>CM028133.1:866207500-866615000 GCA_016271365.2 Neoceratodus forsteri
GGGTAATGTGAGGAAATTCTTTTTCACGGAGAGAGTGGTGGACACATGGAACCACCTTCGTGGAGAGGTTGTGGGGTCTAAAACAGTGGATGAATTCAAACATGCATGGGACAGACATAAGGCAATTATAGTGGGGGGTTGCAGGAAATACGCTGTTGGTTAACTAGAATCTGCAGCTTATCCAGTAGGTAGGGAAATGGGCAGACTGGGTGGGCCAAGTGGTCCTTATCTGCCGTCAAAGTCTATGTTTCTATGTTATACATTAGAGAACCAAATATCAACAATTTTCTTAACTTCATTGACCCTCAAAATGAAGCTGGGTGTGTATCAACTCACTAATCTTTTGCTCAGATGTTCACCAAGTGATAAGTAGCCAAAGATTGCAAAATAGCACCAGTAAGTAATGCTAAATTTCATAAGCTTTTGTGAAAGTTGTGAAATTGTGTGATACTTTTGTCAAAGCCATACCCATACATTTTGTCCAATCACACATTTGAGCTGCCATTGTGGAGGAAGAAAAAAGCTGGATAGTGTGGCAATAAGGTAGCATTCAGAGGAGGATCCATAGCAAAAGTACAGTGGTGGCAAACATCCGGTCAGTATCTTGAGTGAAAACCCATGAAGAATATTCATGGATATTGCTGTCCACTAGTGGTCTTCTGACACCATAAGAGCTCACTGACTAACTGCCTTGTGGATGCACATGTATACACTGCATTCTTTTACACAGGGCCACCTACTGACTCTTTGGCAATCCTGTAGATAACATTGTATATTTTTAACATTTGAAAATAGTGGCACAAGGTGGCACCAACCATTACAACTAGTTGCAACAGATGCCATTGTCACAGAATTGTCTAAATAGTTCTAGACAAGATGGAACATGACGCTGGGCATCACTGTAGCAGGAGTGTTGGAGGAGCATTGTGGAGCCATGATGCTCTTGCAGGTAAGATGATTTGTTTACCTGCTGTACATGTCAAATGAATCTGAGTGATAGCCAAGCCAAGATGGCCTGAAGCTCTGCAAAGAGGGAGGGGTCATGGTCATGTCAATGAAAATGGAAGTCAAGAGAATTTAACTTATAGGATAGGGAAAGTAGCTAGTTCAGTGGTCACCAGTGGCAGGAGATAGATAATAATAATAGTAAACTTTATTTATATAGCACTCTTCACGGGGTATCACAGTGCTGCACAGTAAACAACAATTAAAACCATAAAATATTAAAATACAGTTCAGTATCTCAAATTCATTGATAACAGTCACTACAAAATGGCACCAAAATCAAGCTGAAATAAATATGTCTTTAAGGCAGTCTTAAAGCTCTCCACTGTCAGGCACTCCTATGCCTGATGAGGCAGAGAATTCTACAGGGTTGGGGCCACAAATGAAAACACCCCCGATCCTGATGTTTTTAAATGTACCCTAGGAATCTCCTGCAATCCCTCATCAGTTGAGCGGAGCAGTCAGATGGGGTAGTAAGAGTGCAGGAGATCTTGCAGGTAGTTTGGTCCCCAGATGCATGGGGTCAGCAAGGGAAGGGTGGCTAAGCTGAGTAGCAAAAGAATAGCAGACTGCCAGCTGGAGCAACAATGCATACAGGAAAATTTTCAGTTGCAAGCAGGATATATGAGAATCACACCCGGCAAAACTGACTGGTCTAAGCAACAAGCACACTTGGAAGTCCAGAACTTTGAGCAGATCACAGAGATCTGATGGGGGCAAAATGATTGGGGAACCAAAGAGCAATTATGGCTATTCCAAAGGACTTGTCCTATGGAAAAAGCAGTAGTTGGCTGTCTTTTGAAGTGAGTTGTCTGTGAAAACAAAGAGGAAATCAGAGTCCATCTGCTCAAGTTTTGAGAAAAAAATGGGGGGTCAGAACAGTTACCAAGAAAGGAACTACTGGACTGCAAACAGCTCAGGCCAGCTACAGTTGTGCACAATGGCATGATGGCATGTTCTGTTCATTCATTCCATGTGGCACATGTTATTGCAACATTTTGCTGCAGCCAGTGATGGGATTATTGTCTTTGTGTTACAGAGATGCTGATACTTAGATTATGTCTCATTTCCTATCCATTCATGGCCCTAGCAGTGCATTCACATTTTCAGAGGAATGCATTACTAATAAAGTCACTGGATCCTGGATCTTGGCAGTTGTCATTTACAAACACTACCAAAAATCAACTTTCCTTTTATCTAGCAACATGTTCTTTTGGGGAATTAAGGGGACACCTTGGGAACTTGTATGTGGAATTCCAACTTAATCTATAACATTATCAGCCATTTTGAGTGCTGTCTGGCAAACAAAGACAGGCTCTCTCAGCAGAAAGTTATCACTGGTTCTTGGTACAGTAGTCATCACTTAAAACCACCCCCTCCTCCAATAAAACAGCACCTTTTCATTTTTCTAAAATGTTCTTTTTGGGATATTTAGAGGGAAACATGGGGAACATGTATGTGGAATTTCAGCTTAATCTGAGTAGAAATGTTAGTGTTATCAGTCACTTTGTGTGTTGTCTGCCAAGCAAAGACAGGTTCATTTAGCAGAATGTCACTGGATCATGGCAGTCAGTGGTGAAAAGTGCTCCGTGAAAGTTATACTTTACAAGTGGAATTCTGGTGGTGTTACCTGTTATGTGTCCATGAATTTTTGAGCAAATGTTGCCAGTTAGTAATTTCTGAAATTTCCATGGTAAACTTTAACCTACTTAACATTTATCCAGCTTTATTAGATTCCAGGACATATTTACAGTACATCAGGTATGCATGTCAAATTTGGGGCTTATACCTGCAATAGCAGCAGAGCTACAAACAGTCAACTATTTGGAAACCTTTCATACAATTTAACAAATTGTGAAATTATGAATTCCTGTGTCTTACTTGGTATTACTAGATAAAGTAGGCTAGATGCCCATTAAATTGTCTCCAACACCATGTGGGTTTATATTTGAGTCAGGCTCTGTAATAGATCACCATCCAAACTTTTTATGAAACTTTTAAATGTTGAGGTCTCAACAATATCCCTTGGTATTAAGTTTCAATGTCGAATAGATCTTATTGTATAGAAATTATATCTTTTGACTGTGTCAACCTTTGGAATAACAAGTTGTCTATTATGAGATCTAAGATTGTTATTTATAGGATTATATTTTATTCCACATTGTTTCATAAACTCAATGTCATCCATCATTTTATATAGTAGCAAAATATCCCCTCTCATCCTTCTAGTTTCTAATGGGAATAGCCCCAATGCAACCATTCTTTTATTATAATTTAGTGTTTTTAATTCACTAATTGATCTAGTGAGTTTACGTAGTTTTTTTTTTTCCAGTAGATGTATGTCCCACTTATGATAGGGGCTCCAGATCAGTGACCCATAATCTAGATAGGGAATAACAGTTGTTTTGTATAAATGTAAGATACAATTCCTATTTCTTGTTATAAAAGATTTTTCAATAGAATAAATGAGTATGTTGACTGACTGGGTTACATATCTATAGTGATCAATTGAAGTAAGATCTCTGTTTAACCATATTCCTAAATCTTTCTCTTTCTTAGATGATTTCAAAATCTGTCCATCTAATTTGTACTTGTATTCCAGATTTTTACATCCAAAATGCAAAACTGCACATATTGATGCCTTACAGTTCATGTTGTTTACACTATCCCATATTTCAATTTGTTTAAAATCCTGACTGAGAATAAGCTAGCTTTCTTTGGAGTTTACTGCTCTACCAACTTTGTTGTCATTTGCAAATTTGGACACCCTTCTTCTAGCTCCAACACCCATATCGTTGATATAGAGTCCAAACAGCACTGGCTTCAATACGGATCCCTGTAGGACCCCACTACTGACCAATCCCTTATCTGAAATAGATCCATTTATTTTCACAGATTGTGCGCAATCTGTTAGCTAATTACAGATCCTTCTTATGATAACATTTTTTAAGCCCACTTTTGTTAGTTTATTTATCAATAAATCATGTGGAACTGTATCAAAGGCCTTTATGTCCAGCAAGATGATATCCACTGGAACACACCTATCTATATAATCACTGACAAATTCATAGAAGGACACCATATTAGTAATACAGGATAGTCCCCTTCGAAAACCGTGCTGGAAGGGGTCTACTAGGCCTAATTTAGATATTTCTTAATCAGTTTCTCTTTTAATAGGCCTTTCCATGCTTTTACAGCGTATTGCCATCAAACTTATTGATCTAAAGTTTTTGACATATGTCATACTTCCCTTCTTATATATCGGGATGACAGTAGCTTTTCTCCAAGCAAGTGGGACTTGTCCTGTTTTGATTGATTTATTAAAAAGTAGTAGAAGTGGTAATGCTACAACATTGGCAAGTTCATTAAGGATAATGGGATGAATGAGGTCAGGAACAGGGGATGATTTTGTATTCAAGTTTTGTAGTTCACGGAGTACATCCTTAAGCTGGAAGACAATCAGTGAACACCCTTCTGTATTCACTTTTGGCATATTTGCTGTTTTTTTACTAAATACAGATGAAAAATATGTATTATACTATTGTGCCATTTCTTTATTATCAGAGATGACTCTCCCATCATGGTTTAATATGGTGATTTTACTTGAAGACTGTTTCATATTATTTATATATGTGTAAAATATTTTATTGTCCTTTGTATGTGATAATTTGAATTCTAGCTTAAGTTTTTCTCTTCTAATAACTTTATTTAGTTTAGCGTGTTCTGATTTATACTTTAATTTGTTATTGTTTGTCAGATTTACCTTATATTTATGTAATGTTTTATGTTTTCTTCATATTTGCTATTCAGTAGTTGTATTTAACCATAAGGGAATGGTTCCTATTTATTGTATTTTTGTTTCATTGGAACATGCTGATCCACCACTTTTCATATTGATTGAGCTATTTTTTCCCATATCTGTTCAACATCTAAGTCATTTAAACTTCTTCAAATTGTATTTTGTTCAGTTCATCTGAAAGTTTATTCGAGTTGGTATTTTTATCATCTGGTATTTTCGTATTATTCAATAACTGGAGAGAGAACATTCAACCATATTATGATCACTTGTGCCTAAGTAGGCTTTTATTTTGGGATTACTAATTCTACCTAATGAGTTTGTTATTATTAGATCCAGAATATTAGAGTCCCTTGTAGGTTCAAGTATCATTTGCTCACAGCTGCAACTTGAGAGTGTATCAAGGAGATCTTTTTCAAACACAGTACACCCCATAAGAGCATGTCACTTAACTCCAGGGGCATTACAATCCCCTATGACCAAGATGTCCCCCATATCTGATGCTTTTTCCATTTCATGTAGTAGAGCATTGTTATAATTGTGATCAGCATTTGGAGGTCTATAACAGGTTCTTAAAATTAATTTTGGGGAATGAGTAAAATGTAAATTTAGCCAAAGCATTTCGATTTTAGTATCTGAATCAGAATTTAGTTTAAACTCACTACATTTTATACTGTTTGAGACATAGCAACAGACTCCTCCTCCTTTTTATGTTGATTGTGCACATGTGCAAGAAACATAATGTGACAGCTTGCTGCAGAAGCAGGTTGTGGATGTGCAGCATTGTTGTGGCCAATGCCCCCACAGTCTTTGGAGGCTTGGCCTGCTTTCTCCAATGGGGTGGCATACTGCTGCTGACACTAGTTCAGCCAGTGTGCTACAACCTTGTAAGGTTTCAACTGCTGCAATCGGGGGCCACCTCATCATTGCAGCATAAGCCATTCCACTGCAATGAGGGAGTGACCCATCATTGCTGGGCAGAACCTTGGTACTGTGATATTGTTTGTGAACATGGCAGCAGCTTGCTGTCGTGTTTACAAACAATATGAGTGAGCCCCCTATGCCGAGGGGGTGCCCAATGCCCCTTGGCAGCGTGTGTCCCCACACAGTGTTTGTGTGCCGATGGGGGCCCCAATCCCTGTCAGCTTCAGTGCCCATAACAATACATTCACGTTGCTGATGGTGGGATCCCACTCCCCATCGGCATAATTCCCCCCCAAACACCCAGTGGAGTTGTGCCGAGGGGTGCCCAATCCCCCTCTGCTCTTGTGCCCCCCCTTTTATGCCGACGGGGATGCCCAATCCCTCATTGGCTAGAGCTGCCCCTCCCAAACAAAACACTGTGTTGGCATGCTGGAAGCCCACCCCAGCATGCCAAATGGTCCTGTAAACAAAAAACCATCCTGCAATGTTTTTTTTCTTAAGTAAGCTGTGAAAGAAGAAAATGGTCCCTCGCAGTCTCCCTGCCCCCCCACAACCCGCACCCACCCTCTTCTCACCCTGCCTCCCCACACACACCCTCACCCCATACTTATCTGCGGAGTCTGGCGCAATGATCTTTGGCGGACCGGGACACATCTGCTCTCTTCAAAGCCGACTGCGAACTGAGGAAATGCCAGTAAGCTGTATAATGGCATAAATAGGGGTTTTTCAACTTTGATGCATATATCATGTTTTTTCTGGAATTTTGGCACAAAAGTTTCAACATGGGGTGTTTGGGACCCCTCCTCATGAATTCAGGCACTGTCATGGCATTATTTAGCCCCAAAAGGTGATTTTGTGGTCACTGTGCAGAATCACCTTTTGGGACTGAGTAATGAAATGACAGTGCAAGTGTTCATGAGGCGGGCTCTCAAAAAGGCTATGTTCCAAATTTGGTGTAAAAAATCTAAGAAATGACTGTTTTACAAGCATGCATTGCGCAGTTGCTACGCACACTCCTAACTTCGCAGATTTGCAATATTTTCACTCCAGATTTTCAACATTGACATTTTCCCACACCTCCTTATGAACAGTACAGCTGTCATTTTTCACATCCTGGGCAAAATGTGTTTTTGCACTTCCGGCACAGAATAGCGCGGTCGCTGTGGGAAATCAGTGTTTGGGACACATTACGAAAGCCACAGTGACACTGTTCAGGAGCAGAGGTGCTAAAATGCCTATGCTGAAATTCTGTGATGAAACTCCATAGAATGACTGTGTTATGAGCGTGCATTATGCAGTTTCCATGCACCCTTGTAACTTTGCAAATTAGTAATATTTTCATGCCAGATTTTCAACACTGGCATTTTTTCCCACCTCCTTATGAACAGTATAGCTGTCATTTTTCACATCCTGCCCAAAATATTTTTTTCGCGTTTGGAAATCAGTGTTTGGGACAGATTAGGATCGAGCGAGTGAGAGAGGGGGAGTGACCAAGCTCAACTGAGCTCTGTCGGGACTGCTGCAGATTTCTTTCTGGGCAGACACAGGCACCAATGCAGCAGGAGCCCAGTACAAAAGGGCAGCCTGCAGTGCCGGGAGAAACAGAATGAGCAGGTGAGGGTGGGGAACTGAGCAAGCTCAATGGAACAAAGCGATCAACATTCAACATTGACACATGCTTGTTTATTTTTACTGTTATTATGAAATAGTTGAAATCCATGTATATTGTTTGACCAATCATTGGTGTCATCCCACCAGGTTTCTGTTATACATGCTATATCTACTCTATTCTCCTTTAGGTAAATTCCAAGTTCAATTAGTTTTATTTGATTTAAGCTTCTTACGTTTATATTCAGAATTGCATAATGATGTTGAAATTTATGTAAGGTAAATTTATTCATGCCCTTGTCCCCCTGGCCTATTAGTTTAAAGATTTGTTTTTGTACCTGCATCACCATGTTCATCACTGTGTTACTGCTACCGAGTTATAGGAGCATGCCTAGGCACCTACAGCACCAGGAACAGAAAAATATTTATTTACTGGTTTGTGGTGACCAGGAAACCCACTGAAAATAAATGTTCAATTTTTAGGGGTACCCATAGGAATCAAACATCAAGAAACATTGTACAAAAGTAGTTCAATGGTGCCTGTGCAACTGGTTTCATGCTTGTGTGACATGAATAATCATTGGCTGTTCACCTCTCCATCCATGGGATACACCACCTTGTAGGGGTACGAAGGCAAGGAACCCTAGAAGAGGTTTCCACCCCCAGAGGTGCTGTGGAAGTGATTTCCTTGGTTAAAGGTACTTTAGAAAGAAGCCCATGGGAGAGAGAGGCATGCAGCTAGAGGAGGAGAGGTGGCTAGAGGGGCAAAGAAAAAATGCTTTTGTGAATAGTGAGGGGAGTGGCCCTTAAATGGGCTGACTGGGGGCATGGCCAGTCGTACTGCCCCCTTGAGCTACAGACTTTAGCCTTTCAATTCAATGTGCCTGTGCAACTGGTTTCATGCTTGTGTAACGTGAATAATCTTTGGCTGTTCTCCTCTCTATCCATGGGATATACCACCCTGTAGTGGTACAAAGGCAAGGAATCCTAGAAGAGGGTTCCACGCCTAGAGGTACCATGGGAGTGATTCCCTTGGCTAAAGGTACCTTTGGAAGAAGCCCAAAAAGAGTGTTGAGCACAGCATACAAGATGGTGAACACTTATCTGGATTGAAGACCTGTGTGTGGGTCGGTTGTTAATATGGGTTCAATCAATAGCATGGATTAGTTAGTCATATTGTTTTGGCAAAGTAGTCAGGAAATGACAGGCGAATAGTGACCCACTCGGAGGTCTGACTATAAGGCATGGAGGCCTGACTTCCTAAGGAGAGAGAGAGAGAGAGAACAGCCAAAGGGGGAAAAGGGGCAATTATGAGGCAGCCACCTGACTCCATCCAACAGTGGAAACCTAACTATGTGACCTATGGGCTACACCTACTCCTATCTAGTACTATGACCATTGGCATGGAGGAGAGGAAAAAAACCCTTTGAGGAGTAAACCTCTGGGGATCCAAGGCCTAGGTCACCTTCCGTTCAGGCTTTGGGATAGTTTTGTTTTGTGATGGCTCTGCTACTGTAGTTTAGTAGACTAATACAGGGGCATTGCAATTCTGGGGAACACTCTCACTCTGTCCCTCTAACAGGAATGCCATGGAGGGTTTGCTAGTGAACTCTGCAACACCAGGGCATTTTGGTTCCAACCTCCAAGGTGGGAGGAGGAATGTAGCAGCTGCTGAGGTGCTCAGCCAGCCTACCAAATCTAAGAACAAACCTGGTGAACCAGAGGTGGCTGTAGGGAGAATAGCTTTAAAGAGTGCCTCCCAATCCTCTCGGGCAGCCAACGGGGCCCT
This sequence comes from Neoceratodus forsteri, assembly GCA_016271365.2. Taxonomy (NCBI): domain Eukaryota; kingdom Metazoa; phylum Chordata; order Ceratodontiformes; family Ceratodontidae; genus Neoceratodus; species Neoceratodus forsteri. Next base: position 866,216,623 of record CM028133.1, read on the forward strand.
TCCCATGAGAACCCCACCCCTTCACCACAGAAGTCTTAAATGCTACATCGAGAGGTGCCATTGGTATGGTTGATGACTGAAGATCCACCTGGAGTGTGGACATTCCCAACTATGGGCCAGGTGAGAAGGACCCCTTCCCAGGCTTTGCATTCTCAAGATGCGGACTTCGGGGTGCAGAGAGAGAGAGAGAGAGAGAGACCGTCGGCCACAGGGCTAGCCCTGAGTCCTGGAAGTAATGGATATGGTCATCATGTCTCTGAAAGTGGAGAAGTGAGTTGTGATGATCATGGAACCCACATGTGGTTCATGATGGATGATAGCAGACATGGGGAGACCTGTACATAGGTCAGACTGAGCACAGTGGACCCCCTTGTGGATCTTCACTGGATGAAAGCTGATGTGGAGAGACCTGTATGTAGGTCAGGCTGAGCACTATGGACCCTCTTGTGTGTCCAGTTAGGGCAAATAGCATTTGTCAACCACAAGAATGCATGCCAGCAAAGTCCATTAGGAAGACAATTTGGGAGTGAATTGATTTGTATAATATGAGCAACAGAATGTCGAGGCCTGGTGAATCCCGGGGCCGATGGTTGGAGAGAAGGAGGCTGTAAAGCCAGTTAGGCAGGAGGAGGCTGCAGCCAGTATGGTAAGAGGTGCAGCTCAAAGTGAGTAAATATGATATGCTGCCAGTAATGGAAGGGGAGAGGTCCGTGAAAGAACGGACTCAAAAGCTGATTGCATTACTGCCATGACGGCTGATATAGAAGCATTACAGATAGTGCAAGGGACATGAAGGCTAGGACGACTGTGTAAACCAGGTGCATAATATGAGGGAAGGGATGGAAGAAGGCTGAGTAGAGCCAGCTGCCCTTAGGTGGAGAGGTGCCTGGAATTGCTGGTTGTGTAGTGCCATAGAGGATATGTGGAATAACAGTAAGAGGCTGGGTGAGCCAGTGACTAATAAAATATACAAATATTAAGCTGCTCCCACTGTCTGGGGCTGTGATGCCCACTGTGACACCTCAGTACCCGCCATAGGAAATATAAAGAAGCCACAACATGATACAATGACACCAAACAGCTAATGAGATAGGTTAAATAAATGGCAGACAATCCAGGCTGGTAACGGAAGTTACAATGAAAATATAGCAGTGCCTCCAGATGACGTACACATACCTTTGGCAATTATGTGCTCCTAGGAAGGAAGCCCAGGGGAAAGCAGGGTCCTGGACTGCAGGGAACAGGTAGTAATCCAACTGGATGGGAGCACAAAGAAAGCAAGTCCAGGCAGCAAGCCATCTACAGATAGCTGAGGTGCACTGCCCACTGTTCAGTCTTCCTCTGTCCCTGCCAGAACTCCTCTTCCACCCCCTCATGTCTCTGTGCAGACTGGATGGGCCTTGCGGTCCTTATCTGCCGTCAGCTTCTATGTTTCTATGTTTCTATGTGCATCCTCTGCTACCCGCTCTGAGCGCGAGGTAACACCCTGAGCTCCCCAACACAGCAAACAGGAGTGGAGAGCCCAAAAGCTGAGAGGAGTGGCCATGAGTGAGGAGACAGGAGAGAATGAGCAGGGGAGGAGGCGGCAGAGACACCACTAAGGGCAAGGAAGGACCAGGGAAACAAAGCAACACGCAATTCACAGGCAGCTGAAGGGGCTGACTGAAGCTGCCAGAGACTTATGGAGAAGCGGGCAAGGGAGAAGGTGAGGCATGGCACAGAAAGCCACCACAGGGCATGATGAGGGAATGGCCCACTGCCGGGCAGGCAGACAGGAAAGGGGGGGGTGAACAGCAAATTGGGGGGCAAGATGAGCGGGCAGCTGGAGGCGCAGAGAGACAGGGACTAGCATGGAAGGGAAGAATAATAGTCAGGAGAAGGGGCGGCACCTTTGGCCGGCAAAGAAAAAACTCTTGTGTGAACAGTGAGAGGATTGGCCCTTAAATGGGCTGAATGGGGGCATGGACAGTTGCACCACCCCCTTGAACTACAGGCTTTAGCCTTTCAATTAAAGAAGAAGGCACATACTGGATTCAAATTACCACATACATGGGATTCTCTCCCATGCATTTTGCTACTGTGCCTTCTTACCCAAAGCACAATGTACAGTAATAAACAGTCCCAGCAACTGACATGGTCAGATATATCTAGAGAAAGTCCCTGCCTGCTCACAGCACTGCTGTATGGCCATCACAAAGAATCTCTCTAGAAGTATTACAAAATATCTGGTAATACCTGACCATGTCATTTGTTGTAACGGTAGTATCACTTCTGTATTACAGAACTGTGCCTGGGAGTATAGAGCACAGGAAATCACTGCATTATGGCTGCTGCCTTACAAGGCAATTTTGGAGCCTACATCTCAATGGACGGCATTGCATTTCACTACTGTATTACAGGACTCTGTCTGGGTACAGTACCTATTCGGTACAAAGGATTGCATTGTATTATCACTACTGTATTACAGGTCAGTGTCTGGGAACCTACAGCAGCAGTGACAACAGTGTATTATTACTACTGTACTACAAATAGAATAATAGATAGGTTCTGGTGTATTACAAGGTATTAATTCCATCGAGAGGTTCTGGGGACACAGAAAACCTCGAGAGTGAAGCTTGAGAGATTTCATGTGTCCCCAGAACCTCTTGATGTAATTAATACCTTATTATGCCAGAACTTATTTGTTATTTTTTTTTAATATATGGATATGAGGTGAATTGACTCACCTCGGTTTGAACAGTGGAGTCAGTCAGTCCATGTGCATGCTGGCAGAGTTCCCCAGTGCTGTGTGGATGAGTGGGTGCTGTGGGCTTCATTTAGCCCTGCCTTTTTTTTAAACTGTTTGTCAGCGGTGATATCGGGTGAGCAGAGGAGCTGCGGACAGAGTTGAATTGTTCGTAATGAAAAACATTTTTTCTACAGTAAAGAAAAATGGCTGCTGCTCCTGACCATTCGCTTGCTAAGCGAGTGAGCAAGCTGCCATGTTTTCAGACTCGTTGTGCCCACCCACAGAACAAAAGTTGCCAATCAGAAGGCACGCTTTCTAAGACAGCAGGGATAGACTTGCACATGCGCTCTTCAGCTTTCTTGATAATACTATTGTTCAGGTGCCGAACTATACTATTACGGCACCCGAACTATAGTATTATCAGTTAGGAACAGTAGTATTATCACTCCAGAAGTGATGGTATTACAAGAATTTTTTAATATGCTTTTCAACCCTATTATTTCAACAATCCATGTATTAAAGATCCGTATCTGGGTACATACAGTATGCAGCACCAATGACAGCATTATATTATCACTACCGTGTTACAGGGCAGTATCTGAGAGTTTATCCAGTACCAAGGACTGCATTGTATTATCACTACTGTATAACAGGGCAGTGTTTGGGTACCTATACCATACAAAGGGCATCACTGTATTATCACAACTGTCAATGCCTGGGAACCTACAGCACAAATGACAGCACTGCATTGTTACTGCACTATTTCAGGATAGTGTCTGGAACCTACAGCACTAATGACATCATTGTATTACACTATTATATTATTACAGGGCAGTATCTGAAAGTCTATACAGTACCAAGAACTGCATTGTATTATCACTACTGTATTACAGGTCAGTGTTTGTGGACTACAGCACTAAGGACAAGACAGTATTATCCCTACTGTATTACAAGGTAGTGTATGGGAACTTAGAACAACAAGGACAGAACAGTATTATTACTACTGTATTTTAGAGCAGTGTCTGGGAAATACAGCACTAATGACATAACTGTTTTATCACTACTGTATTTTAGGATAGTGTCTGGAACCTACAATACCAAGGACATCACATATTATAATGCCCAGCTCGACTGGTCTCCGAGCTCCCTTGCAACGGATATAGATACTGCTCTAGCCTTCCTCACCAGTGCCTTCTGCAAGGCCTGTGACATCTTTGCCCCTGTCACCAACACTCGCCCCAAGAGGCAAAATGCTGCCTGGATTTCCCCCTCTCTGATCCAGCAACTGAAGAAGCGGAATAACCTATGGCACATTGCAATTGAGTCTGGCAGGACAGAGGACAGGCAAGCCTCAAACTGCCTTGACCTCATCCTGGGGCTCTGCCCGAACTTTCTGGGATAACATAAAGGAGCTTAATGGGAAGACCCACTCTCCCCCTCAGATGGTTATTTACGGCACAATTAATACTGACCAACCACGTATTGCGGACTGCCTCAACACATTTTCTGACCTAAGTGCAGTTTTTCCTGCCCACTTCTTTGACCCTATCCTTACATACAACCACCCAGCTATTTCCTGACCCCCATTTCACTTCAGGACCATCTCTCCCCATGACACCAAACCACTCCTCCTAAAACCCTCTCCTCCCACAACCCGAGCAATGACCCCCTTGACTCCAGGATACTCCGACTAACACTTGATGTCATGTTAGCCCCCCTCATGGATCTTCTTAACCGATCCCTATGCCTTGGCCAATTCCCAAGTGCATGGAAACTGGCTGAAATTACCCCTATCCATAAAAATGGAGACCGCACATTACCAAACAATTACAGACCTATCTCCATTCCCCCCCAAAGCCCTGGAGAAAATAGTATCCACCCAACTCGTGGATTACCTATCTAAATACAACATACTATGCCCAGAGCAGCATGGTTTCCACCCTGGTCACAGCACCTCTACAGCCCTTTTGGAGTTCTCCCACCAAATACACTCTACACTTGATGCTGGGGAGACCACCGGGGCAGTGTTCATTGACCTATCTAAGGCCTTTGACACTGTGTGTCACCCACTAATACTTGACTCCCTTCGTCAACTGGAACTCTCATCTGGCCCTCTGGCCTGGTTCTCCAACTACCTCCAAGATAGATCCCCAACGGTCAACTTAAATGGCATCCTATCAACAGCCCTACCTGTACGCTCCGGGGTCCCTCAAGGCTCCATCCTGGGCCCAACATTGTTCAGTCTCTTTCTAAACCCCCTCCCCAGCTCCTGCACAGGCAAAATGCTTCTATAGGCCGATGACGCAGTTCACGTCGCCTCACACCCCAACCCACTTACACTCCACAGCTCCCTGCAACTCACCTTCAGCTGAGCTGAAAAGTGGTTCCTCGACCATCGTCTGGTTCCGAACCTCAAGAAGACGAAATCTATGATTTTTGCACACCGCCAAAGCAACTCCAGAAATGCTCCCCTTCACATCATCCCCAGTACTCTCCACCCCCTTGAACAGGTATCAACATACAAATACCTGGGCATCACCTTCAACTCAGCTTTCTCCTTCCATGCCCATCTTAACGCTTTGTCCTCGGCCATGAATGCTCGGATTGGACTCCTCTACTGCCACAAAGACTGCCTCTGGAGTTTGCCCTGCGGCTGGCTATCACTTCATCCATTCTGTCATTGGTTGATTATGGACTCCCTACCTATGCAGCTGCCAACCCCTCTGCCCTCACCAAAGTCCAGACCTCTTTCAACAAAGCCTGTAGGCTCCTGACCAGTGCCCACAGCAGAACTCACACATGCCAGCTCTACTCTGCCTCTAACATACTCACATTTGAAGAATGCCTGCAATACCACACCTGTATACTGGCAAAAAAGGCTCTACTTGGGCTTTGCCCCCCAGGTGTCACTACACCCCTTCAATGGGCCTCACATTCGGTCATCACCCGCAATACTACCAAAGCCACCTTCCAGGTGCCTAGAGCTAGAACCTCGCTCTCCCAAAGGTCTTTTCACTACACAGCACCTTCCTGGTATAACTCCCTCCCCACGCACATTACAAACATCCCCAAAATCGGCCTCTTCAAAATAGCCCTACGCAAACACTTCACTGACACTCGGAGCTGTAAATGTCCATTATAGTGCTTTTCTAGAGCACCCTCTGAACCAATCTGTCTCTTTAGTACTACGTGTGTACTAGCTTACTTGGAATTGCTTGTTGTAGTGTGTACCCCATGCACTGTACCCTGCGTGTGCCACTGGGACACTAAACAGCTTAGTTTTATTTGCTCTACTGTATCTCACCTATTTTGGTCACTGAAATGCCTTACTTGTATACTCCTTTGTGTCTCACCTGTATTATTCTCCAATGTCTTCCCTCACAAATATGTTGTCCCCCCTCCTGTGATGAGGTACCTTTGTAAATGAGTCTTTGATTCAAAGGTTTGTAAATCTGATTTATGAATTAAATAAATAAAATAATTATTTTTCAGGATATTCCATGGGATACAGACAGCTATCCTCAAAGATATGGTAGATACAAGACAAAGACTATACAAGGTTATGCAGGGCATACACATCTCATTTGATAGGCCATGTGCATACAGTAAATGGTCTGTTCTTAAACTTTACTTGAATCAGACAAGTTTTCTTTAATTGCAAACTTAAGTAGCCTGTAGTTATATTGCTTAAATGTCTTTCCTCTGATTACAGTTCTCTTAGATATTTCTAGATATCTATTGCACATAGCATTTTTGATACCAAAATCATGATGGTATACTTTACAGGTGACCTGAGAGGTGGAAAGGCAGAATAGCTTTTAGGACTGAGAAAACAAATCTATACAGATTTAGAGAGAGATTATTTCTACTGAGAACAAAGTGTTAAATGTGGTGTAGAAATCACAATAGTCTGTCTTTACTGATTCAAAGAGGGTAAACCAACACATAATATTGAAAGTGGTTCTGCATTTGTTGAAGACTGAATCTTTGACCTTTTGAAGGATATGTCTGTTGCATTCCAGAGTAGGTAGGAGGACCTATCTGGCTATAGTTGCCCATGATTCAGCGGTAAATCAGTTTCAATTTCTGTAGAAGAAGTCAAACTTTTGGTTGACTTTAGAAGTTGTTTTGAAAACAAGTGATTTAAAGTTCAGGTTACCATCAAGGAAAAAAAACTCTCACATCTGATGAAATGAACCAACTCCACAGTTGTGCCATGTAAGCTAACAGTGAAGAGGGGAACATTTAAATTATCTAAGGTAGCACTATAGGGCAGTGTCTGTGAACCTACAGCACCATAAACAACACTATATAATCTCAATTATATTACAAGTCAGTGCCTGGGAACCTATTGGACAGCACCATTGGCATTACTGGATTACACTACTGTATTACATGACTTGTCTGGGAAATCCCAACACCATGCACAGCATTGTGTCACACTACTGTTTTACAGGACTTGTCTGGGAACCTACTGTACCACACAATGGATGGCACTGTATTACACTACTGAATTACATGACTTGTCTGGGAACCTAATGCATCATGGAAAACATTGTAATACTCCACTGTATTACATGATTTATCTGGGAACCTAGAGCATCATGGACTGCATTGTATTGCACTGCAGCAAAGTAGTTTAGAAACATAGAAATTGTTGGCAGATAAGGACCGCTAGGCCCATCCAGTCTTCCAGTAGGCCCAATACATTGTATGTGGCCACTGACCCTATGTGATCAATGGCTTTTCATCACTCCCTCCCCTCTCAAGCTTCTCTTGTGCCTGTCCCAGGCATGCTTAACACCACTCCACTGTGCTTGCCCCCACTATCTCCTGTAGCAGACTATTCCAATTGTCGACTACCCCTTCTGTGTAGAAAAACTTCCTCACATTACCTCTTAATCTACCACCTTCCAATTTCATATTGTGCTCCCTTGTTCTAGTACTTTTTCTACATTGGAAAAGGTCCCTCACCTGTACCTTGTTTATGCCCTTGAGGTACTTGAAAGTTTCAATCATGTTTATTTATTTATTTAGCTTTTGTTGACCGGGTAAGTGCACTAGACAAATCCTGCCTATTTTCAGGCACAACCGGGGAAGGGATACAGATGAATGACAACTGACCTTGAACCAGATTATGCTGTTGCATAAATGTCCCAACTGTCTCTCTCTCTCTCCTCTCCTCTCCTCTCCTCTCCTCTCCTCTCCTCTCCTCTCCTCTCCTCTCCTCCAGTTAACACACATATTGAGGTCTCTTAGTCCCTCCTCATAGGCTTTGTGATGCAAGCCCTGCACCATCTTTGTTGCTCTTCTCTGGATAGTCTCAACCTTATCTATGTCCTTGAGCAGGTGTGGCCTCCACAACTGCACACAGTACTCCATGTGAGGCCTTACCAATGTTTTATACAGTGGTGTCACCGCCTCCCACCTCCTGCTAGTGATACCCTAATTAGGTTTACCTAATTCAATGTAAAATGTTCACAGATGGATGCTGTATAGGGGAAACAAGGCAACGACTGCAAACCTGGATGAACTACCATTGACACACAGTAGTAAACCAGATTATCAATTTACCAGAAGGACGGCATTTTTCCCAACCAGACCATCCACTCTTGAACCTGTCTGTCCTAATTCTAAAAGGTAACTTCAAAAGCACAGAGGAGAGAGGCACAGGGGAATTAAAATATATCAAACAATTTAACTCAAACTGTAACAGGCTCAGTCAGGACATTGGATTTATGACACCATATGAAAATCTCTAATACTGTGCATTACTTTATACAAATCTGTTTTTTTCTTTCTGTGATAACTCCACCCCCCCCCAAACTTTGTGTATCTCAGGTCAGTACTTACTGTATCAGTGTTCTTGAAAGGATTCCTTTCAAATTAACACTTGCAAGCATCCATTCAAGCCGTCCTGAAAATATCATAGCACTTCCTGGTAATCATCCCATCATAGCTATAGACCTGTTCCTATTCATTGTCCACCCACCCTTCCTGAAAAATTCTTTTCACCCTTCCTTGTAAATCTTTTCACTATCCTGTCATAAATTATTTGAAACAGTGCATCACAGCGCATAGAACATCAGCTTCTTTTACTTTGTTTGGTGTTCACCTGAAGAAGGGACCTGTGGGGTCTGAAAACTTGTGTGCTATACTTCTTTGCTCAAGACATATGTTGGTCCAATAAAAGATATCAAGCTATCTAATGACTTGTCTTGGAAAGTACAGCACCATGTACAGCACTGTAGTACATTACTGCATTACTGTATTACAGGGCTTCTGTGGGAACCTACAGCACCATGGGGAGCAGTGTATTACACTATGGTATCGCATGACTTATCTGAGAACCTACAACACTACTGGCAATATTGCATTACACTACTGTGTCAAAGGTCTTGGCTGGGAACCTACTGCACCATGGGCAGCACTGTATGTCCACTGCTACTGATTATTTGTTTGTCTGTTTGTTTGCTTATTTCTATTGGAAGAGTTGCCCAGGAAATGCATACTGAGCTGTACAGTTGATTTCCAGGTGTGACCCAGGAAAGGGAAATGAAGTAACACAGAGTTGCTTATTTAAAAGTGTCACCAGGAAAGGCATTCTGTGCTAAAAGCTAATTTCCAGATACTTCCTGAGGGGAATGGGGAGGTGGATAGTGCAATACATGAAAATGACAGACAATACAAGAATGCATAGCAAACAGGATTGTTGGAATTTTGTGAGCATTACATCCAGTATACATCATGAAAATACACTGTAGAGTTCTGAGCTGTGACAAGGTCAAAGATTATAGGTGCTAAGTGCAAAATGTATTGTTAGTCACATGAAAGTTTAAGTGCGAAGGTGAGGGGTACAGGTGGGTGGTAAAACAGAGTGCAGTGGGGGAAGATAATTAGGAACAGTTACAGGAAGAGGGGTTGAGGCTACGGAGGAGATAAGAGAGTGCTAAGCTGATGGGGCATATCAGATAGTGTGAGGGAGGGAAGGAATTCCAGAGCCTAGAGAAATTATGGCTGAAGGCTGCTTGACTGATTGTTATTGCAACATGGGGACTGCCAGAGGCGTGTGTTTGAACTCCTGGTGAGTGGGAGGAAGGCGGGGGCAGGAGAGTGAGGTGGAGAGATAGGAGGGGAGGGAACCAAAACAGAATTTTCTGACAATATTGATATAATGGGCATGGCGACTGTCTTCAAATGATGAAAATGACAGGGATTGATACAAGGAACAGTGGTGAGATACATGATATAATGCAGAAAACACTGTATAACAATATGAGTAAGTGCAAACAAATTGTACAACTTGTTGCAAGCCCAACAGACATTACAATAAATAAAAGAGACAGAACAATTATGAATATAGCTGTCTCCATATAGGGGACCATCACAGCTGTTACTGTAAGAAGAAGAGCAAGGGGGCAGTAGTCTGTTAGTGGTGATCATCCGAGGGAGCCATGGGGAGCAGACATAGGACATGGAGAGCAGCTCTCCTAAGTATCTTTTCAGTGACCTTTGAGAGAAAGAGTTCTGAGAGAGGTGAGGAAGCTACATTCATATGGAGGGAAGCCTCCAGGAGAAAGCAACTTTCCTAAGGGACCTATAACATCTTAGGTAAGCAAAATGGGGTTGGAGTGTCTAATGAAATAGGCCACCAGTGGAACAGGCACTACCAGAGAGGAAACTTATTTAGAGAGGTTGTTTGACCCTTATCTATAGACCAGTTGAGTAGCACATAAGTCAACGTCCCCTTATTCATTTTTTCATTTTTTTTAAATTCTCAGATTAACCTTTGATAACTAGCTCATTACATAGATTCCACATCAGAAGAAAGGATGCATGGGTCAGAAAACAACACAAAGTACAGTTAAGGCATACAAATGATGTTACACAGTTTAAAACAGGGTAGCATACATATAGATTACAGATCAGCACTCTAAGTTATGTTCTGGGATGTAATACATCAGCCAAAAGATTGGCCTCGTCAGAGGTGGGAGGGAAAAATATGGCCAGGCCAACACAGGGAGGAGAAGAAGACACAGTAGTGACTGTACGGGTGTAGCAGAGAACACAACTGTAGAAAGCATAGTTCAGGGGGCCAATCTAGCTAACAGGGTTATGGAGGCAGCACCACAGACTAAGGGTAAATGAAGTGTCCAGAGCCATCTTCATTTCAGCCATGAGTTGAGGCCTGAAAATTTGGTTCAGCTTCATCAATCTGGTTACATTATTTTGGTTCCCAATGCAGTAATTGGAATAATGCAAAACAGACTTGGGGAAAAGTCTTGAGGTCAGCACTAATAAATTAATATAGTTGTCTTGTGGCAGGTGGTGTCTGCATGCCACTGCCGGGAATTCTTGTGTTTGTGGCATTGTGATACATTCTGCAATGTGTACAACTGCTGTGTCCCAGTTCTGAGCTATAGTTATTGTTGTTTTTATTGCTCAGCTTAAGGCATAACCACAGTATCCTCTGTTTTACCTCTACACCAATTACTATCTTCCCACTAGTCCCATACATTTTCCAGATTTATACTCTGCTCCCCCAATAAAAAATATTCATCCAAGAACATAAACACAAATTAAAGAAGGACTGTGCTGAACCTGAAAGTAATGTTTCCCAGTAGATGCTTAAAAAAAAACTAGTTACAATTCTATTATTGTTCCATCTCTATAGGCATGTTAGTATCCTCAGTGAGTTTTCCTGATTTACACTCTTTGTTAAAACCATTTTAGAACTGTATGATGCAGTTTATGCCCCTCCCAACCATAGAGTTCTATGGTATACCATGTCTAAATTGTGCCAACAATGGAAGAGCTAAACAAGGACATAAACTACATCTTGCAGTTCTAAAATGGTACTACCAGCAGTGTGTAAACCAGAAACACCTGCTAGTATGCCAAAAATCCTTTAGACATGAACAGTAAGAAAATTCAAACCAGTGCCTCACCTGATCAAATTGAGATTGCTGGATAATGACATTGTAAAGGTTGTACTGTCTTTAGGTGAACTTGAGGTGATGGTGTAGTCCTTGTACTGCTGGAACTGCTCAGAGGGGTGACCCAGGCTCTAACACTGCCAGTGCCAGTTGGTGTCTGGGGACATTTGTCAGCTAGAAGTATAGACATGGGAATAGCTATAGATGTGACTTAGTGGACATCAACATTATCAAAACAGGTAGCTAAAGCTGATTTGTGTTAAGTTCAGCTTGAAAATGGCTAATAATTCAATATTCTCATGATGTATCCTAGAGCGATATGACATGGCAATATCACCAGTTGTGCTAAACTGTCTTTTTTGAAGTGACCAGTGTTGGAGGACATCAATGAAAATACAAAACCAGTTGAGCCGGTGCAGGCCAAACTACTTTCCTGTCTTTTCTGTCTTGACAGATGTTGATGGAGTCACTAATTCAGCTAGACAGCAGTTCTGCTAGGTAAGCCTCAGTCATGTACTCCCTTGAAATGTGTATGCCTTCCTCCAAAATATCTGCTTACCACCGGATCCTTGATCACCATTTTCAATAAGTACTTCAAGAATGTTTTCTAACAAAAGATTTGTTCTTGTCAATAAATATTCAAGATGGTTCATTTCTTGTTTATTTTTTTTCCTGCCCAAATCTTGTGAACCATGGCTGTCAGATGTTTTATTATCATTTCTTTTAGTTGATGAAGTTTTCACTACTCTTTCCTCTGGTCACAACAAAGGGACATTCATCCTGTTTTAAAATTTCCCTGGTTCAATCTTGTTCATAAATGGTGTCAAAGCATTTCAAAGTTTCCAAATATGTATTTCTGGAACACACAGATTTGTGTTGTTCATCTTTGAAAAGATAAGCTGCTCATTGCCAAGGTCAATTTCATTTACTGTTGCATTTTGAGAAACAAAGTTTTTTTAATAATTGGTCTTCTGAGGTTGACTTCACATAATCATTATCTTTTTCCAGCCAGCCTGGTAATTCATTTTATTCTACATTATGAATAAGGACCTCAAGGATAGAGATGGGCGAAGTGGCCCCAATTCACTCCGCGAAGTGGAACGCGGAGTGAAAACGAATTCATGGAGTGCTCCGCAACACGAAGCAGAGTACTTCACATTATTAATGAGTAACACGAAGTCCATTGAAAACAATGACTTTGTGTTACTCCACCTTCCCAAACCACTACTCCACTAATTCTTAAAAGTGAGTACATTGAAAACAATGTACTTGCCTTACTTCGACTTGTTTTTAAGCTCCAAAGGCAAATTTTATTTTTTTTTTTATTTAGTTTTTGTTGAGTGGGTAAGTACACTAGACAGATCCTGCCTATTTTCAGGCATGACCCAGGGGAGAAGGTCAGATGAATGCCAACTGACCTTGAACCAGATTAAGCTGTTGGTGGTATTTTTAGTGAATGAGGGAAATTTGGCCAGGGCACCGGGGAAATCCCCCTACATTTTTCAGTAGGGGGCCCTGACGTTGTGTGGAGCATCAGTCCATGGCTAAGGCTGGAAGGGAGAGGTTGCTGGAGGAAGAGTCTGTGGAGTTGGTGAGCATGGATGCAGTAGTGGAGGTGTCGGGGAATACAGAAGCGGTGGCTGGGGAGCACCCGAGGGGTGGCCAGCATATCGCCCGCAAAAGCATTGCAAGCTTGAATCCAGGAGTAGTGCTTAGTTTAGCACAAAAAAAACAGTGTCTGGAAGAGGAATTGGGGAGAATTAACCAGCAACTGGATAATGTGCTGGTACAGCATGATGATGACCGCAAAAGAAAATGATCAGCAGCTTCCCTGATGTCAGACACCTCTTTGGGTCCTATGAAGGTCTTGGTGTCTGCAGAAACTGTAACTCCACTTCCTGGTCAGGAAGAAAGGCCCCCACGACATGGCTGGAGTGAGGAAGATGATGTTGGATGGTCACCGGAGAAAGCGCTTTCCTCAGCAGGATGGATGTCCCCTTCCCATGAAGTTTGGCAGCCCAATCCAGCATTTTCACCAGTTGGATTAGCAAATCCATTGGCTTCTTCTACAACTATGGTTTCTGGAGGGTCAATAGCTCCTTCAGATACTGTTTGCTCTGGGGAGTTGAATATGCAGCAGGGGGAAGGGGTAGAGCTTGGGCCTCCACAAGTTGATCAGAGGGATTCCCCTCCTGAAGAAGCAGTGTTTTCTGATGCAGGGCTCCCCCACTTACGCAAGTCATTTTCACAAAACCATCTATTTGGCAAAATGTAGGAATGTGGCCCGGTTACAGTATGTGGGACAGAAGGACTCGGCACCAGATCGATTTCATGTGGGGAAAGTTTTACTTAAACAGTCTTTGGATTTTTCCCCTTCAGAGGTGTATGCCTTAATTCATGCACCAGGAGAAAGTACTTTTGACGTTAGTTTTCGGACTCCGGCTTTGCTGGAAAAATTCCGGTGTAGATTTTCTAATTTAAAAACAAACCCACTTTGGGTAGACTTTATTGTAATACCCTTGACTAAGCAACCCTTTTGGGTTATTACTATTCTTTTTCGTAATGAAGGGGTAAATATTACTGATGTGATATACTGGCTGGAAAAGCGGTGTACTATTCAGGGGAATCCCTCCTCCATAATGGATTATGAAGGATTCTGGACTGGGGGTTGGAAGTTTAAAATTAAATTACACCAATCTGTTCAGGATGTTATCCATTTACCTAACTGTTTTTTTATAGGTCATGATAAAGGTTTTTTGTTTTACCCTGGGCAACCTAGGTTGTGTTTTAAATGTGGGTCTACCAGGCACATTAGTACAACATGTGAGGTGTTGAAATGTACCTATTGTGGGGAACTAGGTCATGTCAGTGCACATTGTTTTCAAGAACCTAAATGTAATCTTTGTGAGGAGGTAGGTCACATATTTACTGATTGTCCTTGGGTGGCTAGGAATACGGATAATGCGGATTTTGGGGTTCAAGATTATTATATTAAAGAGGCTATTACTCCCACAGTTGTTTTCTGGGCCTAAAACCCCCTGGTGGTAGACAAGTGCAGCAGGTACCGGAAAGTAGACCCCCTTCCCCCCAGGCCCAACTCCATTAAATATCTTGCCTGTGGTTATTTCAGCTCAGCCTGTTCCACAGATAGATATGGGATGCCCCCCTTTCCACTGGATTCTTCATCTAGTTCCCAAGAGTTTTTGGTGGTTCATCCTAAGAGAAGGAAGGGTTCTAGGCTCAAGGTCTCAAAAAATGTGATAGAACCCTTGGAGGATATAAATAATTATGAGGTTTTATGGGATGGTCTCTCTGATCAGGAAACAGAAAATCCTATAGTGCAAGGAAGTCAGCCTCTGGGTGGGGATTTGTTGGATCCAGGTGGATTAATGGTAGGTACTAGGGCCTAAAGCTAGTGGCAGGGTCATCTGAACCTCTAGTAAAGTAAAGTGAGGAGAATGTTTTCTTTCTTTGGGTTTTTATGACTGCTTCCCAGTACCATTTACGAATTGCATCTTTGAATGTGAATAGCACCCAGTCTGAATTTAAGAGACTGGCAACATATGGGCTTTTTCTGAAATCTGAGTGGGACTGTGTATTCTTTCTGGATGTTCGTTCATATTCCCCAGGTCTTATGGAGGCAGCCTCTGGAGGCTGGTTATGGAGGACTAGTTATTGGTCTAAGGGGTCCGAGCAGAGTTCTGGGGTTGGGATTTGTTTTTTTCAACAGTTAAAATAATCCGGCATTTAGAAATTGTGGAGGGGCAGACTTTATTGCTAGATATTGTATGGAAGAGTTTACCCATGCAGCTATTGAACATATATGCACCCCAATTAAAATATGATAGGGTACTGCTTTTCGCATCATACAACCTTTTTTATTCACTAGTATGCTGAAATCTTTGGGGGGGGATTTTAATTGCACCTTCCCTCAGGTTGGCAGTAATATGTTGGGAAAAAAACAATATTGTGATGTTTCCTGTTTACTAAAGGTTATTGCTGATGGGCTAATTGAAGTGTTTGGGTATGGTGGTACAAAGGCTTCACATACGTATGCTTGTAGCCCTCATACATCTAGGATTGATTATTTTTTTTACTTCAGACTGCTTTTGTATTCAAGAGGCTGTAGTTATCGATGGGGCAACATCAGACCACCGAATGTTGGTTTTGGCGGTAGGTAAAGTACCTGAAGAAAGATGGGGTCCAGGTTTCTGGAAATTAAATATTTCTTTATTAGACTTACCTATGACACAAGAGGGTTTTCAACATGTTATGGAAGCAAGGAAATCTGTGTTTTTCCTCTGTGAGGATAAAAATCAATGGTGGGAGGACTCTAAACAAGATTTTCATTCTTATTTTCAGTCTGTAGGAAGGCTTAATGGATCCTTTAAACAGAATACTTTGTGGAATTTAAGGGCACAGCTAAGAGTTTTAGTTTCTCAGCACTATGAGGGGGTGAAGGTGATCTTGACGCTATTAAGATTCTTAAAGATAAAATAACAGTTTTACAAAAAGAGATGATGAAGGGGTGGTCAAACAACAACGTAATCAGGTTTTTGGGAAAATATCTGATACCATTCCTTTTGATACCCTGTCTCAGGTTCGGGAGCAGAGAATTATGGAAACCTTACAGTTAACTAATGGTACTATGGTAACAGAAAACTCTGTCATATTGACTGAAATTAGTAGGTATTTTACAAAAGTTTTTACAAGTGCAAACTTGCCAAAGGATGCAATGTTTCACTGGTTACAGGGATGTGACCTCCCTCATATTTCGGAGGAGTTTGGTCATAGTTTAATCACACCTATCTCTGTTTTAGAACTTAAACAGGATATTTAGTCCCTTTCTAAAGGGACATCCCCAGGGTCTGATGGACTATCACATGCCATCTATAAAGTAATCTGGGAGGTGTTAGGGGAAGAACTGGTGGCAGTTTTGAATAGTGCTCTAATTACAGGATGCTTACCAATAAGCATGTACGAAGGAGTATTAGTCCTTTTATTTAAGGATGGGAACAAAGAAGATTTAAAGAATTGGTGACCAAATACCCTTTTAAACACTGATAGTAAAATTCTGATGAAGGTGATAGGGAATAGATTGGTGGGTGCACTGGATGTAATAATTCACCCCACACAGTTTAGTGGGGTACCCTCACAAAAGATACAGGATGCCCTAATTCTTATTAGGAAATTTGGTATAAAGGTAATATTCAGGAATTATTAGGGCATTTGGTAAGTTTAGATCAATCTAAGTACTTCGATAGAGTCGAATACACCTATATGTGGGCAGTTTTTTCCAGTTACGGGTTTCCGGAGAAGTTTATTTTGTGGTTTAAAATCTGTTATAGCAATATTTGCTTATTACCTAGTATGAATGAATGGATGGGAGGTAAGATCTTAGTTGGTAGAGGGGTGAGGCTGGGCTGTCCTCAGAGTCCTCTTTTATATTTATTGTCTTTGGATCCCTTGCTATATAGATTGAATAAACAGGATGATATTATGGGTCTCTCTGTGAGTAGTGTAGACCTGCAGATAAAAACAGTTGCTTATGCAGATGACCTTTGTTTAATATTAGCAGACAAAACATCAGCATTATTGGCCCGCGGGAACTGAGACTCTTTTCAGAAGTAACTGGTTCCATTATTAACTACAAGAAATGTAGTATTTTATCAATAGGTTGTGAGGGTACAGTATGGACTTCGATATGGCAATTCCCAGTAGGAACCTCTTATATTAGAAGTTTGGGTATATTTTTTGGAGATCCTGATCCCCAGTTTTATAACTGGGAGGGAAAACTTTGTGCTGCAAAAGGGTTGGTAACAAAGTGGAATACTTGGCGTATGTCCAAACGCAAAAGGATTTATATGATAAAATTACATTTGTTACCAATGTTTTTATTTTTATCGGCAGTATTTCCCATTTCAAAAGCTCTGGAAACCTCTGTATATAGTGTTTTTTTTCCAGTGTCTATGAGGGAGTCGATTAAATCCTATAAAGAGAGGTATTACCTATTTACCTATAACCCAGGGGAGCTTGGGAATGGTTAATCCAGTAGTTTTTTTTATGTTACTTTTCTTTTTCATAATGTTGTCCCACTTGTTCACAATAAATTAGGATTATGGAGCCCATGGGTAATGGATGAGTTTGGACCCCTACTTAGGCTATGGGCTTCTCTAGACTATCTATCTAAACAAGTTAAAATATCCTTTTTGGCAAATTATTGGAAGGATGTGGTGGGTAAAATTAAACTGTGGGAACTGCCTTATCATCACCTAACTACTGGTTCTAGGAAAACTGTGTATGAATGGTTGCTAACAACCTGGTTTCATGAGGACCCATGGTTTGTGGTACTTCCCTCAGCAGAAAAAAATAATATGACAGGTTTTCTTCGATGTTCTCAAATCCCAGCCTTTACGTGGGATTTTGTATGGCTTTGTACACACCAAAAATTGGGGGTAAAAGGGAACATGAATCATAAGGGTGTAGTGGAATGAACGTGTTCTAGAATCGCTACTTGTTATGGGGCAATTGAAACTATGCAACATTTGTTTATAGACTGTCCTTATGCTGCAGAATTTTGGTCTCATTTCCATAAATATTGGGCCTCTGGTCCTTTTCAGATGGTGGACCCTGATGTTTGGGTTAGAAGTATTCTACCAGGTGCATGGGTTCTGTTTGACTCTGGGACGCTACTATTATTTATGGGATATGTTAAATTCCAATTATGGCAAGCTCGCTGTGCATTGACTTTAAGACAGCAGTTATTACCTAGTGCTCAGGTTTTTTCTGTAGTTCGGAGAGAGGTTTTTACATGGTGGGATTTTGAGCAAAATACAGCCTCACCTGATCTTTATAAGTTATGGTGGAGACATATGTCTTGGTTGGACACCGGTTGATTCTGGTACTCTTTTATATAAGCTTTTAGAGGGGGGAAAGCAGGGCATGTGTTGTGTTTTAGTTTTCTTGGGATCTATACTGGTGTACTGCTCATATAGGGGTTTATGTTCTCTTATTTTATGCCTTTGTATGATGCAATATAATTCTGCTTGTTTTTTCCTTTCAGGTTTTGAATTTCCTTACTCCTTTAGTAAAGGAGGGGGACGGTAGTATAATTTCTATTTGTTAAAGGATTTTTTTTTGATTATCACATACTGGAATATGTTTGTGATCTTGATTTTCTTCATCATAATGTTGCATATTGTAATAATTTGGATGAATTTATACTTCTCTATGGTTTTGGGTTCTTCCTTAATTTGATTATGTATTCAGTTGTATAACTTTGGTATGATTTGTTTGGTTGTTAATCAAAATTTCCCCTACTTTTTAACGGGGATAGGATGGGGGTTTTTGTACAATTATGGTTTATTTATGTATCCTGTAATACTTATTTCTCTTTTTGATTTATTTCATTATGATTTTGTATGATGCAATACAATTTTGTTTAATTTGTTTTGAAGTTTTTAATAAAAAATCCACCTACTCTTTTCGATAAGTGCCATGGGATCTTTAACATCCACCTGAACTGCCACCAATCCAGGCAGATGGGACCTCGGTTTAATGCCTCATCCAAAAGACGGCGCCTCAGAAGTACAGCACCACTCTCATGCTACACTACAGTGTCAGTACTGGGATATTAACCCAAGTGCCGGATGTGGGAACTGAACCCACAGCCCTCTGATCTCCCGGCCTCAGAGGTGAGTGTGCTACCTACTGAGCCACTGACACTAAATAGAGATGGGCGAAGTGGCCCCAAGTGCAGTGATTCATGGGATTTCAGGTCACATGGGCTCTAGATTGTTCTGCACAGCCTCAGTTTGGGGTAGTGTGTGTAGGAAGCTGTAGGAGACAATCTGCTCCGAGAGCTCTCTGTGATTCAAACCTTCTAAAAGCTGTTAAAAAAGCCTTTTTGAGTAATTTTTTTTGCTGAAACTTTAGTTCATCGATTATAGAAAACCCTCCTGTGCTCATATCATCGAGTGTTTGTTGTTTGTGTGTGTATTTTGAATGCTAATGTACAACATTCAGTCTGTGTACAGAGAGACAGTAGAAGTGTGCTTTGGGGGAGGGGTGTATCTGTGGTGTAGGTAGATTAACTTGAAGAAAAAGACAGTGCTTTCTATTTTGGTGATATTTCTTGTATAACTGTGTTAATGTACACACAGTCATATTTTCAATAATTCTTGCCATTTTTTGGCTGATTGTTGTGATGCAGCAGTGCATAATTTTAGTTTGTTTAAAATATGTGGTTATAGTACTGAAGTTTTCCATTTGCTATGCATTACTTAGTGTGTGTGTGTTTGAGTATGTGTGTGACGCATGTCATCAAATCAGACACCTTTTATTGTGCCACATAATTTCAGCAATGTGAACCTGCTATCCACTGCAGCTGTGTAATTTTTTTGTACTTCTTTGTGTCATCTTTACTGGTACTCGTACTAGTGACTCTTACTGTAGCAGTGCAGTACACTGCCCCCCCCCCAGCCTGCCCCAACCGGCAAATATATTATTTTCCAGATTTGAATTTCTGATAGTGAGCACTGGTTATGTGTTGTGCCTTTGCATCTGTGTCTCTTCAGTGTGCAGCGTAATCTTATTCTGTCTGAACAGTTGCATCTCTTTAAGGCCCAATCTCCATCTCTAACTTAAGTCACAGTTGTTTCTTTGGCTTCCCTTCAGAGTACTGGACAGGTGTGGTGCATAATTCAGCATTAACATTGTGCTCATTAATATGCATTTTTAAGTCAGGACCATTATCAGAAGTCACTCATGATACAAATCACGTTCTTCATCATCACGGTCACAAATGCAGTCACAAATTACGATTTACGATCACGTCATGAATCACAACAGTATTTTTTTTTACTAGTTACTTGGATGTATTGTAAGCCTGTTTTGTAGTATCTCTCCAGGCTTTACTACTCCACCATTGTACTCATTTATAAGTGTTTTTAAGTCAGGGAGTTGAACAGTGTCTGCAGTACATACACAGACTGGAAAGAAAACTGCACCCATGCAGTTTAGCACAGTATACTTCCACTGCTCAGAATACATATGGAAGACAACAAAAAAGGGCATAATTACATACAAGGGTCAGGGATGGTGCAGGAATACATTTTATAACACAGCAAGGAAGGTGTGGGGGGGCACATGGTGTGAGGAAAAAAAAAAACTAATGTGGGATCCCATGGTGATCCAGCAGCAGTTCCAGCATGGACATAATTTGCAACTGATGTCCCTCTATGTAAGAAAAATAAAATTTACAGAAAGAACAAATTAAGTGAAAAAGAGTACAGACAGAAAAGACAAAAAAATTAGCTTTTAAAAAAGCTGTTGGGTTTAAATCGAAGTTTAAATCTCCTCCTCGTTCTGATCTCAAAGTATCAATGGTCACAAAACACACTTCTGTCTCTCTCCATCTGCACAGGAGAAAGTAAAGGTGTCTGCTCGTATGATTCACTTTCTTCCTGCCTAGCTAAAAAGCATGTGACTTACAGTACTGTAAGCCATGTGATGTGTGTGTGTTGGTGGGGGGGGGCTGCCAAATCTGAAACATCAAGTGGATCACTTAGAATCATAATGAGGAACGCGAAGTCCATTAAAAACAATGTCTTTGCCTTACTTTATATTGCCAATCTGCCTTAATGCGAAGTGGTAATGATAAGGCAGAGTGAGCACTTTGCATTGCCCACTCCACAATGCGAAGTGCCCACTTTGAGTTCACTTCACTGGCGAAATTTAAATTTGCTGCATCTCTACTCAAGGATACTATCCTTTTTGCGGCATGTGTTTCAAGGAGGTATAACTTGTATTTAAGTCATGCTTTCATTGTCATGATTAGATGCCATGATTGCTGAATTCTCAGTATCCTAATTAAGTTAATCAAATCTCATTGATCATTTCCTAAAATTATGAGTAATGAGACACTTGCAGCTTTTGTGTTCAAATCTGATTGGGACAGGTTTTTAGAGGGTTCCTAAGAAAACTGGTTATTTTCCTTACCCCTCCTTATCTAAAGTATGTGCCTCAGCATTCTTTTTTCATTTTATTTGCTTCTTTCCCTACATATCACTGATACTGTTCTCACACAATTATCACCCAAACAATACTCTCCAACACAAGAATGAACAGTACTTCCTGCTGGGAAACTTATAAAACCCATAGTGAAATATAAAGTCCAGCAAGAAGATGAATAACTAGCAGAATCGTAGAAAGAGTCCAGTAAAAGTTTTCAGTTCTAAATGATCAACTCTCAAATATTAGTGGTCTTTCTTTAAGAGTAATTCTTGGGAATTAAAATCTTGATATCTTCTCTCTTTTATTATCCATGTTTTTTTAGGATGTATTCAAAGGAAAAAATCATCCTCCCTAAAGGAGTAGTGTCAAAAGCCAACTATAATGTGAGCAAATCCCAATAAAAATAAAAATAAATAAAAATATAATTATTCAAGTATAGTGTATGTGACCAGATTTTGCAATTATAGTGTAAATTATGTTAATTATTAGATCACAAATAGTATCTTACATGAAAAGGATTTAAAACAAGTACCCCACTGTTTTGCTTAGATTCCTAATATTCTGACCTAGGCAGAGCATGAGCTGGGCTTTGTATAGCAATGGCCTTAAAGCTTGTGATTCTGGCCTGGATCACACAAAAAATAAAAACATACTTAAAACTTATTGTCCCCATTAAATTAATTATAATCCAGTAAACAAACAGAAAAGTAAAATGACTGTTTAAGTGCTCATCAAATCCATGCAAAGGTTGAGTTTGTAAACTGAGATTGGACACAAATTCTGTGACATGTCATTCTCCAAAACCAAGTGGCATGGATATAATAGACACTATGTGGGACTTATAAGGTTAGGTCCTAGTACCACATGATTCAAAAAGGTGCCAAAACATGGCTTAATTTAACCAAAAATAACCAAAATCTTAATATTGTTTAAAAATGTATAGATTCACTGGATTAGAAGCCCACTGATATATCTGCATATTATATCAGTTTTAGTCTTATGCTGGCTCTAATATGATCTAATACCCTAATATCTAGGGTAGACATGTACAGTACTACACTTATTATTTCTGTTCCAGCTGGAACATAGAAATGTCCTCCAATATTGCTTTATTACAAAACTTGGCTAAACTCTCTGTCTAGGATCAGCCTATAATAATATTTTGTTTTTCTGCACCCTCTGTAACAATAAGAAAGCCAAACTTAAGTGTTATAGGGAAGTAGTTCTTATTTGTTAATTATGATTCTGTCAAACTCCAAATTAGGATATGACTAAATAGCAACATTACAGTACTGCTCCCTCTGTCCGAATAGTAGTTACCTTCTGCCTGTATAACTGAACTCAGCCAATCATCTTACCTAATGCAGGCCTGAACTACTCTTTAAATTATTGCCTTTTTAACCAATAGGAGCTCTTTTGAGGTACCCTGAGCCCTGTTTTACCAATTAAGTTTCAATTCAACACATATAGTCATTTAGTCATTTTCTCACACTAGGACAATAACTTGGAACTCTGCTTTTGTAAACATTTTACTAACCACAATATCTTAGGGAAGATCTTGTAACACATCTCTTAATTATAGACAAAAACTAGACAGTTTTGCAATATGGAGAAAATGCTAATTGGGGGCTCTACTATTGATATGTTATGTAGGAGAACCCCTTGACTGGGACAAACCCCTCCCTTTCCAGCAAATTGATAATCAGTTACTACCTATGGGGCCAATCCATCAGCGGTGCATAAATACCAGAAAAATTGCAAACTCTTTGACCATGGCACTGCCAGTTCTAGTGCATTCTTTGATACTTACTAAGGTATCATATGTAAATGTTTCCTTACTAGCATCTGTAGCCCTATTTCAGGATCTAAAATGAAATCAGAACAGCGAGCATATGTGTGCCACAGCAGATACCAATTGAGTAAAATATTAACTGTGCTATTACTGATATGTTCAGGTAATGAAGAAGTTAACCCTGATCGGATCTTAACAGTTGCATCCTCTGCTGATTTATCAACCCTAAAGGGACTGAAACCCATAATAATAGTCTGCTTAAATAAATTTGATGGGATAAAAATCTAGGTCATACACAGAAATCCAGATATTCTTATTATCACAGAAATATGGCTAAATGGGACGTTATCCCACCATGAAATTGCATTACATTCATACACCCTTTTCTGCCTGGACAGACCCACTAGAGGAGGAGGCCTTGCTATTCATATTAATAACAAATTCAAGGTGGTAGAACTCAGCTGCCCTTTTATTGCCAAAGGAATGTAAGTGTTTAGCAATCAAACTTTCATTACCAGCCACTGAAACTATTGATATCATAAGTTGCTATAGACCACCCAAATGTGGGCTAGAACTCCAGAAGCATATTTACAATGTCCTAAATGTGCACACTAATGAAACAATAATATTTGGAGATTTTAATCTAGATTGGAACTAAAATCTCTTTGAGATGATTTTGGGTTAACACAAATAATTTTGGAGCCCATAAGACCAAATATAAAAAACCCACAGATTATTCCACATTAGATTTAATATTAACCAGTAGCCCCCACAAGTTCACCCATGTAGTGGAATTCCACAGTGACCTAGTGATCGTAATATTGTAGCCTGTGTCAGAAGTCCTTAATCAAGAACCTCAGGCAAAATTTATTTTTAAAAGAGGATTCATAAAATATGACACATTTCTCTATTCAGCTGACTTGAGCACAATAAACTGGTCACAGTTCTATCTTGCCCCCAAAATCCATGAAGCAATCAGGCATTTCAACCAAATATTGTTGGGAATCATAAACAAGCATGCTCCCCTGATAAAACAGAGGGTCAAAAATAATTTGTGCCTTTGGTTCAATGCAGAAATAAAAAAAAAGCTTTAAGAATAGACTCTGGACTGTCACAAGGTGTATAAAATCTGAAGCTGTGTGGAACGCATTTCAACAAATGAGAAACTCATGCACCAAACTCAAAAGGGATACCAAAACAAACTTTTACCTGAATGCATTGGATCACTTGAAACACAATGCAGCCATATTCTGGAAAGTGATATGAAATTTTAAAGGCCAGAAGTTAAATCTCTCCCTTCCTGCTAAAATAGAATCACAAGGAAAATTAACAACAGATCAACAGATAATTCTGGAAGAGCTAAATTCCCACTTTGCCACTGCTGGACTTGCCTTTGATAACTCTATGGCAGCACAATATCCCACTATCCACAATGAAAATAGCACTACTTATACTCACTCATCATTCCAGCCTATCAATTACAAGCAGGTGGAAGATGCACTAATATGGCTAGATACTAATATAAGTGTCAGTGTGTGACAGGGAGCTCCTGCCACTCTTGAGGACCAACCTTTTCTTAAATCTGTTGCAACAGTTCTTATATTTCTTAGCCTAATCTATCCTTTACAATGTCTAGTCCATAAGGTTGGCCACCTATGCCCACTCTCCCCTTTCTTGACTATACTATAGAGTCCTCTTTAATTTTCCTTTTCCCTCTCAGGTCCTCATACAGGGAGGTTATTGTTGTGACCTCCAAGCTGATATAAAACAACAGGCTGTGTTCTTTGTTATAGGATTTAGTATACAATGGCACTATGTCATAAAATACTTTAATGTATATACCTTATATGTATAAAACCTGTAAATGTCAAAAATCCCATGGCACTAGGTGTTTTTGATAAATGTAAAAAGTTACTAGGGGAATGTATGATAAAAATTAAGTTAGTTGTGCTATTTAAAATGCATGTAAATTGCTGTAAACTGAACATGTCTGAAATTTCATGGTGATTTGCATACATCCCATGGTGTCCTGCACTATGGAAGTATGTGTGATGTTGTGTTTCTTTGAAACTTGGCTTATTGTTAATGCCCTTTAGGGTAACCATTGTTTCAGTGCTTCTGCACTGAGGTTCTTTGTCTTTAGCTTTTTTGTTTATTTGAGCCCTCACTACCCAAGCAAACAAGGCCCACATAGTCGAGGCTACATCTCAACAGATAAGTTAGATCAGAGATCAGTGAGTAAGTAGGTGCTGGCTAAGTGTAGAGGAAAGACTTGCATACTCTGTTGCCACAAACTGATGTACTGAAGAAGGGATATACTATTGCTGAAGGTTATCTACTACATTTTGAGAAAACATCACACAGAGATTGTGTGCTGAACATGAAGTCTGGTGTCTGGTCTATCTGTTATCCCACAACCCCTCCACAGAGTTGGTATACAAAGTGGGATAACTTGCTGGAAGCATCTGGACTGGCCAAAGATAGATATTTTCCAGTGGATATCACTCAGATATCCCAGGTGGATTGATGCACCAGGAGTTGCCAGAGGAGAACCTGTAGAAGAAAGTCTGTGGAGTTCTGACCAGAACCATGGCTGACAGACAAAGAGAAGTTGCTGCCTGGACTGGACCTGGAGACTCAGAGGAAGGCCAAGCCTAAAGATGATGAAAAAATGCAAAGGGATGAGGCACTACCATGGGGTCGAGGCAGACCAGAGGTGCAAAAACAACACCCAGGAGGTGGCAACACTGATGAGGATGATCCATTAGATGAGTGGGCATTGGCTGGAGGCACACCGACTATGCAGAGAGACAGAACACCAGTTCCAGGTGCTTGAGAGGTCCCTGCTGGAGAGTTTGGATAAAAAATCAGAGGAGGATTTTTCATGGACTCAGTTTGAAGATGATCCCCTGTCTGAGCATGATATTCCTTTATTGCCTGTGTTCCCAGGATGTTACCTGTTGGATGTCAGAGATGCAAGTATGGAACTTGAATGTGAGACCCCAGGTAAGACTGTGCCTTGTGATATTGTGCTAGGGTTGAAGACACAAAGCAAGCAAGAACAAGCCTATGAGGCTGAAGGGACTTTTTCTTGTATTGACACAGCTAACTCTATTAACAGCATTGACAGGGGTATACTGCAATCTAAAAATTCTAATGTTGCCAAACTGTTACAGTATGTTACGGTCAAGGAGGGTATGCAGATTAATGGTGGTGTGAGGGCAAAACAACATTGGTGGTATCAAATGAAGAACAATATTCTGTACCACATGAGCCCAAACCCTGTACAAAAAGTGTGGATGCTCAGGTACAGTAGTGGTGCCTGAGGCCTAGAGACAACAAGTGATGGAGTCTGCTCACTTTAGTCCCTGTGGACATCTGAGCCATGGTGGAGTATTAGCTCTATTAACCCATATTATTATTGGCCAGGAATGTACAGACAGGTGTCAGCCTATCTCAGGACCTGTCCAGTGTGCAACCAGATTGAGGAATCTGTTGGAGACAGCAGAGGAACTAGTACCCGGGGTGTGGAAAGAGTGTCCCAAAGGGTAGAGGTCATTAAAGAAAAAAAAATGGCAGCCTTGGAAAAAGGGAAAACTCTCACACAGGTCACAAGGTACTAGAAGGTAATAGATGGCTGAAAACATCACAATGATTAAAAGGATGTTTATTAAGACACCCCAAAGTTAAAAGGTTTAGGAAACTGTTGTTTAACATTGCAGGGTATTCAGCATTGGAGGTTCCTTGACTTTCTTTAGATTTCTGTAGAGACCTGTCTGGGGATAAGATGACAAAGGATTTGGGGTCATAGGTTATAAAAGGTTGAAAAAGGAGAATTGAAACTACTATTCCATATTCCCAATGACACTTTGTGCAAGACAGAGGGGTCAAGCTGGTTGCAGGTGCAAGGCTTGATGTGGCTCTGCAATGGTCCCTTTCTTAAGCAAATGTGTAGCATGTATGGTCAGGGGTTAGCCTGATGTCAAAGAAAGATGTACTCAAGGGCAGACAAGGAGTCTGAGGTGGTACATGTGTTTTATTTTTTTCTGAGGGAAAACCTACCAAGGAGGGGGTGGGTAGAAAATGGATTGGAACCTGCATTGGGGTAACACCAAAAGGGTGTCTACTCTCAGGTGTCTGTATCTATAGCAAGTAAAATGAATCAATCAAAAGACATAGTGGGTTTATCTAGAGGGCTTGAACCTAGGACTGGGCCCCTGCTTAAAACTGACATGTCTGGTGGGATTGGAGCAGGTAATTACTCACCCTAGAGAAAGTCTTTCTAAGGTACTGAGCTTTACAGTCATCCAGATTTTGGTTAAGAAATATGACAGACTTTCCCTAAAAGGAGAAGGGAAGGTACCGTTAGTCTCTGTTGAGAAATGTGTTAATGCCTCCTTGCTTCCCTCTAAAGGTGGGGGATAAGTGACAGTGAGCTCTTGCCACTCTTGAGGACCTACCTTTTCTTAAATCAGTTGCAACAGTTCTTCTATTTCTTAGCCTAATCTATCCTTTACAATTTCTAGTCCATAGGATTGGCCACCTATGGGCCCCCACCCTCCCCTTTCTTGACTATACTATAGTGTCCCCTTTAATTTTCCTTTTCCCTCTCATGTTCTTGTACAGGAAAATTATTGCTGTGACCTCTGAGCTGATATAAAACAACAGGCTGTGTTCCTTGTTATTGGATTTAGTATACAATGGCACTAAGTCATAAAATACTTTAATGTATATACCTTATATGTATAAAACCTGTAAATGTTGAAAATACCATGCCTCTAGGTGTTTTTGATGAATGTAAAGTTACTAGGGGACTGGATGATAAAAATTAAGATAGATGTGCTATTTAAAATACATGTAAATTGCTGTAAACTGAAGAAGTCTGAAATTTCATGGTGATTTGCATATATTCCATGATGCTTTGCATTATGGAAGTATGTGTGATGTTGTGTTTCTTTGAAACTTGGCTTACTATCAATGCCTGTTGGGGTAACCCTTGTTTCAGTGCTTCTGCACTGAGGTTCTTTGTCTTTAGCTTGTTTATTGTATCCCCTACCACCCAAGCAAACAAGGCCCACATAGGGGAAGCTAAGTCTCAACAGATAAGTTAGATTAGAAATCAGTGAGTTAGTAGGTGCTGGCTAAGTGTAGAGGAAAGACTTGAATGGTCTGTTGCCACAAACTGATGTACTGAAGAAGGGATATGCCATTGCTAAAGGTTATCTATTGCATTTTGAATAAACATCACACAGAGATTGTGTGTTGAACTTGAAATTTGGTGTCTGGTCCGTCTGTTATTCTACAACCCCTCCACATGGAGATGATGGTTTAGACCCTCTTTTTTCCTAGAAATTCGCTGTTGTCTCCTTGTGGCACCAATAGCACACCTTGTTAATCTTTTTTTTATTTATTTTACACTTTGTATTTGGTTGCAACCTGCCTTACAATTGTGTCTGTACCTTTTCTATTCAAGTTTGATAAATTTAAATGTGTCAAAATGCATACTTTATCTTGCACTATGTATTTTGAATTTTATCTGTCTTTGCCACACTTTTATTTGTATCTTGCACTATGTTTTTTTTTCATTTTATCTGTATTTGCTACACTTTGTTATGGTGCTCTCACCAAAGTCCCCGTGTCGCACCTGGAAATGAGACTTAGCTCAGTGTGCGTTTCCCGGTCACCAATCTTTAAATAAATAAATTAAAACATAAATAAATAAATAATATATCACTTTCCATCACAGAACTCCCTACAATTTGGAAGATGGCAGATATCATATCTCTGTTCAAATCAGGTGCTGCATGCAACCTCAGTAATTACAGACCAATATCTATACTTCCTACCCTGGCCAAGTTTCTTGAAAAATTAGTTAATACTCAAGTAAGAGCATGTCTACAGCTTACAAACTATATAAATCCCAGGCAATCAGGTTTTAGACCAAAACACAGCACTATAAAGGCTTTAGCTAAACTCATCAATGCCTGGTTAATAGCCCTAGATCAAAGGTAGATCACAGGAGCTGTATTCCTTGATCTTAATAAAACCTTTGACAGAGTTGACCACAATATAACGATATGCAAGCTAAAGGCTATAGGTATTGACTCAACTACACTACTATGGTTGTCAAATTACCTAATAGGTAGACAATAACAAATTAAAGTGGAAGGTGCACTTTCCTATTATACACTACTGTACCTAGAGGATTTCCACAAGACTCAATTCTGGGTCCACTGTTGTTCATGCCATACATTAATGATCTAGACAGAAACATCACTATGGCTAATCTCCATTATTATGCTGATGATCAGGTCCTCTATATATCTAGGCCCTCCCCTGTCTAGTGTATGCAACAATCTCCAATGTGAGTTCAGTCATTTACAGTTAAATCTATTTCAGGCAAAACTACTGTTAAATGCAAAAAAAGGACTAAAGTAACATTCTTCTCAGCTACTAATATGGTTCCCTCCACTCTCCTTGACTACACTATAACCACACTATTAGGAGACTTCGCTTGAAGTATTGGATCATTTAAAATCCCTGGGATTATGGCTAGATAGACGCTTATTATTCAGTACACACTTTGAAGACCCCAGCAAAAAACTAAGAATCAGACTAGGTTTGTTTAATAGAAACAAAAACTGTTTCCCAATAGAAGTTACAAAGAAGCTAGTGCAGGTCACCTTTCTCCCCCTACTAGACTAGGTAGATCTGATTTATAGCCATTGTTCAAATGCCTTTCTAAACAAACTAGACGTGCTTTATCGCTAGGCCCTACAGTTCTTTACAAACTCAGCATCTGGAACAAACCACTGCCTACTTTATGCTACAGAAGGGTGGTCATCCCTAACCACCAGGAGACTTAAAAATCAAAATCTCTGGGCCTACAAAACTATAACCAAAAATGCCCCACAATACATCTCAGATCTTGTCATCTTGTCTCATAGCTATGCATTAAGGAAAAGCCATTATATTCTTCTTGGTATCCCAAAACACGCTACCCATTATGGTAAAACAGCAATTAACAGTGCAATCACTACAACCTAAAGCGACCTCCAACAAGCATTTGTCAATGCCGAATGTTGTCTTGCTGGCATTGACATTGGTAGTGCAGGAGTTAGAGAGATGCATAATAGGTATGGCAGTGAAGTATTGAACTGATGCCAACCCACCCCCACCCTGCAGAGACTGACAGGCATTTGGGTGTCCCTTTGGGTATTTGGTAGTGCAGTGCGGGAAAACATTTTGGGCAGGATGTGAAAAATGACAGCTGTACAGTTCATAAGGAGGTCTAAAAAATTGCCAGTGTTGAAAATGTGGCATGTAAATATAGCAAATTTGCGAAGTTACAAGGTTGTGTGGGAAATATGCAACGCACGCTTGCAAGACTGCCATTTTATGGGCGTTCGGCACCAAATTTTCAGCATAGGCATTTTAGCACCTCTGCTCATGTACAGTGTCACTGACATTTCCTCAAAGTGTCCCAAGAAGTGATTTCGCACAGCAACCACGCTATTCTGCTCCAGAACTGCGAAAACACATTTTGGGCAGGATATGTGAAATGATGGCTGTACTGTTCATCAAGAGGTGTGGAAAAATGGCAATGGTGAAAATCCAGAGTGAAAATATCACAAATGCATGACGGTATGAGCGTGTATGCAATCTGCCAACACTCGCTTGTAACACAGTCATTTTATGGAATATCATCACTAAATTTTCAACATAGGCATTTTAGGACCTCTGCTCATGAACTGTGTCACTGTCATTTTCATAATCTGGCCCAAACACTGATTTCCCACAGCAACTGTGCTATTGTGTGCCAGAAGTGCAGAAACACATTTCGGGCAGGATGTGGAAAATGACAGCTGTACTGTTCACAAGGAGGTGTACAAAAATGGCAATGCTGAAAATCTGGCATTAAAATATTGCGAATTTGCGAAGTTACAGGCTGCGTGGCAACTACTGTCTACAGCTCATAAAACAGGCATTTGTTGGTTTTTCCACCAAAGTTTGGAACATGGGCTTTTAGAGGCCCCTCATGAACACTGGCACTGTCATTTCATTATGGGTCCCAAAGGTGATTTCACGCAGTGACTGCGAAATCACCTTTTGAGGCTGATTAATGCCATGACAGTGATAGAATTCATGAGGAGGGGCCCCAAAAACCCCATGTTGAAAATTTGGTGCCAAAATTCTAACAAATGTCCAAGATATGCAGCAAAGTTGAAAAAACCCTATTCATTCCATTATACAGCTTACCGGCATTTCCTCAGTTCGCGGTCGACTTTGAAGAGTGCAGACATGTTTCCAGTCCACTGAAGATCGTCGCGCCAGACTCTGGAGTAAGTATGGAGTGAGGGGTGAGGGGGTGGGAGGCAGGGCGCAGTGGGTAGGTGCGGGTGGGGTCGAAGACTACTAGTGACCGTTTTATGTTACAGGGGAGGAAAAAACTAACATTGTGGGACAGTTTTTTTTTTTCAGGGACTTAGCACACTGGGGTGGGTTCCCAGCATGCCACCCTAACTGTTTTGGGGGAGGGGTTACTTCAGCTGATGGGGATTGGGCACCTTCATTTGGCAGACAATGGGGGTTAATTTATGCCGATGGGGATTGGGCACCCTTCGGCACACATATGACAGCCGGGGAGGCAAGAACCGAGGGGATTGGGCACCTTGGTATATAAGAAAAGCGGGCTGATTATGCTGACGGGAGTGGGCACCCTGTCAGCACACAATGAAAGCAGGGGAAGGCAAGAACTGAGGGGGATTGGACACCCCCCCCGGCATGTAGGAAATGGGGGGGCTGCTGTATGCCAATGGGGACCGGGCTCCCCTGTAGGCAAATGTGTGCAGCCACAGTAAGCCGGCTGGGGAATTGGACACCCCCAAAGTCAGCCATTGGGCGGCCGCCCGCCATGCTGCTAATGTGGCGAGCACACAGGAAGGGTCCGTTGCATCTGACAAGCTTTGCTCGCATTGCAGCAGACCTTTCCTTAGATGTGCTCGCCACATTAGCATGCATGGTGTGGCTGCCGACATGCAGACTGATTGGGGAATGTGGGACGCACCTACTGATGCGTGCCCTGCATTCGCCCAACAGCGGTCACACCTCCAAAGCTGCAGTGCCGCAAGATGTTGACTTGTGCACAAGCGTGGCAAGCCAACATAAAAATCACTTAAAGTCACCAGCATAGTCAGTCCTGGTATCTTTAAATCTCTCATAGGAAAGCACAGCACAGAGTCCTATACCTGTAACTAGTTTAAACATATGACCACCATTAGACCTTCGGTCACTTGTATGCATCTTTGAATCCTGCATGTGTAATTAGCATAAAAGTATGATCATCACTGGACCTATTGGTATTTTGTCCTGTATTAGATCCTCCTGAATTGTACTAATGATTGCCCAAGAACTGTCATTATGTACATCAGGATGTGCATGAATTGTATTAGATAGGTAATTAGCACCCCTTCTTGCTAGTCTTTATATAATACTGTACTCTAGTTTATACAGTACTTACTCCATGTATAGTGTACCATATATTTTTTCTTTTTCCATCAATCCCTTGTGCTATGTATGTATCTCTCTAAGTATTGTACATCATTTTGATTGCATGCTGTCCTACATAGGACCTTCTTGAAAATGAACTTATTCAACTGAGCTTTTTCCTCTTGAAATAAATAAACTAAACTAAACTAATACAATACAATCTGGTAAATACTCTGATTCAATCCACTGAATTAACTCCTTTTACCTCCTTTTCTTTCAAACATGTTCTCCACTGAGAAATGAGGGTACGGTTTGAAAAAAATCAGTCATAGAAAAGCTTTGCTCATAAAAGTCCTAGATGATGCATCCGGCATCTCTTTGGTTGTTCCTCAGCCTCCTTAGGCACCACCACCACCACACTGCATCCTTTAGTCCTTCAGTGGATCTCCAAACTCCTCAAGCACAGTCTTCACACCACTTTTCCTGATTCCTTAAGCTATGAGCCTTCCTTCAGCTTCAAACAAGCCAGAACAGATCTAGCAACTTGGTCCTCTGGCCTACTTTGGCCCGCTCCACTCTACCCTGTTCAGTTTCTAAAGGGGTCTCAGTCTCCCTTCCCTTGTCCTTTAGTGTAAATATGAGTAATAATGGAGTCCAGCAATAAGGTCAGCATGCAAGGAAATTAATCCATAATTTATTTATACAGCATGATAAAATAAACAAACTTCAAACAGCAAAGAAATAATCTTAAAAAAAAAAATGATTGCACTCATATTCCACAGTTAGCAACACTAGAGAAATGAGGATTGACCTAAAAACAGGCTAGGTGGCCAGTAGGCTCAGTACCCTACCATCAACTGAACTACGGCTGTTGTCAGAATACATTTATACATCTTAGAAGTCACATGATAAGATGGGCTCCACCCCTATTTCTGAAGTTTCTTAAAACAAACTAAGGAAACTTTAAGGTTCATCAAATGATACATAAACAGAAACCATTTTGTTAACATAATGTACTCATATCACTAGAACACATTAATCTCTTTAAATATGATTTTTCAAGGTTGCTCAGGGAAACAGATTCCTCCCATCAGCTACTGTCATAAATAAGGCATTGGAAGGGCCGGCCAGCTCTATAAGGAGACAGTATGCTGATGGAAAGGTCCTGTGCCTTAACCTAGCTGCAGGCAGACTGCGCAGTTCAGGTATACCCGTATTTCTTATATTCTTGCATTATCTCCTTCATATTTGATATGCTATTGCATTAAAGCTTTAAAACAGGTTTACATAGCAGGATGCATTCTTATCAGCTTTGGAAAACTGAAGTGTACCCCGAAATATGCTGTAACACAGCCAAAACTAGCAATGGCAGAAATATCCAGAGTGAATTAACAAGTCCTTTATATGGATTTCGCTACTGGGGGGTTTGTTTTTTAGGTTTACAGCATTTTCCTCACTCACCCCCCAGTGCTAATTTCTTTTGCCATGTTTAAGTACACCAGCACCCTGTAACTGGGCTATTTAGAAGTAAAAATACAGAGTTTGTACAAACGAGCCACTCGGCTCATTACTGAAGAAGTTCACACTATCGCACAGCAGCTCTCGCACGCTCGTGCAGCTTGAACGTGTGCACAGTCACGCGGTTGTCCTCACGTACTGTTGTGAACAGGAAACAAGCGGGTATGTGTGTATATAGAGGTATGGGAGGGGAGAAGAGTAAAAGGGAAATGGATAACAACCACAGGAGGCCTTCCTGTGAGAAGGAGAAGAAATGGAAACGTAACTGGAATGGCGAAGAAAGAGAAAAGAATAGGTTACTGTCGTAACAGTTTTAAACATGGAGAAGGAAAATCCCTCCCAGCCTCCCAGATACACACACATAGCCCCTATCACATACTCCTCCCCACGTAGGAGGAAACTAATGATTTTCAAGATACTTTAATACCATTTTTGGTTTTTCAGTTCTTTACCAAGAATACACTTGACAGGATTTGTAGATCTCTCTCAAGGAGAGGTGAAGCTCCAGCCCACCCGCTCTCAAAGCTCCACCTCGGTGTTCCTAACACAAAAATATTCTGAGTTTAGAGGACATCAAAGTATGCCCTCTAGTTTCTATTCATACATTACCCTGAAGTCTACTCCTGTCTACATGGTTATGATTGCTCCAAAACAAGACATGAAATCTGCATTATTGTCTGCCTTCTCAGACCTATGCTTTGCAGTAAACTTGTATGGCTGCAAGGCCAGATACCATATCATAATCCTTGGATTCTTTTCTTTCATGATTTGAATCCAACACAGAGGATTATGATTGGTCTGTACCTCAAATTCTATTCCCCATAGGTAATACTGTAAGGTCTCTACTGCCCATTTTAGAGCCAAATATTCTTTCTCTATCGTAGAATATTTGGTCTCTCTTACATATAGCTTTCTACTTATATAAAGTATAGGATGTTCTTCCCCATCTTGTATTTGGAACAACACTGCTCTAATACCCACATCGGATGTATCTGTCTATATGGTGAAAGGTTTGGTAAAATCTGGACTTTTTAGAATGGGTGAGGAACAGAGGGCTGCTTTAATAGCACAAAAAGACTCCTCACATTCTGGAGTCCAATTAACCTTTGTAGGTCTGCTTTTTTTAGTCAACTCAATTAAAGGGCTGGCAAGGGTAGCAAATTGGGGTACAAAGAGCCTATAGTACCAGGCTAAACCCAACAAAGATCGGACATGTTTCTTTGTACTAGGGTGAGGACTTTTAAATACCACATCCACCTTCCCCACTTCAGGTTTTATCTGCCCCTCACCAGTCAGGAATCCCAAGTATCTTGTTTCTTTCATAACAAGAGAGCATTTTGAGGGATTAATAGTGAGGCCAGCCTGGGTGATAGCATGTACGTCTGTTAGATGTTTTACATGATCTTCCCATGTGGGACTAAATATGATCACATCATCCAGGTATGCTGCACTATATAAAAGGTGTGGTCTAAGGAGTCTATCCATCATCCTTTGAAAAGTGGCAGTGGCTCCATTAAGGTCAAAGGGCATCATAACGAATTGGAATGATCCAAGAGGGGTACTAAAGGCAGTTTTTTCCTTCGACTCAGAGTCATGCGGGATCTGCCAGTACCCTTTTGTGAGGTCTAATGTGCTGATGTACTGTGTCTGACCAAGCTGATCAATGATACATAGATACATAGACAGTGTCGGCAGATAAGGGCCTATGGCCCACCCAGTCTGCCCATTTGAGCTTGTAAGTTCAGTTTATGTTTTCCAAGAAGTCTGTTGCCCCTTACCCCTGACCTCCAGAATTCCTTTACATCTATCCCATGCATTCATCGATATGGGGCATAGGATATACATCGAATTTTGACATAGCATTCAACCTATGAAAATTGAGTCATATCCTAACTCCACCCTCTTTCTTAGGAACTATGACCATGTTAAACCCCCAATCACTGTTGGCTTCCTCTATTACGCCCATATCCCTCATCTTATATATTTCCCTTGTAACCTCTTCTTTTTCCTTTTCTGATAATCAATAAGGTTTCACCCCAATAGGTATTTTCTGGGTCACATGGATGTAATGTTTTATAACCTGCATCTTTCCTGGTGTATTAGTGAATGTTTTCTGAAATTGTTGCACTACCTGTCCTAATTCTGTCTTCTGTTCTTCACTCAACAGAGGGTTAATCAACACTGGGGTTATAGGACCTTCTGTCTCTAACCTATGATAGGCAAGATCCATTTCATTGTCAGAGGAACTAGGACAGACATACATGTCTGTCTTTTCATCAAGGTGTTCACGCCATTTCTTTAAAAGGTTAGCATGATACACTTTTACCTTCTGTCTTCTGTCTGGTACTTCCACAGCATAATTGACAGGCCCAGTTTGCCTCTGTACCACATATGGGCCCTGCCATTTCATGGTTAATTTATTATCCATAGATGGAAGTAACAGCAGAACATGGTCCCCTGGGTGGAAGTGCTTACTACTCAGCCCCAGATCATATTTTCCTTTTTAGTACACCTGTTTCTTCTGATTCTGGTCATGGGCTAACTGCGCATATTTTGCCACCCTTTGGTGCATCTGTGCTACATAAACGAGAGGTGTAGGGGTCTTTAGGGCTTTGCTATCTTCCCACTGCTCTTTGATCATGTCCAGGAGGCCTCTAGGATTCTTGCCGTAAAGCAGCTTGAAAGATGAGAATCCCGTAAACGCCTGAGGAACCTCCCGGTAGGCGAACAGTAGGAGTGGAAGATATATGTCTCAGTGTTTACCCTCATCTTCAGCATATTTCTGTATCATTTTCTTCAATGTTTTATTGAAGCACTCTACCAGCCTGTCCATCTGAGGGTGATACGGAGATGTATATACCACTTCTACCCCCTCCCCCCCCCGGGTCTGCTAGAGGTGTTTCAACAAGACTGAACAAACGTTAGAACCTGTATCAGTAAGTATCACTTTAGGTATTCCTACTTTGCTGAAGAACTTCAACAGTTCCTCTGCTACCCTTTCAGCTGTGATGGTACATAAAGGGATGGCATCTAGGTATTTAGTTGCATAATCACAAATTACCAGGGCAAATTGATTACATTTTGCACTTTTGGGTAGGGGTCCTATGATGTTCATCACCACTCATTGAAAAGGAATAGTCACTAATGACTGGGGCTGCAGGGAGACCTTGTCTTTCTTATTAATAAGGGCCACTTTTTGGAAGGAGCTACAGTTGTCATGGATACCTGGCCAGAAGAACCAGTGTAGCAGCCTACTCAGAGTTCTGTCTCTACCTATATGCCCTCCATAGGGCACATCATGGGCTAAGTAAATTAAATGACCCGATACCGACTAGGGACCAGTAACTGGTCTACATATTCTCCAGTCTTAGGGTTTTTACATTGTCTGTACAATTTTCCTTGCTGGATCTCCAAAACAGGAGTCATGGATTCCACCCCCTCTATAAGCACCTGCGAAAACAAAGGTGTTAGAGACAGATCTTTCCATTGATCATCAGCAAATGGCTCAAACATAACATTTTTAATCAGTGCATCATCATAACTTAAGTCCTTCTTTTTAGTCCATTTTATTTTATCTTGTGTAGATACATAGATACATGGATACATAAACAGTGTCAGCTGATAAGGGCCTACGGCCCACCCAGTCAGCCTATTTGAGCTTGTAAGTTCACTTTATGTTTTCCTAGAAGTCTGTTGCCCCTTAGCCCTGACCTCCAGAATTCCTTTATGTCTATCCCATGCATTCTTAAATCCTGTAATTGTTTCAACCCCCACCACTTCCTCTGGCAGGGAGTTCCACTTGTCCACCACCTG
Organism: Neoceratodus forsteri; assembly: GCA_016271365.2. NCBI lineage: Eukaryota > Metazoa > Chordata > Ceratodontiformes > Ceratodontidae > Neoceratodus > Neoceratodus forsteri. Next base: position 866,254,913 of record CM028133.1, read on the forward strand.
TTCTGTGAAGAAATTCTTCCTCACGTTTCCTATGAATCATCCTCCCTCCAATTTCATCCCATGCCCTCTAGTCCTGGAACATCTTTTTTGCTTAAAAATAGTGCATTCCTGTACCTTATTCCTCCCTGTAAGATGCTTGTATGTCTCTATCATATCACCTCTCTCCCCTCTCTCCCTCCTCTCCTCCAGGGAGTACATATTCAAGTCCTTCAACCTGTCCTCATTGGACTTGTGATGCAATCCATGTACCATCTTTGTTGCCCTCCTCTGAAACTTCTCTACCCTGTATATGTCCTTATATAGGTAAGGTCTCCAGAACTGTACACTGTATTCCAGGTGGGGCCTCACTAGTGTCTTGTATAGTGGAATTATGACCTCCCTTTTCCTGCTGGTGATGCCCCTGCCTATGCATCCCAGCATCCTATTTGCTTTACCTGCTACCTTGTCGCACTGTTTCCCTACCTTGAGGTCATCAAAGATGATAACCCCAAGATCCCTTTCCCACTTGGTGCATGCTATATCCTCACCCCTCCAACTGATATATTGTGCTAGGGTATTTGTGCCCCATATGCATTATCTTGCACTTCTTTGCGTTGAATTTCAACTGCCAAACCCCTGACCATTCTTCAAGTTTCTGCAAGTCCCTTCTCATTCTGTCTACACCCTCTGGTGTGTCTACTCCATTACAGAGCTTTGTGTCATCAGCAAACAGGGAAATTTTGACTTCTAGGTCCTGAACAATGTCACTGATGAAGATGTTGAATAGGACGAGTCCCAGAACTGATCCCTGTGGTACCCCACTGGTCACTCTTCCCTCTGTGGAGCGAAAGCCATTTACCACCACCCTCTGTGTCCTGTCACCCAGCCAGTTACCTACCCACCACACTACTGTCCTGCCCACACCTATATTCCCCAGTTTGTGTAATAACCTTCTATGTGGCACATTGTCAAAGGCCTTGCTGAAGTCCAGATAGGCCATGTCCACTGCCCTCCCCAATCCACCTCCCTAGTTGCCCAGTCAAGAAATTCAATGAGGTTGGTCTGACATGACCTCCCCTTGGTGAAACCATGCTACCTTGGGTCCTGTAGTCCACTGACAACCAGATGTTCCACCATTATCTCTTTCAGTAGTGCTTCCATGATCTTCCCCACTACTGTGGTGAGTCTGACTGGTCTGTAGTTCCCCGCTTCCTCTTTGTTCCCACTTTTGTATAGGGGGACTACATCTGCTGTTCTCCAGTCTTTGAGTACCTCCCCCGTTTCCAGTGATCAGCTAAACAGGAATGCCAGAGGTTCAGCCACCACCTCTCTTAGTTCTTTAAGGGCCCTTGGGTGCACCCCATCTGGCCACATTGCTTTATCAACTCTTATTACTTCCAGTTCCTTCAGGACCCTTTCTCATGTAAAGGGACTTGTGTACATTTCTGCACCATTCCCACCCCTTGTACTCCCTTCAGGCCCATTACCCTCCTCTTCTTCAGTAAAGACTGAGCAGAAATACTTGTTCAATATATCAGCTTTACTGTTGTCATCCTCCACATTGCCCCCATCCTCCCTCTTCAGTCTCACTATCCCTTCCTTTGCCTTTCTTTTTTCACTTATGTACCTGTAAAAGGTTTCATCCCCTCTGCCCACTGATATTGCAATGTGCTTTTCTGTCTGAGCTTTGGCTTACCTTACTGACCTCCCTTTGCTTCTCCTGGTACTTCTCCCTATCCCCTTCTGTCTATGTTTTTTGTATTGCCTGAATGCAATCTTTTTGGCTTTCACTTTCTCCGCTACCTCCTTGGAAAAGCATAATGGCCTCCTCTTCCTTTTCCCCTTGCTAACCTGCATAATACATAATTCTGTTGCTCTTGTAATCCCCGTTTTAAATACTGCCCACTGTTCCTCAACCCTTGATTCCTGCCCCTGCCTCTGCCTCTTCTCTCTTTTTGACTTCCTGGTTTTCCCTGGTGGATCAAAAAGTTCCACATCAAAGGGAAAAGTTTCCAGGACATTCTGCTCTTGCATAGCCTGGGCCTGAATTGTTAAAGCACAAATCGATGGTGCTGAAGAAAGCAAATTTTCAAAAAGGGGAAAATCATGTCCCAAGATGACGGGCACCGGCAACCTTGGCACCAGTCCAACCTTCATTTGTTGTACAGGGTCCTGTACAGTTATTGTTGTATCTTTCAGAGTGTAGTAATGCACATCCCCATGTATATAGGTAACTCCTGTCTGCTCTGTCTCTATGTCTCCTGGTTGTATGATATTGGTACATACCAAGGTTTGCCTACTCCCTGAATCAATCAAGGCTATGACATCTTTCTCTCCTATATTGATAGGAGTTACATATTGTCCCCAGTTTGCCAAGGCCAGATGGGTAGGGTCACTTTTCTTCTTTGGACAGAACTTAGCAATATGTTCCTTGGTTTGGCATTCTCGACATATCATTTCTGGATTATAATGTCTAACAGTTCTATCAGGTCTGGTACTGGTATTGTTAGCAGTGCTACTGGACACATTAGCAGTAAAAGGGGTAGTTAAAGGTCTTACCGTGGAGGTAGGTCAGTTGCCCCCTGGATGTCCCTTCTGGTGTTGTGGGCGGGCAGTCACAAAATCTTCAGCCAGATTAACAGCTTTCTCAGCTGTCTTGGGGCAGTGCTCTCTAAACCACATTTGCACATAATGGGGCAATATTTTAATGAATTGTTCTAATACTATTGTTTCCACCACCTGGTCCATGGTCTGTACTGTGGGTTGTAGCCATTTCTTGCAGTGTTCTTGCAATTTCACATACTCTTCTTGGGGGGAATCAGCTGTGTGGTATCTGAATGTCCTAAATCTCTGTCGATATGTTTCTGTACTAATGTCATAACGCTTGAGATTAGCTTGTCTTACATAATCATAATTGGTAGCATGCCAGTTTTCCATGTGACTATAGGCAAGTTGAGCCTTTCCTGTGAGGTACAGGGCCAATCAAACTACCCATTGGTCTCTGGGCCACCCACAGGCAGTAGCAACCCTTTCAAGGGTTGCAATATAAGCTTCTATGTCATCATTGTTGGCAAGCTTCAAATGTTTAATGTCTCTGGGCCCATCATTAGTGGGGACCTGTTGAGTTGTCCCAAGTGCTTGTATAGCTCTAAAGGTGTCCACCCATCAGGCTTCACTTAGCAGGTGATCCCTTTCCCATTGCTTCTCCATATCAATTTGCCTTAGACACAGCCATCTCAGTAGATCTTGCATGTCAGTGGGGGGTGCCTCTTACTCATCTTCTCCACCAGAGAGGACATCTTCACCTCCTGTGGCACCCTCTATGTCCACCTTTTTGTCCTGTCCTTCCTTCTTAGGTTCTATCCATCTCACATCACCCAAACCAGTGGTTAACAGACTCTGGTATTGTTCAGTCATTGTCCTTTTTTTAGCGCACCACTGGGTATGGGTTCTTCCATCTTGTCCCACTGCATCTGGCCCTCCTGGGTACCTCTGGATGATATCCACCAAGAGTATGTCCTCAGACTTCCAGAATCCCACTTCTGTCACCAAGTGTAAACATGGGTAATAATGGGGTCCAGCAATAAGGTCAGGATGTGAGGAAATTAATCCATAATTTATTTATACAGCAGGATAACATAAACGGACTTCAGACAGCAAAGAAAAAACTTAAAAAAAATAAAATTACACTCATATTCCACAGTTAGCAGCACTACAGGAATGCGGACTCACCAGAAACAGGCTAGGTGACCGGAAGGCTCAGCACCCTACCATCAACTGAACTACGGCTGTTGTCAGAGTACATTTATACGTCTTAGAAGTCACATGATAATATGAGCTTCACCCCTATTTCTGAAATTTCTTAAAACAAACTAAGGACGCTTTAGAGTTCACTAAACGATACATAAACAGAAACCATTTTGTTAACATAATGTACTTATATCACTAGAATACATTAATCTCTTTAAATGTAAGGTTTTCAAGGTGGGTCAGGGAAACAGACTCCTCCCATCAGCTTCTGTCATAAATAAGGCATTGGAAGGGCTGGCCAGCTCTATAAGGAGATAGTATGCTGACGGAATGGTCCTGTTCCATAACCTAGCTGCAGGCAGACTGCACAGTTCAGGTATACCTATATTTCTTATATTCTTGCATTATCTCCTTCATATTTGGTATGCTATTGCATCATTAAAGCTTTAAAACAGGTTTGCATAGCAGGATACATTCTTAGCAGCTTTGGAAAACTGAAGTGTACTCTGAAACATACTGCAACAGCCAAAACTGGCAATGACAGAAATATCCACAGTGAGCTAACAAGTCTTTTTTTATGGATTTTGCTACTGGAGGGTTGTTTTATAAATTTATGCCATTTCCCTCACTCACCCCAGTGCTAATTTCATTTGCCATGTTTAAGTACACCAGCAGCCCCTAACTGGGCTATTTAGAAGTAAAAATGCAGAGTTTGTACAAATTAGCCACCAGGCTTATTGACGAAGAAGTTCGCACTATCGCACAGCAGCTCTTGCATGTTCATGCAGCTTGAACATGCACACAGTTGAGCAGTTGTCCACGTACTTTTGTGAACAGGAAAAAAGCGGGTATGTGTATATACAGAGGTATGGGGGGGGAGAAGAGTACAAGGGAAATGGAGAACAACCACAGGTGACCTTCCTGTGAGAAGGGGAAAAATGAAAAAGTAACCAGAATGGCAAAGAAAGAGAAAATAATAGGTCACTGTTGCAACAGTTTTAAACATGGAGAAGAAAAATCCCTCCCAGCCTAAGATACACACATATATCCCCTATCACATTTAGGATTTCAGGGAACTCTGCTATAGCTATGGAAAAATTGTTAGAAGAAGAAGAAGACAAAAAATGAGCAATTACCAGTCAGATAATGGATTAAAGCTAACTAAAAACTAGGCTAAAAATAATGCAACAATAGCATACCTGTCATAAAGTAAAACATGCATTAAAACAAAACTCAAAAGCAGCTCCTTCAAAGTCAGATTTCAGACATTCAGGACTCCTTTAAGGGCATAACTGTGGGAGATAGCAATGGCGACTTTACTTTTAATAGCCCCATAGGATCTTCAGTAATAGATCTGACATGGGTAATATACTCCCTTGTATTCTGGCACTATAGAACATTAAAAAGGCAGAATCTGTCCATTTTCATGTCCTTTTGAACATAGATTATATAACAATTACTTTTTCTAATAGGAAGAATCTGACTGGAAATTTGGAAATAACTAAACTAAAAAGAGTAAAATGGACAACAAAAAAGACTGAAGAAAGGGCTTTTATGTAAGACTCAAATAATCTTATGCCTTTTGAAAAATTAATTGTTAGAAGAAACCAATCCTATTTCCAGTTTAGAGTATTTTGACAATTGTAATAATGCAATAAAGCAAAAGTGAAACATGTTATTGTGAGAGAAGGATGTAATATTTATTCTATTTAAATTATATGTACACCCACTTATAGACTATGCAAGCCAATTTTGGTGTCCATATAGAAACAATTCAGATAGATGAAATTGAAAAAATATAGAGAAAAGCTACCAAATGTATATTGGCTATTAAAAATGAAACTTACAGTATGAGAACAGGCTAACATCTTTACATCTTATGCCATTATTAGTTGGACTCTTAACAAGAGATTTGTTCCCCATGTTCAGCATCATTCAGGGCCCTTTTCTGGTGTGTGAGCTTAATATACATTATACATCAAACCCAACAGCCATTAAAGGGCATCCTGTCCAGATTACAGGGAACATATTCTGTCTACTATAGAGAAAATATTTTTGTACCCAGCACATTGTCAATCCCTGGAGCACTTAACCCAAAAGAAATTGTAATCAGCAAGAGTAAAACTGAATTTAAAATAAAGATACTACACAGTATATAGATATATCCTGGATGAAGACTTGCATGGTTCTTATAATTGTTAGGTGGAGCTTCTCATGAGCTAACTGTTCTCTCGGCTCCTGTTCACATAAGTATTTATCATAGTATTCACCTTAATGTATCCTACTAAAATATACATTAATCCATTCATGTATATATTTATCTATCTCCTTCTCATTATGTTTCATCTAGAAATCTGGCTCAGAACTCCACATGGTTTATCAAAACTTCCAGAATGCAAAATAAGAAGTTGAATAAATACATTAGGAAGGCAATGGAAAACAGAACCATGGTAAACATAATGGGATTAAACAAAAAAAAATGAAATTATGTAAGAAAATATTAGAGGAGGAAGGACTAAAATATCAGAAAAGCTTATGAGTCAAATTAATATATACAAAATAAAGATGTAAAAATGTTTTGAATGCTGGTAGTTTATGGCCACAGTAAATACATTAATAACATAGAAGATAATATTTAACCACTCACTAGAGAAATATATTAAGCCAACCAGGACCAGATTTAGACCTTATAGCGCCCCAAGCAGAAATACTTGTGGTGCCCTCTTTCACCGATCTGCCCTATCTCCCCCCTTCTGTCCCAACCACATAAAAAAAGTGATAAGAAGTCTATGAATACAAGGGTGAAAGCACTACTTGGCCACTTGGCTTGCTTGTGCCTCTAACACCACTTCTGCAATCAACTCTAATTCAACTAAATGGAAACAGCCAGAACTGGTATTAATACAGCCTTAGATAACCACATGATAACAACACATATTGCTCTCTCCCTCTATTTCTGTCAAGATGAGATTTGTTTAGTGTTGAAGGGTGCCTGGTATTTGTGTTCATATGCTCACTGTTTTCTAAAAAGTCTACTGCAGTAGCATATCTGTCTTTTCTCTGCTTTTTCTCTTTCTGTAGTGCCCCATTTTCAGGTTGGCCACCTGAGCGCAAAATGATGCTTCTTTACTGTATCCTTCACTTTCTAGCAGTCTAGCACTTTTATTTTTTCCTTTCTGCTCTGCATAGGAACAAATACCAGCCTTCCCTTGTCTCATTCACTTAGGTATAGTGTGTTTCAAAATCATAGCTTAAGCACAGGAACTTGGACTGGAGCTACTTGAACCTGTGCATGAGACTATGGGTGCCACTGCTAGTCTTACTATGTTTTGTGTTTGTTTAGAAAGCGCTGCTCCCAGACTATTAAATAAAGCACATTGGAATAAGGTCTGGGAACAGGTAGTTAAGCGTAATAACCATTAAAAAGTATAGTAGTTTGAGTGTTTGAAGTATAGATACACCGCAGCTAATCCTGTCTGCTATTGTTTCAGTGTGCATTGCTGTACAGAGAACCTTGCACACACTGACTCAGTCTTGGGTGCACATTTCCTTTATAAATAGCTCAAATGCAAATGTTATAAAGGGGTTTTAAAGCCACTGTTTTGAAAATGTCAGTTGTGGTTATAAAAAGATATGAGTACATTTTTTAGAGTTTAGAGCATGAAGTTTACAGCATGAAGTACCTTACTGGGCAGTTAGAATTCAGAAGTTGTGTGCTCCATGCTGTGAGACTGCTAAATATTGCACACTCTGAGACATTGTGTGAGGCAGTCTGCAATATTATCCCCAAAGCTCATGCTGTCTGTGGTTTTGGTTAGTTAGCATAAGATAGTTTAGCCCTCTTTATTTTGGGCTTGCTCCCATTGCAAACAAACAGCCTTTTACACTGCTAGAACCTGAAGTTCACTCCTACCTGAAAACACAGGGACTGGGTGTGGTGCTCTCACTGAGGCTGTTGTTTCTGCTGTCTCCTTAGGAGGCAGCCGGCCCTTTCCTTCTCTTAGTTATAGTTGGGGGAAAGGGAGGAGCCACCAGTTCCTGCAGCAAATCTTTTTTTCTGTTACATTGTTTTGTTTTATGAACTTTAACATTAGCAAACATGTATAATGGTAATTCATTCAGATGAGCTCATGGTATCAAAATAATAAAATGATTGTGGGCTTTTTGCTGTAATAGTTGGTTTGAGGGAGGAGTCAGCAATAGTCACATGTTTATGCTTTACCATAAATGAGGTATCCTTCCAGGGAGACCTCAGATTCGTCTTGGGATCAGCCGGTTACTGACCCCTCTGTTTAGGTCTGCTCCTTTTCAGACCTGTAGCCAACTCTATGTGCTGGTAAGGTGACTATTGCTGCCTGTACCTCAAAAAAGCAGGAGTTGAATACTATTTGATGTTGTTTTTGTTTATTTTATATTTTATTTGCTGAAATGCAGTTGATTTTGATAGCTTTTTAAGTTCTTTTTGTCTGCAATAAATTTCTGGTCTGGCAATTGCTTTTCCAACACCTTACATCTCTGTGTCAGTGTTCATCAGTACACCCACAAACCACAACATTTAGCAATAATAAGAATGAAATCAAAGAAGGCTTCTAGCCCTGACTGAGTAGCTGCTGATATTCATAAATACAATATATCTTGGTGGTTACCAATTCTATGCTGTCTTAATGCTATATTAAAATATTGAGTAATACTGAAATCATGGGCAGGAAATATAATACTACCTGTGTTTGAGAAAGATAAAATGCATAATCCTGCCATGTATTGACCAAGCAATTTAGCTGATGCTACACAAAAAAAATATTTTGCAAGATTGTACTGAACAGGCTACAAGATTAGATAGATGCATGTGGTCTATTAAGAGAATTTCAAAATTGATTCAGATCTGGCCATTTTACAGTACAGACCCATAACTTTGAACCACATTATTCATGAATATGGGAAAGCAAGGAGAGGCACTTTAGTCTGCTGCTTTTTAAATTTAAGTGCTGCTTCTGAGAGCATCCGTTTAAAAAAAAAAGTCTTTGGGAACATTCAGTTTCTTTCAAAATATCCCTGCCTTCAGGATGTCATTACTAGACTACATATAGAAACTTGGTCAGAGATACAATATAACACTGAGGGTGGTTTAATGGGTAAGATAGAAACCAATATATGAGTGCACTAAGGTTGTATTCCAACACCAACACATTTTAATTTGTATCTGAACACTATCTTAGTCCAGTTATAGGAAAATGTTGATTTTCATTTTCCAGCAGTAAAAAAATATTCTAATAAATGCTCTTGCCTACCCAGATAATGTAATGCATTTCTCTATGTTGCTGCCAGGCCTACAACAATTGTTAGATAAATTTACAAATCTTTGTGCTCAAAATGTACTTCAAATTAATAAAGGAAAGACTCAACTGGTAGTATTTGTGGCCAATAAGATTAGAAAATGCAAATGTTATTTATTTATTATGTCTCAATAAACTCACTATAACTGCAAAGTATTATGATTATTTGGGTATGTGTTTTGCATCAACAATGAGGTAGACTAGAGATCTGGAGCTTTTTAAGGATAAAATGTAAAATTCTGTTGGGGTTCTCAGGAGTATCAGTTATAGATATGATAGTTTCTCCATTGATGCTGTCAGTTGCAAATGCAAAAATCAGTGCTTTATTGCTTTATGCAGCTGAAGTATGGATTACATGTCATTATGATAAACTAGAAAAAATCATGCTGAAATCATATGCAGACATAGTTCAAGTCCTCTCATGTGTCCCTCTTATGCAATAAATAAATATTGAGTCAATTTTCTCTGACTACTCTCATGAAGGAAAGATTTATTCTTGTTGATGGAAAATATGTATCCAAGATTATGCCTATAGGAAGAGACTGACTATTCCACCAATGGTTACAATTTCCCCATATAGATTTTATGGGAAAAAATTATATATCAGGACTTAGAAATCTTATGACTGATATCTATATCAGATCAAGAAGTGAAATAATCATTTAAATAAAAAGAAGATACAGAGATGTATAAGTACAAAAAGATATGGAAAAACTAGCAAGTTCAAACTAACTATACACATAGGCCAGGATATTCAAAGCGCGCAACTGAGTTGCACCGATTCAAGTACAGACTTGTGCCAAGGAGTAATATTCAGCGGGAGCCATTGTGCAGTGCAAATCTCATTGTGCCAATGTGCAACTATAATGTATGCATGCGCAAGAGCAGGGATTATGCCCATGAATATTCAGAGCAGTGCGATATTCAACCGTGGAGCCATGGCGCAAGTGCAGAGCAAAATCTGGATGCACCGAGCAGACTTGGGCTGATAAATACAGGGCACAAGCACACAGACAGCACTTGTGCCAGGCGAGAGGGGAGAGAGAGAGAGAGAGAGAGAGAGAGAGAGACTGGCAAGAGACGGAGGACAGACAGACAAAGAGACAGAGCAAGGGAGACAGTGCCAGTGAGGGACAGAGTGACTATTACAGGCAGCCACAGGGGTAGAGAGACAGAGGTGGCAGTGGAGAGTGAGCCAGAGGTTGAGAGGGCAAGAGGGACAGGCAGGCACAGTGTCATGCAGTGCACCAGGGTGGCATACAGCTCACAGCAGCTAACTGCCCAGGGGAGACAGGACAGCAGGGGCCATGGAAAGTGCACCCTTTCTAATGGAGGTCATAATGAGGGATTTGAGGGGGCAGGAAGAACAGTGACATGGTGATGGAAGGGCCCGTCGGTGGTACGCCCAGAACAGGTGGTACCATGCCCACACCACCTTTGAGAACTACACAGCTACGGAGATTGTGGGATGGTATCGCCTGAATAGGGACATTCTGAGGCAGCTCTGTGAGTTGTGCAGTGAGGAGATGCAGGCACCCACAAGAAAAAGCCACGCAATGTCTGTGGAGACAAAGGTGACAGCTGTGATGTGCCTGCTCACCACGGGCACAGTCCAGAGACCAACAGGGAACACCACAGGCATAACCCAGTTGGTCACGTCATGCCTCCTCACACAGTTCCTTAATGCACTGCTGCCACATGCTGCAAAATACATCCATTTCCCCAGCACACAAGTGGAGTGTACAGCAACCATGCAGGACTTCCACAGGGTAGCACACATGCCTGGCATGCTTGAGGCCATTGACTGCACCCACGTGGGCATACACACACCAACTGACCCTGAGGGTGTGGCCTATATGAACAGGAAGTGGTTCCCAAGTGTGAACTGTCAGGTGGTGTGCAATGCCAAGGGGCGCATCACCAATTTCTGTGCCACACACCCTGGGAGTGCACACGATGCCTTCATCTGGCACAGCTCTGTGCTGTGCCACAGGTTTGAGCATGGGACATCCCACAGGCCATCTAGTGGGTAAGTATGGGATGGGCAAGGGGTGCTGGGTAGAGCAGGCCATGGGATGGGGGAAGGCAGGGTGGGTGTGCTGGTGAGGGCACCAGGGACAGGCAAGGGTCACAGGGCTAACCATATTGTTATCCACACAGGAGACAGTGCCTATACACTGAGACCCTGGCTGCTCACTCCTTATTGGTGCCCATCATCCCCAGCAGAGAAACACTACAATGAGGCACATGCCAGCATGTGAAACATCATTGAGCATGTATTTGGGATGCTGAAGGCACGGTTCCATTGCCTAGACAGGTCTGGTGGTGCCCTACAGTACAGCCCCTCAAAAGCCTGTGGCCTATTCCTGGCCTGCTGCATACTGCACAACATGACCATTGACCGTGGGATAGCTGTCGAGGCTGATGAGGGTGATAGTAGTGGGGACAATGAGGGCAATGGGCTGGAGGGTGGTGGACATCCCCCCCCGGTGGAGGGAACCCCAGCTGCAGAGGATGACATGGCAGCATCGGGACACCATTGCACTGGAGCACTATGGTGCATGCAGGTAGGTGGTGCCAAACCCACACACTGGCCACATACACAGGTACAGCACACAGGCAGGGGCATGCATAGCAATGGGCATGCACACACAGAGATGTGGTGCAGGGGTAGGGGAGTCAGTGGCACACATCCACACACAACTGCACACAGCAACAAACAGCAACACACACATGCACCCACGCGCCCAGGCACTAGCTAGTGGTGGGGATCAGATGCATTGCACCGGTGTACAGGTGCAACCAGTGCAGAACTGCCCTCATCACACCCATACCATATGGGCCAGTGGCCGGGTAGGCAAGCACACAGGCAGTGTGCGGTGTGACACACAGGTGCCACACCAGCAGTATGCACACACACACACCGCCCATGCATGCACAGGGCAGCAGCAGCAAACTGCAGTCAGGGCAGCAAGCACATCAGGGCCACTGAATGGAACCATGACTACCATGGCCATGGGGGTGGCCGCATCAGGGCCGATCAGCAGCCACAGGCTGCTCATTTGCCACAGGGGGTGTTTGCAACAACCCCCAGGGTTTGTACTGTGTGACTGTGACTGGGTCCATGCAGGGGTGTGTAGGCACCCAAACAGGGCCGCCCCAGGTGTGCCTGGGATGCCAACAGCAGAGCCCGGTGTCGACAGGGAGGGTGTCGCCCGACTCTGGGGTCATGGGGTGGACAGAGAACTATGTGGTGTCCATGGTGGCTGGCCATGTCTTGTGGCAGCCAGCAGTGCAAGGCCATCCATGATCGCATTGGCTATGTCATCCTGGGATGTGGTCATGTCCTTCTGCAAGCGCTGTGTTGCCACCAGCAGCTGCACAGTGCCCTTCTCACACTGCTCAGCTCCATGGAGGCCTGCAGCAAACAGGTGTGCTCTGCCAATGGGTCTGCACCCAGGGGAACCTGGGTGGGGTGCTAACCCTCCTGCAGTGACCGACCACGCTGCACAGCCCCCCGCTCAGGTGGATGCTGCACAGTGGGGTCCCCATGGGGTAAGTCCCTATCAGGCGCCCCTACAGTGGACCCTGTGTCCGGCTGCCCTGTGGCCCCTGCTGCCTGCTGCCATTGCCCATCCAGCTGCTGAACGCTGCCCAGAGCCTGCATGTCTGCACCAGTACCACCACACAGCACTGCTGTGGCAGTGCACACAGCAGCACCTGCAGTGGCAGTGGGTAGCTGTCACACTGCTGTCAGGCTGCTGGGCATGCTGCCTGTGATGGTTTCTGGTATGGGCATCTCCCCCACAACACCACCCATGCTCTCCAGGATTATGGTCAGGTCATCATCGGTGTCAGACCCCACCCTGATCTGTTTCTCCATGCAGAGGACACCAGGACTTGCATCCTGTAGAAACACATCTGGGGCCTCATCCGACCCCATGCCCAGGACATCCAGCTGAACAGTGGTAGTATGCTGCAACCGATCAGGCCCCCGGATGCCCATGGATGTGGATGGCTGGTCCTCTGGGGCTGGGCCTGCCTCCACAGCTGCTTCTGGTGCCCCATCCTCTGCATGCAGGCATGCTGGTGCTGAAAGAGAAAACACATGTCAGTGATACAAGGCCCCATTCCCCCCATTCTTCCCACCCCCCCAACACAGCCACTGTATGGTGTGCATGCCCAACATATGTACCATGCAGTGATGGGCTGCCAACCATCTGGAATTCTCCACCTGGCACACCCTCCACAGTGCTGCGGCACATGGTGGCTACCGCCAACTCCTTCTGCACTGTGAGCTGTGGCGCATCAGCAGGCCCCCCTCTGGTGGTTTTCCAGACTGCATGGATGGCCTCCACCTTCTCTTTGATGTGCCGCTTATCAGTGCCCACCTTCTAGAGGCACTTCTTCACTGACCTCTGGTGGCTGCCCTGCTGGTTGATGCATGTTGCCACCTCCTCCCAGGCCCCAGCCCTGGCCTGTTGTGTGCCCATGGCACCACTCAACAGTGACTCCCTGTCGAGGTAGGCCTCAAACAGAGCCTCTGATATGTGAAGTTGGGCTTGCATTTGTGAGCAGACCCAAGCTCCTCTCCCTCCTCACGTTCCGACATGTTACTACCTGTGGACATGGACAGCACAGTGTGTTAGTGTCAGCAGCACCCTACTCCATCCCCCCCTGCTGTGTTGGCTGGGCCCAGCAGCATGTGCAACTTACCTCAGATGGTTGCAATACCAGTTCATGGCCAGTGCTGGTCAGTGGTGTTTTTATAGCACAATGCATGCAAATGAGCATGGGTGCAATGGTAATGCCATGCTAATTTCCTCAGTGCACCACACATTGGCTGATGAGCTCATTAGCATGTGGCGGCTGAATATCATGAATTTGCTCTGTGCGCAATGAGATTGCTCTGGAGCAAGTCACAGCACAATGCCTAGGCATGCACACTGTGCAGGACTGCAGTGCACATGCGCCGGTCGGTGTGCTCCCTCCTATTTGCGCACTCTACACCCACTGTGCAATAGGGACCATGGTGCATGGTGCACCATGCCTGCTATTGCACACTGACGCACTGTGCGGTGCCCAACCCCTGACCCCTGGTGTGACCCCCTGATCCCTTGTTACTCCCCTGCCACATGCCAGTCTGGACACACCCATGTAATGCATATCTGGCATTGTGTGATGGGTGTACACAGTGCATGTATCCTTGAAGGAATATCTGACACACATTGTGCACATGTGTGCTTCCGGCTACCATATTGCTTCTACACATTGTGGTTGGCACTATTGCACAGCGTGGAGTTCAGAGGGCAAGGAATTGGTCACAGGTGGAGCTTGTGAATCTGGTGGCATGTGTAGAACCACACACGTCACAGCTATTAGGCCAGGTGCCCTGCAGCAGCCAAGGGCTGATGTCTGTCAGGGGATTTCTGCCAGACTGCATCAATGCACTGGGGTGGCTAGGACTGGGGAGCAATGCTGCCACAGGTATGGGGACCTCATGTAGCAGAACCCAGAGCACCTGCAATGGCTACAGGCATGCGTCCCATGAGGGGCCATGCTACGACCAGGTAAGTCAGCCCATTCTGCATGTATGCCCTAGTGCTGTACTGTGGTGTTGGCTAGGCTGCCTGGCATACCCTGCAGAGGGCTACACTGTCGTCATGCACATTTTGGAGTGGCACTGTCAGCCACAGCTTGCATTGCGATACAGCTGTGCAGGACATGTCAGGCAGGAGCACACCCTGTGCACAGGGGTGGGGGTGGGCACATGCTGTGGATGATTCCTGAAGCATTTCTGTCTTTTTCCATTCCCAGGACCTGAGGATTGCCACAAAGCGAGGGCTGCAGAAGTGGCGGGAGCAGTGCAGCAGGCCGCAGCGAGCCACAGAAGTGGTGCGGGAGCAGAACCAGTACCAGCGGGGCCACAGAGGGCAGGTAGGCATTGTTTTAGTCCTGTGCACTTGACAGGGGGTTGGTGGGGGAGTTGGTGCAGGCTTGGCTGCCTGTGCCATGTGCCGTGGCAGCTGTGTATGTCACACTGTACATGGTGCATGCCACTGTGGGGCAGCCATTGCACACACGTGCCAGCTGTTGGTGAGGTGGGTGTGCACCCTACTGCCACTGGTGGTGTTGTGGTGCTGCTGGTACACAGTGCCATGTGACTGTCATAGTGCAGTTGGGTGGTCATTGGGTGGTGGTGACCACCTCTGTGCACTGTCATGGTGTGCCGAGTTGCTGGCATGTGTTGGCCCACCCCCCTGTGGGTGGCAGGGGCAGCCACTCCAGGGTTGTCTGTTCCCACTGCCCATTGCACACAGTGGGTGGGCATGGTACCTTGGGACATTGCACAGATCACCTGTCCTGTCCCTTGTCATAGGTGTCCAGCGGAGAAGGCGGATGCCATTATACTGAAGGCTGCTTCTCCAACCTATCCTGATCACGTGCATGGAGGTGGTCATGCAGGTACACCGACTGTTGCTGGCAGACCAGAGGCGGACAGGGCACCAAGGAGTGGCAGGGCATGGCCGCCATTAGTTCATGCTCCAGCATTCCCATGTTTCCCCTGCTGTACCTCCCCCATCTGTCCCCCATCCTACTGCATAGTCCCTGTTCCCTGTCCCCTTCCCTTGCTCTTCTACCCTTTCCCACCCTCTTGTTCTTGTAAATAGTTTTCTTGTTGAGTATACATTTTTTGACATAAATGCCTGTGTTGGTGTCTGTTTTACAGCTGGCGTGAGGAGCCATGCTGCAGTAGTGCGGGGTATGTCTATGTGGTGTGCGTGTGTCGGTGCACATGTCGTGCATCTGCGGTTCACAGCTGTGTGCTGGTGTGTCCCACTGTGGTGGTGTCCTGCCCCTTGGACAGTGGCTGTGCCTTGGGGTTGCCCACAGGGTGGCTGTCAGGGGTGTGTGTATGATTGGCTACATGTCCCTGGGTGTGGCTTGCTGGGGTCTGGAAGGGTGGGGGCACAGCTTTCGGCCTGTGGGGGGGGACTCCATTGTTGGCCCTCCGTTGGCTGCCTGCAAACTGTGCCACTGTTATGTTCCTGGGTTGGGTGTCTGGGTGCCTGTGTGTGCTGTGCTGGTGGTAGCTACCTGTGGCCTGACACTATGCTTCCCTGGCATGTCCCTGGTTATGTTCCTGTGCCGTGCCCCCCTCTGTTGCTTTGCTGCTCTGCTCCTACAGTTGCCTGGGGCATCTCTTTCTGTGCCATGGTGCAACTGTGCCATATTCAGGCATGTTGTGCTGGCACAGTTTGGCATGTGCAACCTCTGAATATGGCACTCGTTGTGCCATGGTGCATCAGTTTTGCGCTGTGCCAGACTTGCGCTGGCCTTTGGCTCATTTCTGAATATCTGGACCATATGGTATAACTGTAGCAAAAACAAATTTGGAAGGGATCCTTATTAATCAGTCTTACTAAATCCGAGAGAGAGAGAGAGAGAGAGCGAGAGAGAGAGAGAGAGAGAACTGAACTCTATACTCCAGCTGTGGTCTGACCAATATTTTGTACTGTGGCATGATCACCTCCCTCTTCCTACTTGTGAAGCCTCTCCCAATGCATGCCAACACTCTTGTTGCTTTCCCAACTGCTCGTTCACACTGACTCCTAGCCTTTAATGTGTCTGTGATCCAAATCCCCAGGTCCTTTTCTTGTTCCATGACCTGCAGTGATTTCCCCCCTAGGCAGTAATTGGTCCTTGGGTTATTCCATACTATGTGCATTATTTTGTACTTCTTTGCATTGAATTGCAATTGCCACTTTTCTGCCCACTCCTCCAGCCTGTTTAGATCCTGCCTCATCCCCGGAGCATCCACCCTGTTATATATCTTCGTGTCATCCGAGAACAGATATGCCTTTCCATTTAGACCCTCCACTAAGTCCCTCATGTACACATTAAACAGTATGAGCCCTAACACCGACCCCTGTGTACCCTGTTCATCACTCATAGATCCCCGGGGTGCTTCCCATTGAGCAGCACTCTTTGGGTCCTCCCACCCAGCCAATTCTTCACCCACTTTGTAAGCCTAGCTCCCACACCCAGACTGCATAACTTTCTTACCAACATTCTATGTGGGATGGATTTGAACACCTTCCTGAAATCCAGATAGGCCACATCCACCGCTCCCCCGATCTTATACCTCTGTAACCCCTTCGAAGAATTCAATCAGGTTGATCTGACAAGACCTACCACCTGTGAACCCGTGTTGGTTGTCATCAATCAGACCCTCTTCTTCTAGGTACCCTACCAGTCTCTTCTTTAGGAGAGTTTCCATCAGCTTGCCTACAACCCAGGTGAGACTGACTGGGTGGTAGTTGCCAAGCTCATCCTTTTTCCCTCCCTTGTATATCGGTACCGTCTCTGCCTTTTTCCAGTCTCCTGGGACCCTCCCTATTTCCAGGGATAGATTAAACAACTTTGCCTGAGGTCCTGCCAGATTCACCCTTAGCTCCTGAAGCACCCGTGGGTGTACCTGATCAGGTCCCACAGCCTTGTCAATTTTTTTTCCCCATCTCCTCTAACACCCTAGCCACTGTGAAGGGACTTGCGTCTGCCTCCTTGCTCTCCCTCCCCTTTTTACTCAATACAGGCCCTTTCCCTTCCTTCTCGGTCTTGAAAATGGATGCAAAGTATTCATTTAGGAGGGTTGCCTTCTCCTCTTCTCCTACAGCTATTTTACCTCACCCCCTTCAAGTCTTAGAATCCTCTGCCTGTCTTTCCCCTTATCACTCACATACCTATATAATATTTTGTCTCCACTTTTCACTTCCCTAGCTATTTTCTCCTCCATGCTTGCCTTTCTAATTGTTCTTCCTTCTACTCTGAGTTGATCCCTATAGACCTCCCTTTCTGCTATCCCCTGTGACCTTTTTTAGGCCTTAAAAGCCTTTCTCTTCTCCTTGGTAGCCTCTCTAACCCCTGTCATAAACCACAGTGGTTTTCTTCCCTGTTTGTGTTTGCTGATTCTCCATATGCATTGCTCCATGTCTTTGAGATGTCCACCCTTAATTGCTTCCCACAGCTGCTCTACTTTCTCCAGATCTTGTATCCCTGTAAGCTCCCTCCTTATGATGCCCCTCATCTTCTTGAAATTCACTCTCCTGAAGTCGAGCATCCTGGTGGTTCACCTGCCTGATTCTGCCTTTGCCTGGATGGAGAAGCTGACCATTTGGTGATCACTTTCCTCCAAGTTTTCCCCAACATCAACCTCCCCTACTCTGTCCCCATTTGTTAAAATAGCATCTAGTTTAGCCCCCCCCCCCAGTAGGTTCTTTAACTAGCTGGCTTTGGAGTGCATCTTGCAGGGATTCCAATAAGCCCCTGCTCCTTTCTGTTGTGGCTCATGGAATTTGCCAGTCTACATCGAGTAGGTTCAGGTCTCCCACCAATAGGATTTCCCCTTTCCTGGCCTTTTCCTGTATATTCCTAGCCAATTCCCAATCCACTTCCTCACCCTGATGAAGTGGTCTCTAGACCAACCCTTTCCTTATTGCCCCCCTCCTTACTCCCCAACATCACCAAAGGATCTCATCAGACCCCCTCTCCTCTCTGTCTTCCACTGCAACTATCCCCTCCCGCACATACAGTGCAACTCCCCCCTTTTTACCCTATCACTCCTAAAAAGATTGCACCTTTGTAGTTCCACCTCCCTGCTATGGGCCTCCATCCACCACTATGTTTCTGTTACTGCAAAAAGGTCCAGGTCATCCACCCCCACCACCACCTCCAAGTCTGCCATTTTATTCCCTAGACTCCCGGCATTGGCTAGAATTCCCGTTCAACCCCCCCAACCTTATAATACCCTTTCCTCATGTTGTTCCTTGTGTCTCACATTGGGAGAGTGCAGGCTGGGTTGTCCCTGCTAGGCTGATGGTCCTCTACCTACTAGTGCTGCACTCCTCCCCATTTAGTTTAAATTCCAGTCAAACACCAGCCTCTTGTCAATGTACCCATGCAGTTTTTCTCTTAGCAATCTAGCCCCCAAATCACTCATGTGTAGCCTGTTTGTAGTATACAGGTGTTCATCCACTCATGTATCCCCCCCAGTCTCCCAGACATGTGAAGCCCTCCTTCCCATACCATTGCCTTAGCCAGAGGTTAAAATCCTTTACCCTGAGTTGCCTGGCTGTGCTAGCACAATGCACTGGCAGGACTTCTGAGAAGGCCAACAGCTGACCAATCCCTTACAGCCCTGCGCCAACTCCCTGAACCTCCTTTGAACCACCTCCACCTCTTCCCTCACCAAATTATTTGTGCCTAGATGCACTATTAGGTGTGGCTTAACTCCCACTAGATTGACACAGTCTATTATCCTGGGGAGGACCCTTCTAGCCTCCATCCTTGGATCACAAAAAAATGACCTTCCCTTAAAAATTACTTTCCTCCTTTGCCACTGAATTCCCTTAATGATTGAATCCCCATATACAACCACTGCCCCAGCCCTTTCTTCCCTCAGGCTTGCCCTTTCTCCATTGACTTGCCCATTCATGCACCCTGCTTCCAGTGTAGGCACCTTCCCATGCACTCTGTCCTCTCCACTTTGGCCACCCCTGCCCCTTTTTCCTCATCCCCCTTTTCCTTGATACCGGCTAACCTCCCTGTCTCCCTTGGACTATCCTCCCCTCCAAGTCCGGGCTCCAGATTCCAGCTACTGCACCCCCTCCCCATTGCCTTACCCTTTTCCATGCTCTCCTCCCTGCTCCTCTCTAATGCTGCACATTCTCCTCTACCCCCATGACTCTACCACCTGTTTGTGTGCTACCTACACTTGTCCTCCCCCTCGATTTCCCTACTTTCCCTTCTCATGTGCCCCTCTCAATTTCCCTTTCCTCACTTAACCCTCCGTTGCTCATTGCTCCCCTTCACCTCACTCCTTCTTTGTCCCTTAACCCAGTCAGAGGCCAGTATCTGTTTGACTCCTCTGAATAGCTCCTGCTGAAAGCAATTTCCTCAGCTCCTTCCCGTCCATAGATTCTTTGTCCTCTTCCTGCTCAGGGCACCCCTGTCCCCACTCCGGGCCCCTTAGTCCCCTTCCCTGATCTTGTTTCCCCCTCCACCCTCTCCGTCCTACTCATTATCCCCCCTCCCTCCCTCCCCATCCACTCTCCTCCTGTCCCTCCTCTCAAGATCCCCCTTCAACCTCTCTAGTTCAGCCTCCATCCTCCTTAGTTTTTGACAGATAGTGCATTCCCTTAGCTTCTACAGAGTGCTCATGAAAACAGCAGCCCCACAACCATTACAGCCAACTATTCTCCCCCCCCTTGATTTCCCCTGCAGACTTTCATTGCCTGGTACTTATAATTATCACTTCTCCCCCTCCAAGATGGCACCAGCTGCTGTTATCTTGTCCCCCGCCAGCCCCATCTACTATGGTCCCCACCCCTGGTTCAAGCTGGTTCCTCCCTAGCTCTCCACATTTTTTCTTCTTTGTCCTGTCCCCCTTCTTGATTCACTCATGATCTGCAAGTCAGCCAAAAGCACTTTCAGACAACATTAAGACCCTTCTCTGTATATTACATAGTCATCCTAGAGCGCTTTCTGAACAAGCACTGATCTCTCACTGTCCCCTTTCCAATTAACACTCTAGTCAGTCAAGAGCCCTCCCAAAACAAGAAGAAACTGCACCCTCAGTAACTAGGTATCATTCTAGAGCCCTTCCAAAATGCAAGCAGAGACTGCCCCACTCATTAAGCTAGATGATGGACAAAAATAAATATTTCAACAAGCAGAAATCAATCCTTTGGTAAGTAGGTGGCAGGCAATCATTAATATTTCTAACAGCAGAAACTGCCCTTTTAGCAAGGCACCATAACTATATCAAGGTGAGTGGTAACCCTAAAAGTTTCTCCCATCTTTGTCCAGCTTTAGCATAAGTAAGCAACCCTCCTTTCACCAGACCAGGTTTTAGTTCAAGTGATCAGCCCTTTCTTGTTGACTTGAGTGGTCTTCAATAGCAACTAATGAGACCCTTCCTGGTGTTGTCCCTGCCCTCTGTGGGTATTTAATAGAGGTCAGGGATGGGGTGCGTGGGTGGGACAAAATATTCTCTTCTCTTGCAATGCCACCAGTCCCTTCTCTGCAGCTGAGAAAGCCGCCACTGGGTTCTTCTGCTGTTGCTGACAAAAGTGCCACCACCGGTCCCTTCTCTGTGGCCAAAACTGCCACCTCTGGTCCACTCCCTGTGGCTGAAAATGCCTCCACTGTCCCTCCTCCTTGTAGCCAAGAAAAGCCACCACTGCTCTCAGTTAATCAAGTTAACTCTGTCCTGCACCTGCTGCAGGAGGAAAAAAAATTACATATATGGATTTCTGTGCCTTCTACACCACTAGTACTCAATAAAAAAATGTAGTTGGCAAATACATATTTCACAAATTCACCTGCAGCATTCTAAGTCTACTAAATTCAATCTGTCTGCTCCTACTGCAGAACCTGAAGCTGGCAATGCAGATTCACATTGTGCTCATTCTTCTCACCTTTGCAGCATGATTTTTCTAGCCTGCCTGCTTACAATTGACTGTAGGGAATTAGTCATCTTGAATGATAATTCAGGATCCTTTGAGGTTTTCTAATGTGTTTTGACCAAAAGTACCTCTTTTTATATATACAGTAGAATGAACTCCTTTTAGTAGCCAAATCCTTCCCATGTGATAGAGACAGAGCTGAACATGGCACTGAGATGTGTGCAGCATGAGGAGTTCTTGATGACAGCATTGCTGATTGACGGCTGTGGGTGATGTGTCTTGTTAACAACTTAGATGTGTGCATTGTGCAAAAAGAGCTGTATCATGGGTTCTCAGTGCCAAACTGCTAAAGAGAAACCAAGTTCCTTCAGACCTGCTGCATTGGTGGACAAAATATTATATTTTGTCATGTTCAAGAAATGCCAGTTTTGCACATAATCCTTACAGTAGCATCCAAAGATACAGAAAGATATTTCCAGATACTTCTAACGAGGTTCTCTCTGGTGGCCAACAGTGGTACTGCAACCAGTCAGTGAATTTCTCCAGAAATGGCACATAGATTTAAATAAATATCTGGCCATGTCATTGGCTGCAGCTGTTCCATTGATCAGGATTATCTCCCATCTTGTTATATCAGGAAATAACACTTTGTTCCTCTGAAGCAGTGATGCACAACATATGGCCTGTGGGCCACAAACGACCCCCACAGTAGCTGTTTGTGGCCCCTGAGGACCTAGCAGCTTCCCCTTGCAGCCTTTATTTATTTGATTTTGTTTTTAGTAATATGAGACTAGATAGATAGATAGATAGATAGATAGATAAATGTATGTTTTGATTTATTTTATGTGTACATTTAATAATGTCTTGTTGGACATTTGTCACCTAGGGCAGTTTTACAGTGGCCCTCAGTCAGTAACCCTTGGCCCTCAGTCTTGACTCAAGTTTTCAGACTGGTCCTCCACAATAAAAGTTGTGCACCACTCCTCTGAAGGGTGCTGAGCTTAGGAAGAACCTTAGAGGAAGTGGAGTCAGTGTGGGCAGAGAAGTCCAACAACTGGTCTATACACATGCCTCTGTACCTGAAAAGTGTGACATAGTATAGGAATGCATCATCACTGGTCTTACAAAGGGGTGGAAGGTTAGTGATACATGCTTTGGTTTTGAACCAAAGGTAGAAAAAAAAGAATAAGCTGGTTTGATTTAAACCACTGCTGAACAGCCTTCAGGCCAGGCTGCATGCTAAATCTGAAGGAGGAAATAGGGCAACTAGCAAAGAGAAATGTATTGTCCATGGCATGTGTTTGAGGTATTAATAACAGACTGTGGACAGGTAGTTTAGGAATATTGAAAAGAGACTAGGCCAAGAAAGGAATCTTGGGGGACCTCCATCCATATTGTTATAACAGGACAATGTCTGGAAACAGATAGTAACAAAGACAGCAACGTATTATCACTACCCTATTAGAGGACCATGCTCGAAAACTTACAGCACCAAGGATAGCACAGTATTATTACTAATGTACTTCAGTGTAGTGTCTGGGAACCTACAGCACAAAAGACAGCACTGTATTATCACTATTGTAATACAGGATAGTGCCAGGGAACCTACAGCACAAAGGTCAGTACAATGTTATTACTAATGTATTACAGGACAGTTTCTGGGAACCTAGAGCACAAAGGATGACACTATACAGTATTATCACTACTGTATTATAGGACAGCATCTGGAAACCTACTACACAAAGGTAAGCAATATATAATTACTTTCATAGTACAGGACAGAGTCTGGGAACTTCCAGCTCAAGCACAGCACTGTATTATCACTGCTGTATTACAGAACAGTGCCAGGGAATTTTTAGCACTAAGGAAAACACTGTATTATCACTACTGCCTTTAAGTCAGTATCGGGGAACTTGCAGCATCAGTGACAGCACACTGAAGTTATTACTGTATTATAGGATAGTGTCTGGACCCTACAACACCACTGGTGGCATTGTATTACACTATTGTCTTGAAGGACAGTGACTACACCAACAGTAGTAATGACTGCACAGTATTATCAATACTGTATTACAGGTCAGTGTTTGGGAAACAACAGCATCAAGTACATCACTGTGTTATTACAGTACTACTATATTATAGAAGAGTACCTGGGCATCTATAGCACCAAGGGACAGTACTTCATTATCACTACTGTATGAAACAACAGTGTCAGGGACCTAACAATGACAACCATGGACAGCACAGTATTATCACTGCTGTATTAAACGAAAGTGTCTGGGAACACACAGCATTTAGATCAGCCCTGTATTATCACTACGGTATTACAGGACAGTGTCTGGGAACTACCAGCACCAAGGACAGGACAGTATTATCAATACGGTATTACAGGACTGTGCCTAGGCACCTACAGTACCAAGAACAGTACTGTAGTATTACTACTGTATTACAACTAAGTGTCTGGGAATCTACAGCACAAAGGACAGTACTGTGTTATTTCTAATATGTTACAGGACAGTGTCTTGGAACCTACAGCACCAAAGACATCACCATTCAGTATTATCACTAATATATTACAGGGCAGTATCTACAAACCTACAGCACCAAGAACAGCACTGGATTCTCAAGTTTATGTTACCAGACAGTGGAGCTTACATCACCAAGGACAGCACTGTGTTATCACTACTATATTAGTATTATAGAACAGTGCACAAGAACCTACAGTCCAAGGACAGCACTGTATTGTCTGTCACTGCTGTATTATAGGACAATGTGTGGGAAACTACAGTCCTAAAGACAACACTGTATAATCACTGTTGTATTACAGAATGGTGCTTGGGAACCTACAACACCAACTAAAGCACTGTGTTATTAGTACTGTATTAAAGGACAATGTCTGGGAACCTACAGTACCAATGACAGCACTGTATTACACAATATTGTTTGGGTACCTATACAGCACACATCACTATACTGTCACTACTGTATTACAGGTTTGTGTCTGGGAGCCTACAGCACCAGAGACATAACTATGTTACTTCTACTCTGTTATAGGACAGTACCTTGGAACCAACAGTATCAGGGACAG
This sequence comes from Neoceratodus forsteri, assembly GCA_016271365.2. Taxonomy (NCBI): domain Eukaryota; kingdom Metazoa; phylum Chordata; order Ceratodontiformes; family Ceratodontidae; genus Neoceratodus; species Neoceratodus forsteri. The sequence continues at coordinate 866,279,530 of CM028133.1, forward strand.
CATTATATTGTCTTTCACTACTGTGTTACAGGACAATGTCTGGGAACCTCCAGTACCAAGGATGGCAGAATATTATCAATACTGTAATACAGGACACTGTCTGAAACCTACAGCACCAATGACAGCACCGTGTTGACACTAATGTATGAAAGGGTTGTGTTGGGGAACATACAACACCATGGACAGCACTGAATTGTCACTAATGTATTAAAGTATGTTGCATGGGAACTTACAGCACCAATGACAACACTGTATTGCCACTGCAGTATTGGAGAACAGTGTCTAGTAACCTATAACAATAACACCTATGACACAGCACTGTGCTGTCGCTAATGTTTAAAAGGACAGTGCCTGGGAACCTACAGCATTAGGAACAGCACTACTATATATTATCAGTACTGTGTTACTGGGCAGTGTCTGGGAACTTTCAGCACCAATGTCAGCACTGTATTATCACTACAAATTATAGGACAGTGGCAATGAACTTACAGCACCAAAAACAGCACTGCATTGTCACTGTAGCCTTACAAGTCAGTATCTGGGAACCTACAACACCAGTGAATACTCAGTAATGTCACTACTGTGTTTCAGGATATTGTCTGGAACCTTCAGCATAAATGATCCCATTGCATTACACTATTTTATTACAGGACAGTGAATGTACTGTATACCTATACAGTACCAATGGCAGCACTATATTAGCAATACTGTCCAAGGACATTGGTTTACCATCATTGGTAAAGAGACAATTCTTTTCTGCAGATTGAAAAATAGGTATTGTCACTGGTGCCTGCAAAGCCAAAATCCAGTTTTTACTGGTTTTTGGTTTGTGAACTTTAATAATTTTTTTCTTTGTTAGCATGCATTTGAGCAATTGTGAACTCTACTTTTGTGTATCTATCATTGTACCTATTAAACATTATTTATAAAACATATATGTTAGGATAAATAGCAAGATAAAAAGTGTTATCTTGACCCAACATAGCAAGATAATATTACTTGCAAAGTAAAGTATGTCACAATGAACCAACATAGCAAAATAATATTATCTTGCAAAGTAAGGTGTGTCACATTAGAAAATGGGTCATAAAAATTCTGAAGTCTGAATAGCTAAGCTCACCAACTACCCAGTCCAGTATCAGGCAACAGAGACTAGGCAGTAAAGAGTCCCAGTCCCTGTTTTCCTTTTTACAGAATCAATGTGCCCCATAGAATTTTAAAAATTGTCATGCTCACTGTTTTTTTTTTCATTTAGTGACCTATTGATCCCCCCCCACCCCATTGGCTGGTCTTATCCTGTCCCTCTGCTGACAGTTTTGTTTCCTATAATTTTAAATCCTATCTGAGTCAAACATCTATAAAATACTTTGCAATGTTTTATAAAGCGTGTTTAGAAAGTCACAGTTTTAAAAAAAAGTAGCACTACAGTCCACCTCCCCAGTCTTTCTCACCTGCAGAGCCCCTGTCCTTGCTTCTTCATTAGGCGGCCCAACCTCATGCGGTGTCTGGGTTGTACTGTTTTTATCAATCAGGGGACCCAGCTGGTTTGGCGGGTGTTTGTTATTACTGGCAACATGCATTACACCTCCAGGCAGCAACCCAAGTTTGGCAAAATGTCTGGAAACGTTTGTATAGATTTTCCAAGCAAGACCATTACAGCTTTCTCCAGTTCCAAACTCTCCATAATCTCTGTTTTACACCCTTCAGGCTCCAAAAGAGGGTAAACTGGAGTCTCCCATCTGCTCTCACTGTGGGCTGACTGAGGGACATCTCAAGCATATTCATTGGGATTGTCCCAAGGTCATTCCCTTTTGGTCTGAAATCCGGCGTTTTCTCAGTCCCCTCCTGGGTCTAGGCTCCTTCTTTACCCCTGAGGTTTGCTTAGTTGGTATGTACCTGATGGGTTTGGTTGGGTCACATCAGGCCTATATGGCTTTGATATCAATTAATACAAAAATCATTATTTGCCGACATTGGTTAGATGACGCTGTCCCTGCATTCCTGGAGTGGCATCAGGAAATCATGATGGCGCTAGAGATGGAAAAGTAGATTGCTCTGGGGAATGATAGACCACTTAGTTTCCAGTCCTGATGGGAACAGCTGTATGCCTTGCTGGCCATCTCTCCCCCCCCCCCACGGTCTTTCTAAATGATCATGTCCCCCCTGATGGCCCGGGAAACCCTTCTTCTGGGAGTCTATCCTGAGCTTTCAAATCGAACAACCTTCATCAGTTTTCACTGGGTGTATTGGACATCTGTGGGTGTGCTCCAGGGATCAGGGAGAGAGGAGGGTAGGTTTTGTTTTGTTTGTTTGGCATGCCTTGTTAATGGTTGTTTTTTCTTCTGTTGCTGTTGTATTAAGAAAACTACAATAAAGTTTAATAAATTGCAAAAAAAAAAAAATAACACTACAGTCTACCTGGTAGCATGGAGGGCTGAGTCATCATGCCTTACCTCCCGCCATGTCTGGACCATGTTGGCGGTGTGAGCAGGTCGCAAGGGGTCAGCCAGGAAGAGGAGGAGTGATCCCAAAGACAGCTCTCCTCCTCCTCCTCCTCCTCTGGGGTGGGCGATCAATAATCAGTGCTTGCCTGGCTCCCAGCTGAGGCTGGGGGATGGCACAATGATGCTCTATAAGGTGGGTGGAAGTGGGGCAGATGCCTGGCATGCTGCAGACAGTAGTGTGCGCAACATCACCACTGGTGTCATTGCACACCATTCCTCTGAAAGAAAAGAGAGCAAAATGTCTCCAGTGGTTGGATAAAGAAGGGGCTTACAGGTCCCATTCCTCAACCAGCCAGGTGCCAACTGGAACTAGATCCAGTCTTCTGTGGGGGCCTGGGGATCCCCTGCCTACACCGCCAGTGGGGGGGAGATGGTCAGCGCTGATGGAGGATGTCGGAGGGACGAGATTGGGGCTCCTCCTGAATGTGGGCCGCCAGAGATGGGGAGAAAAAGAAATGAAAAATAAAAGTAGCACTATAGGCAGTGTGCATTGCATTGTACATTTAGCAAGAACTCACAAGCCTTGCTCAGCCATGCCTCTTGCCCAGGAATTATTTAAACCTACTCTACACACACCTGCTATTCTTCGCTATAGTCTGTTTCTTAATTTCTGCCTTCTCTCCAAGCATGTGTACACACTAGTTTGGATTTGTTTTTTCTCAACTGCTACTGCCATTCACCAGAGGTCTATCCTCAACAGTGCTTCATTAGCACTTTGCTTTTCTGACTGCAAGCTAGCAAATGTTGATGGCACTCACTACCCCCCCGCTGACTAAAAACTGTCTGTCTTCTGACTGCACAGCAACTTGTCTCCTAAGTGAGCTCCTCAGTACTAGCAGCAGAGCTGTCACCTTTACCACTCCCCAGGAACTACTTACCACTCAATCGCTGTGCTTCTTTACCTGCCTGCTGAGTGTGTATCAATAGTACTCCTACCAGTAACCATACATACAAAGAAAACACCATAAAAGAAAAAGAAAAACTGACTCTCTGCTCAGCACAGCCTCATAAAAACTGGCTTAGACAACACAGCACCGTCTAGTATCAATAAAACTCTAATAAAGGAAGGACATTTTACCTGAAGACTGCTTTTTATGTTTGCTTGCACGCATTCGCAAGAAGTATTTCATGACAGCTTATGAGAGAAGCGAGGTTTTGGAGGTGCGGCACTGTGGCACCCAATTCCCCCAGTGCCTTTTGAGGCTTTGCCCACTTTCCCCAATGCGGTGGTACACTGCTGCTGATACTAGTTCAGCCAGCATGCCACCACCTTGAAAGGAATCCTCTGCTGCAATGAGGGAGTGAACTGTCATTGCGGGGCGGCCCTTGCCTGGTGTAAAATTTCTTAAAACATGGCCAGCGGGTGGTGAGAGTCCCAATGAAAGCTGACTTTGGGGTTCCCAATCCACTGGTTAGCATGTCCCCATTTCCAGTTTATTTGCCGATGGGATAGTCCAATCCCCATTGGCATGATGCACCCCCCCATTTGTTATGTGCCGAGGGGGTACTCAATCCCCCTCGGCTCATGCGCTTCCACTTCCCCCCACCACACTGTATGGCCAATGGGGGTGCCCAATCCCCATTGGCTCCAGTATCCACCTTCCCAACAAACACCCATCCAGGTGGCACACTGGGAGCCCACCCCATCGTGCCAAAAGTGTCCCGTGATGTCTTTAGTCTTTAATTTTAAATCCTGTAAAAAAAGAAAAAGGTCCCTCATTGAGCCCCATGCCCCCTCCCACAACCCATGCCCACCTGCTGTGTACTCTACCTCCCCACACACCCCCCACCCCATACTTACCTCTCGAGCCAGGTGCAATTATCTTCGGTGGACCAGGAACATGTCTGCACTCTTCAAAGCCAACCGCAAACTGGAGAAATGCCGGTAAGCAGTATAATGTCATAAGTGTTTTTTTTTCAACTTTGGTGCATATCTCAGCCATTTTTTTAAATTTTGGCACTACATTTTCAACATGGGGTTCTTGGGACCCCACCTCATGAATTCAGTCACTGTCATCTCGTTATTCGGTCCTGAAAGGTGATTTTGTGGTCGCTGTGCAGAATCACCATTCCAAACCGATTAATGAAACAACAGCATCACTGTTCATGAGGTGGGCTCTCAGAAAGCCTATGTTGCAAATTTGGTGAAAAAATTCCAAAAAATGACTGTGTTATGAGCTTGCGTTGCAAAGTTCCTACGCATGCTCGTAACTTCGCAAATCTGTAATATTTTCACTCCAGATTTTCAACACTGGCATTTTTCCACACTTCCTTATGAAAAGTATAGCTCTCATTTTTCAAATCTTGGCTGAAATGTGTTTTTGCACTCCTGGCGCAGAATAGTGTGATCACTTGTGGAAAATCAGTGCTCGGGACAGATTAAGAAAATCACAGTGACACTGTTCATGAGCAGAGGTTCTAAAATGCCTATGTTAAAAATGTTGGTGACAAAAGTCCATAAAATGACTGAGTTACAAGTCTGCAGTGCGCAGTTTCTACGCACCCTCGTAACTTCGCAAATTTGTAATATTTTCACTCCAGATTTTCATCACTGCCATTTTTTCACACCTCCTTATGAGCATAACAGCTGTCATTTTTCATATCCTGCCCGAAATATGCATTTGTACATCTGGTGCACAGTGGCGTGGTCACTGTGGGAAATCAATGTTCAGGACAGATTAAGAAAATCATAGTGACAGTGTTTATGAGCAGAGGTCACAAAATGCCTATGTTATAAATTTGGTGAAATAATTCCACTAAATAACTGCGGTATGAGCATGTGTTGTGCAGTTTCCATGTATGCTTGGAACTTCAATCATTTTTAAAAATTCCACTACAGATTTTCAGCACTGCCATCTCTTCACACCTCCCTATGAATGGTGCAGCTGGCATTCTTCACATCCTGCCCAATCTGTGTTTTTGCACATTAGGCACAGAATGGCACAGTCGCTGTGGGAACTCGAAGCTCAGGATACATTAACAAAATCACAGAGCCACTGTTCATGAGAAGAGGTCTCAAATGCTTTCATGAGGTGGGGGTCACAAAAAGGGCATGTTGAAAATTTGTAGTACAAATACCAACAAACGCATGGTGCATTAGGGTTTCTAACCATAACATCCCACCCTGTACAGACAGACAGGCGTCAGGGGTGTGCCTTTGGATCGCCGGTTGTAATGCTCATGCCATTCCACCCCCACCCTGAAGCCAGTGACAGGCATCGAGGTGTGTCTTGGACTCTTCCACCCCAGACTTTACCCCATTCCCCTATACTGCACCCATTTCATCATATGTCCTTATGAAATGGGGTGACTGTGAAGCTGAACACCCCAAGGCATACCTCAACACTTGTCAGTGTCTACAGGATAGGGTGAGGTGAAATGCCATGAGCATTATGGGCAATGTCCCAGAGGCACACCCCAATGCCTGTCCATCTCTGCAGGGTGGAGCTGGGGTTGGCATGAGTTCAATACTTCACTGCCGCTCCTATTCTGCATCTGTCTAGCACCTGCATGTCCATTGCTAATATCAGCAAGCAAACATGCAGCATTAACAAATGCTTTTTCCCATTTATCTGGGTTAAAGGTAAATATGGACTAAGGATAAACCAATGATGAATTTGCATTGCAAGCAATTTTCCAAAATTCAATACTTTTACATTTGAGTCAGCCCAATTGAACTTTTGGGCTACTTCAAATCAATTTGACATTTGACCAAGTAATTAAAAAAAATACTTTGGCATTTTCTAGGCTAGCCCAGTGGCCATCCTTTTCCCACCTCAGTCAATTTCCTCCTCCCCTCTCTCCTGAGATCTTATAAACTGAAAAAGTGAGTTTTTTTTACAAAACTGACTAGAGGAACGGGGATGGTGGGAGAGGCTGGGATTGGCTGGTGTGGTAGAGGAGTGTTGGAGGATTGTCATATACCCCTATTGTTAGCTTATCCTCGTACAAAGAACTTGAAGTTTCTTTGGCCAAAATGTTATAATCAGACTGAAGACAGGGGGGTCTGAATCATAACTGAATTGAATTTGTCCATTTCTGCAACGTCTTGCCCTCCATATGGACAATACAGCTTTTAATATCCTGGCTAGTGTAGACCTAGGTTTGGCAGACAGTTGCATAGACTGCTCTATGTCAGCCATACCAGATCTAGTTCCCTACACCTGTACAAGGTCAGGAAGGTGGTCTCTAATACCCCCCTCCTAAATAAGTAAGCATATTACCCCCAAAGTGCACTGCCCTGATTATTGTCTGGCCCCATCAGTTTAGGGCCCCCAGTACTTTGGGCCTAGAAGTCACATCAACCTTGTTACCACACTTCTCTGTCTCTTGGCAAATGGGTCATACTCTAAAATAATTGGACACATTCCTGTCAGATGTGAGTCAGTAGCAGCTCTGGAGTAGCCTATCTCTGGTTTGGCAACTCCCACATGTTCTAGGCAGGAGAAAACATGGGCTATAGGCAGACAATACCGTCACTGAACACTAAAACCTCTTCATACTCCCTTCCCCCTTCCATCAGCTATGCCTTCTCCCCTTTTGCCATCTCTTCCCTACTGCACAACTTCTTTTCCCTTACTTGCAATTGTTCCTAATTAGCCACCTCCTTCCCTTAGTCTGTCTCCGCTTTAACCCTCCCCTGCTGTATACCCCTTCTCCCTCTGACTGGTACCTTCCACCCAAGACCCGACCATGATTATGCTGTCAACTCTGGTGTTGTCATACATGGTCACGGTGCACTGATCTCACTTTCTGCATCAGTAGGGCAGTCCCTACTCTAGTCTATATGCCAGTACCCTAATAGGACTGTAACTAATAATCAATATGCACTTATTAGTATTGAATGCGGAACTGCAATATGTTTAAATGTATGCTGCTGTAATTCTCTTCCTGTTGCTAGTTGATACCCTGACTGTGTTATTGACTTCTCTTTCCATTCAATTTATAGAGGAAATTGTGATTGCTACAGTTCTGTTTTCAGATACACTACCATATTTTTGCTTTCCTTGACTGCAGTATGTTACTTATGCGTATAACTGTAAAACAGGTTAAGCACTTACAAACTGTAAGCTCTTCCTATTCTGCTACATGTAAAACTGGCTGTTGGCTTAAAGAGCTGGTGAAACGATTCAGACAGGCAACTCATTTGAAGTTACCTGCTCAATTAGTTAAATAAACATGAGCTGTAATTTTGTTTTCAGGAAAAATACTTAAATTTTAGGTTATAGTACCTGGCCCGTACCTTCCGTGTACAAGTCCAGGGGCCATTTCAGTGCTGCAGCCCAGTCCTGAAAATCAGCCTTTAGATGACATTAGGTATGGACTGGGGCTGCAGGCACTCTATGTAGTAAGTAATTGGGCAGGGATAGGATCGGGGGAAGGGGACTGTCTAAATGTACTAACGTTATCTTTGCTGCCCATTATACATGTATGGGGGTGATCTGTCATTTTTTATATTTTATATTTTACTCTTTGGTAACCAGATAAGGCCCACTAGGCACAAGTGCCTGTTTTCAGGGGCGACCTGGGAACACTGGGCGGTTAAGTGACTTGCTCAGAATCACACAGTATGCAAGTGGAGGTTGTGAGAATCAAACCCAGGTCTGGTCTGCTGGATGTACCAAGCTCGTTCACAGCTCATTACTCTAACCTCTAGGCTACACTACCCGTTTCCCCATACATGTATAACTGCCAGCAAAGATAACGTTAGTACATTTAGACAGCCTCTGACAATCCCTGCCGCAATGCCCCACCCTAGGCGGCACGGCCCTGTCCCATTCAAGCGTCATCGAAGGCTGATTTTTGGGGTGGGGCTGCAGCCTTGGACGATGCTCAGCTCGTACATGGAAGGCACGGACCAGGCATTGTAAGTTAAAATTTAAATATTTTTGCTGAAAAAAAATTGCAGCACAAGTTTATTTAGCTAATCTGGCAGGCAACTTCCGAATGAGTTGCCTACCAGAATCATGTCACCAGCTCTTTAATCTGTCTGAGCATTCTGTTTTTTCCCCTTCCCCTTTCCCCAGGACACACCTGGAAATGAGCAATAGCTGCTCAATGTGCCTTTGCTGGTGAAATGTTTACATAAATAAATAAATACTATTTCCTCTGTCATGAACCTGCTGTGTCCACAAATGCACACCAGTAGCCCCTTAATCATAAACATAAATACGTCAGTGCTCAATAAAAGCTCCCCAGCAGCACAGCTGTTGCCCATCAAGTCTTATTTCCTTTTATTCAGAAAAAGGCTGATTGGGATTAAGGGGTACCCCACAAACTTTTCCCCAGTGAATCATAACAAGTCATAGTGTTTCACTGCTTTGCCAAGGATGAGCCCATGGAAATGTGGTTAGCACTGAACAGACCCACACTTGTGAGTGTCTTATTGCACTTTTACAGTAAAATGGGTATTGCATGTTAAAATGAGAAGAAGTGAGAGATTACTATTTAAAACAAAAACGTGATTTGTTTATGTGATTGGGGTTCCTTGAAACAGTAGTGAAATGTGACACAGGGAAGTGCTTTAGCAGTGTACTTTTCTTGTTTAGTTGATCATCCTGAGTGAAGCAGTAGCTTTGCAATTCTGTCTGACATAGATCAAGCTCAGTTTTCACCTACGGGCTGTTTACAAGCTTCCTGTGCACAGCGGTGGTAATGCATAGTGGTAATACCTGGTACTGAAAATCTAAAATCAAGGCTCATGCTGCTAAACTCATGTGAATTAGTTTCGCTGAGGGGCTTGTATTACTGACTTGTTCCCCAGATGTCAATGGGATGTACTGTATGTAATCAGTTCCTGATTGTCATACCTCTGGATAGAAACCAATTTTTATGTTTGCTTGCACTCATGTGCAAGAAACATGTTGTGGCAGCTAAGGAAAGAAGCAGGTTGTGGAGGTGCGACTCTGTCGCGGTCAATGCCGCCACTGCTTTTGTGGGCTTGGCTGTGTGTCACCAATGCAAGTGCATGTTGGTGGTGACACTAGTTTGCAAGCGTGCCACCAACTAGAAACAATTTGGCCACTGCAATCAAAGAGCGCCCCGCCATGGCAGCGTCAGCTTCTTGTTCCCTCCTGAACAGTATGCAAGCAGATAGATATGGAGATATCTGTGGATGCAGTTTGCCGAGAGAAGCCAACGATGCAATGCCAGTATGCCCCTGATGGTTGCGGCAAATTGTACATTTTGTGACAGTATGTCTTCCCTGTCTTTCACAGTCAGAAGTGCCTTGTGTTACTTGGAAGTGATGCAGTTCCATAGTGTGTGGTAAGCAGCACAAAAGAAACCCTCTCGCTACTGCCCACTGTGCACTGTACCGCCCCCACCCCTCTCTTCCTGTCCCTGGTTCCCCCGTACTACACAAGAAACCTTCCCACTACTGCCCACTGTGCATTGTACAGCCCCCAACCCTCCATTACTGTCCTCAGTTCCCCCACGCTTCAAAAGAAACCCTCCAGCTCCCACCCACTGTATCATCCCTCCCTCCGTTCTTGTCCCCGATTCCTCTGTCCTACAAAAGAAACCTTCCCACTACCACTCACTGTGCACTCTTCTGCCCCCATCCCTCCGTTGCTGTCCCTCAATTCCCCCATACTACAAAGGACCCCTCCTGCTACCACCCACTGTGTGATGTGCTGCCACCACACCACCGTTGCTGTCCCTGATTCCCCTACTACAAAGGAACCCCTCTCGCTACCACCCACTGTGAGCTGTACTGCGCCCACCCCTCCGTTGCTGTCCCTGATTCCTTTGCCGTTCTTTTTGGAGGCATTTTTTTTCCTGAGATGGAATGTACTGCACATGCACACAGAGAATGTGCGGGTGAATTTGTTCCAAGGATTTTAGCCTGGGACAGCAAACCTGTCAAGGGGCAGGACACAGGACTCAATGTGGCAGGCTGACAGCATTATTTGCATCCTTAACCACAGCCCAGCAGTGTGTAAGTGAGAGTGGTGGATTGGGGATGGCGACAGTTAAGACAGTCGGTCGCAGTCTGTGCATCGGGGAGGGAGCGAGCAATCACGAGGGATGGGACCTGGGAAGTTTGAGTGGCAGACAGTCGCAGACCAGTGTGGGTACTCCTAAGCAGGCCATGATTTATGTGGCATTGATGGTGTAAGCTTGTGTAGTGGTTGCATCACACCAATGATGAGGATAGCCAGTTTGCACTGTGCAGAGTACAAACTGGGACCAGACCAGTACAGGTCCGTTTTAATAAATGGATGGGGGAAGAGGCAGAGATAAAAAATGCTAATTGCTAAGCACTTGGTCAAAGTTTAAGTCTGTGGACAGTGGAACATTCTTTGTGGACCACATTTGCTGCTGCCAGTTAAATACAAGATTGAAGAATCCATGATTCTGCAGCCCTCAAGACCTGGGAGTCACTCAATGCTCAAACTACAAAGGCCAGGCAAAACTGCATTATGTGCATTTCTTGTATGCCTTGCTTGACAACCAAGAAGTGGCATTGGCATTGACTGTGAAGACAACTGTTCTCTTAGCTGAGGGAAAAGTACCATTGTTGCCGCCCCAGCACTACAGTGGAGGATGGATGGGTAAATGGAGGTCTAGGTCCAAATATGGGGGAAAAAAAACAACATAATTAAATCCTTACTCTAATATCACCATAATGCCATTAGGTTGCAACCTGCTATGAGGGGGCTGGTAGTACAGCCTAGAGGTTAGAGAAACAAGCTGTGAACAAGCTTGGTACATCCAGCAAACCTGGGGTTGATTCCCACAACTTCCACTTGCACACTGTGTCATATGCAAAAAGTTACTTAACCTCTCTCTGCTCCCAGGATGTGCACAGAAATGAGTTTTGTCTCAGTGAGCTTGTCCTGGCCAAAAACTGTGTCATTAAAAAAATATATAAAACGTCTGCTCCCATTCAGAGGAAATGGCTCTAAATGGGTGGGTGGGGAGGTCTATGACTAAACCTTTAAGGACCCCCACCACCAAAATAAATGGTCATCATTGTTCAGGCCAGTAGTAAAACTAATTACAAAATGTAAATTTTAGTCTTGTGTACTGGGAATAGAGTTTTTTTTATGTTCAAAGGTCTTTAAAACAGTGTAAGTAGTATCCAGCAAAGTGGTACCCATAATCTTGTCCTGCTCAAGCAAAGGACAACCAACTGGAAAAAAGAGATAATACAAGCAGTACGATTGCAACATGTGGTATTTTTAACACAAAGTATCACTGCTCAACTGTTCAAGTTCAAGCTCAAGTGTATTGTAGGAAAACTCCATTGAGCAAGCTGATTCACAAGGATGTCCTTTGACACAGACAGGTAGTTACAGATTGCATAATCGAAAAAACAGTACAAATCCAAGTACAGAATTATGGGCAAGCGTTAACATGTGGCATAAAAATGACAATGACAGAAAAATAGAAGTACAGAAAAAAGGTACAAAGTGCTTGTTTCAGAGTATCAAAGCAGCTAATTTCTAGGTAAGTAAGAGGAAGCAGTGGGCTAGGGTTAGAGCAGTGAGCTAGGATTTAGAAGCAGCTGCACTTATCTTTTATTTCTGCTACAGCCAACCTTTTAAATAGGTTGACAGGGACAGTGTCGGGAAGCTTCAGTACACCTTAGAGCTGGTTCCAGATAGTTGTCAGAAAAGCTGACTTATGGCAGCAGATATGTTGCAGCTTTTTGCCATACAGTTGAACTAGGGGCACTATTTTCTTCACTCTGACTGGGGAGCTTCATGTTTTTTTCCCCCATCTGTGGTCCCCAAAAAAACCTGAAATACTTTTCCTGCACCACTGAACACCAAGGGTGTAGGCAGGCATACTCACTGTACACATTTGTGTACAGTTTTGTTGAGTGCCTGTCACAAACCATATGCCTTTCTGTTAACATTCTCATTCTAATATGTAGTATTTGGGTTAGTGTAGGCCACTGAGGTGTGTCGCTGTTTAAACTTCTGTTGTTTAGGAGACAGATACATGTATAACCTCTTTAGAAATTAGAGGAATCATCTGACAACAATCTGATTTGTTTGGAAGGGGTACCATTTGGAGAGTATGTGTACATTCTTTAATGAGGGGGGGTGTAACTGTTGGAGATTGTGTGTACAAAATGGAAATTTCTGGCTACACCCTTGCTGAACACAACCCTCTGGTTGTAAGAAGCATGGGTGAGGGCCTTCTTTCAAGGTCAGATACTGTGTGGCCCAAGTGAATTGAATGCCAAGAGGTGCACGTGCTAAGTATTTTGTCAAGAGAGCAAACATCACTTCTGTACTGATGTACTATCTATTTTATTACCAAGGCAGGGAAAATCCCGATGTTTGTAAATGAAACAGTGTCTCAAACACTGCAGCACTTTAATCCTACTGCCCTGTCACTTGGCCAGAAATATGTCCTACTGACGCAAAAGAAACAAGCTGATTCCCAGCCCAGTATGCCTTTCCTGGTAAAACTTTTGAAATAAATAACATAAATAAATATACACGAGATTGCTACAAGCTATTCAACAGTTTGCTATGATGTAAATGGTTTTGAGGTCGATACCTGTTTTTTTTTTAAATCTGTGTAGAAGGAAAGAATAATAATTTATTTTATTTATTTATTTATTTGAGGTAATCGGATAGACCTTTAAGCCAGGGGCTCATTTACAGAGGTTCCTCATCAAAAGACAAAACAACAAGTAGGTGAACAAGTACGTAATAAATACAAAGTGAAGTAAAACAGAATAATACTATAAGTAGCAGTTTGCTCTGACGTGGCTTATACGAGAGATTACATGTTACAGTAGAAACATCAAAACATAGACTCTAACGGCAGATAAGAACTGCTTGGCCTACCTAGTCTGCCCTTTTCCCTACCTAATAGATAAGCTACACATCTTAGTTAACCAACAGCCTATTTCTTCCTACCCCCACTAGAATTGCCTTATGTCTGTCCCATGCATTCTTGAATTCCCCCACTGTTTTTGTCTCCACTACCTCCTCAGGAAGGCTGTTCCATGTTTCCACAACCCTCTCCTTGAAAAAATACTTCCTCACACTACCTCTGAGCCATCCCCCTTCTATCTTCAAATTGTGTCCTCTTGCTCTTGCACATCTCTTTTTCTGAAAGATGCTACCCTCTTGGACTTTGTTAATTCTCTTGAGGTACTTGAAAGTTTTTGTCATGCCCCCACAAGGGTATACATATTAAACTCCTTTAATCTCTCTTCATATGTATTGTGTTGTAGACCCTGCACCATTTTAGTTGCCCTCCTCTGGAAAGCCTCAATCCTGTCTATGTTCTTGCGGAGATGGGGTCTCTAGAACTGCACACAGTACTCCAGATGGGGTCTCACCAGCTGTCTATACAAAGGGATAACAACTTCCTGTTTTCTACTGGTGATGCCTCTCCCTGTGCATCCCAATATCCCACCAGCCCTCCCTACTGCTTTCTCACATTGCTTGCCCACCTTAAGGCCATCTGATATGGCTACCCCAGGTCCCTTTCCATTGTTGTTGTTGTGTTTCACCCCCCATTGTATACTCTTCCCCTGAGTTTTTGTTTCCCATGTGCATTACTTTGCACTTCTTTGTGTTAAATCTAAGCTGCCATACATTTGACCATTCCTCCAACCTTGCCAAGTCTCTTTGCATCCTTTCCACCCCAACTTCTGTATCAACCCTGCTGCAGATCTTTGTGTTGTCTGCAAAGAGACATACTTTTCCTTCCAGTCCATCTGCAATGTCACTTATAAAGACATTAAAGAGGACCAGTCCCAGTACTGAACCCTGCGGTACCCTGTTAGTAACCCCCTTTGTTTCACTGTGGACTCCATTTACTATTACCCTCTGCATCCTGTTTTCCAGCCATTTTTTTACACAGGCTACCACCTGGGGACCCACTCTAAGGCTGGCTAACTTGTATATCAATCTTTTGTGTGGGACTGTGTCAAATGCCTTGCTAAAGTCTAGGTAGGCCATGTCCACAGCCCCTCCCTGGTCTACTACTTTGGTCACCCAGTCAAAGAAATCTATTACATTTGCCTGACATGACCTTATTGCTGTGAATCCATGCAGCCTAGGGTCCTATGTCTCACTGGCCCCTAGAAATGTAACAAATCCTTTCTTTCAGAAGTGATTCCATCATTTTCCCTACCACTAAGGTCTAACTAACAGGCTGGTAGTTTCCTGCCTCTGTCTTGCTCCACTTTTGTGAAGGGGAATCACATCTGCCCTCCTCCAGTCCTCAGGTACCACACCATCCTCCCATGATTTGTTAAAAAGGGTAGTCAGTGGTGTCACAAGTTCTACCCTTAGTTCTTTTAGAATTCTTGGGTGAATCCCATCAGGCCCCATTGCTTTGTCCACTTTCAGTTTTAAGAGTTCTTTCAGAACCTTTTCTTCTGTGAATGGCCTTTTATTGACCACCCTATCCAGAGTGCTTCTATTCTTTGAATTAGGTACCTCCGCCTCCTATTCTTTTGTGAATACTGAGCAGAAGTATTCATTCAGTATCACTGCTTTTTCACTGTCACCCTCAGCGCACCCTGTCTTACCTTTATTAAGCCTCATTTTCCCTCCCTTGGTCTTTCTTTGCTCCCTAATGTACCTATAAAAGTTTTTTTCCCCTTCTTAACTGAATTGACGATCTTTTCCTCCATTTGGGCCTTTGCTATTCTGACTGCCTTTCCCACTTCCTTCTGCTTTAACTGGTACAGTTCTCTGTCCTGCTCCTTCTGTGTTTTCTAATACTTCCTGAATGCTAACTTTTTCTCCGTAGCTTTCCCTGCCACCACTTTTTTAAGGATGTTTCAGTCAATTACTTGACTGAATGCAAATACTAAAATGTGTTACACTCAGGTTCAGTGGTTAAATAGGAAATATTTAGTTAGAGGAACTCTCACATCTAGATTTCTAAGTGGCGAACCTGTCATTTCTAGGAGGTGAAAGTAAACTCCCCTGTAGTGATCAATAGCGAAATATGCCAGAAGTGGCTGACCTGTCATTTCACAGTTTTTTAAGACGTGGTGGAACTGAGTTCCTGTGAGCTCCTGCCCAATTTAATCCCTGCTCAGGTGGCATGGGGTCATAATGTTGCAAGACATTATGCCGCATGGCAAAATTGCACTGCCAATACAGCGTGATTTCTGCCATGCGGCATAAATCTTTTTTTTGTGAGGGGCTCCACTCACATGTGACAGCAGTTGAAAAAGGTGATTCTAACAATGCTATAGTAAACATCTACAATCAAATAGTTCACAAAAACATAGTTTTAGTTTCCTTGGCTTAGAATTGGTCACTTTAGGACCCAGAGGAGGGGACTTGAATAAAAAAATTGGGCAAAGAGAGAGTTTCTGGATCTTTACTTTGGGAGCGCTCTTCCAGAAGGGGTTAAATGAAAATATTGATCTCTCAGCTTTCCTAAAGAAATATAGATGTTAATTGATTTATAGTGTTTAACCACCACCTTAATAAAACTATACCCTTTGCTGCTGTAAAATTAAGAGAAGTGCCTGGAAATTCCAAGTTTTTGCCTTATGCCTATGGGAGAACTTTTAGTATTAAATCAATTGGGACCAAGATTTAATTACAATAAGATGAAAAAAATGTAATATCATTTTACCATATAACATGTTCTATAAACATAACATAAGGCAATTGATCATTTTTTGGGGAATGACTAAGTTTGCATTATGAACATGTGCAATAATGTAACTAAAGAGTTAAATAAATTGAATGTATTGGGTGACATATAGATTTTAGTCACTTGGGTAAGAAATAGTTAATTAAGTATCCATGTAAAAACCATTTAAATTATTGATTGGTTTGTTTGAGTCACATGTGAGTTTCTGATGTGTATTTAATGGCACCTATTAAAAACAGTATTTTACTGAGATGAAGCCTGGCAGTGGTCCAGGTGAAACGTTAGTCTTTTTTCACTAAGTCACCTTTGCATATTTTGCACGTCTGCATTTATATAAACAAGTGTTTTTACCAGAAATAGAGCTGGTGTTGTTCCTATTGTTGCTGTGTGGGCGCTTATTCCTTTTCTCTTGTGTTTTTACAGCAGTGTTCTCTCCTCTCCCTTCCCCTCTGTTTTTTGTTTCCGATGCACAAATACCATCTATGCTTGCTTTCAGAATGAGTGCAACATTTGATGGAACTGAGTGAGGTCCTTACATCAGACTAGGAGGAACACAGGAAAAACACTGGGGAAAGGCCAAAAAGTTGAAGGTGATGCTTTATGGCTGTATTGGGGAAGCATGGGATCTGCTTCGATGTGGCAGTTTTTTTTCAGGTCAGAGTTATCGCAGCTTGTAAATCAGATCAATCATTGTGGGGATTGATCATTCAGTTGAGGGTATTTTGTGAATCTGTTTTATTTTCTCAAGCTAATGCCTTGCTTATCAAACACATCATTAATCCACCTTTTTGCCTATTCATTGATGTATTGCTTGTACTGATCTGAGTTTGTATGACTAAAAGTTAGTTTTCCTTGTGCAGTGACAATGATACTGTGCAGTTTCAGGAAGGTGTTGGCTGCTGGGTGACTGTTGCACAAGGGGCTGCAGGCAGAGGTTGAAGCTCTTTAACACTTTCAGAACTGGAGGACAGCAGCAGTGCTTAGGCCAGGTCTTCAGATACCACTGCTGTTTGGTCTCTCTTTTGGAGTGAGACACAAGTATAGTGTAGGGCAGATCATTGTACTATACATAGAAATTAATTCTTTTTAAAATGATGTTGGACACCACAGATCAAAGGTCATGGAATGTGATTGTACTCTTCTGTGGTAGAACAGCATTTTAGAACCTGTAGAGACTGAACAAGCTAGTTTCACTGTGAAGGGAAAAATACAAAATGCACACATTTCACATAATACTATTTACTGTAAAAAATGCAGGATAAGCAACTTTATGCATACTGTGTTCTCCTTCCTCGGGGTTTTGATTCCCATGGACCTCTCAAACTTCACTCTCGAGGTCAGAGGGAATCAGAACCCCTCTGTAGCAGAACACACTGGTTGTGCATAGTTGCCCATCCAGTATTCTCTATATTAGAACAAAGGTCTCACTCAATTGACATGCACTTTAAGGGGTGTCATAGTTTTTTGTTTTATCTTGGTCTTATAATCCTCCAGAAGACCAACATCTTTATTTTTATTTTATTTATTTTTTAATCAGAAAAGACACACTATGCTGAATAATGTTTACATGTGCGGCCTGAGAGCACAAGGAAGTTTAAGTGACTTGCTCAGGGTCACACAGTATGCAAGTAGGGGCTGTGGGATTGAAACCCAGGTCTCCAGGTTTGCAGCTCAGAACCTTAAACCACTGCACTATATTGCCTCCTTTACTTAAGTGGGACAGTTAGAAAGTACAATCTTGTCACTCATTTTGATGTTCTAACTGTAACAGCTGTGGGTCAGAGAAGTGGCTCCTAATTTGATGTTGCCAAAAAGTTAAACTGGCATTATGTAAAGCAGATGATAGAGGTTTCTGCAGGTTATTTGGGGGGTATGATAGAGACTTTCGAATAACTCAAGGGTATGAAAAAGGTACAAGAGGGTAGCATCTTTCAGAGAAAAAAGATGTTCAAGAACAATGGGCCATGATATGAGGATGTGGGTGGGGTAGACTCAGGGGTAACGTGAGAGTTTTTCTTCAGGGAAAGGGTGGTGGGTGTGTGGAACAGCTCACAGTGGAGGTGGGGCAAAAATGGTAGGGTATTTAAAAAGTGCATGGGACAGGCATAAAGGAACCCTAGCAAAAGGAAAGAGAGGGTAAGCTGCAAGTCTTTTAGGATCCATGGTATATGAAACAGGCAGGGTAAATGGGCAGACTAGGTGGGCGAAGTGGCCCTTATCTACCATCAGATTCCATGTTTCTGTGTTCCTATAAAAGAGCAGGCTTGATTTTCTTTTTGAGCAGCCAGAACATAAAGCTTTGATGGCCACTGAGCATTCTGCAGATGCAGAGATAATATACCGAAGCATATGAAATTGGCCATGCACCAGTAGCACCCCTACAAAATAAAGACTTTTATAAGAAATATGAAAAAAACAAAGTGAATGAAGCAGGACTGAGTTTTACTATGTCCTTGAGCACCAAGATAATATCCTGTCCAGAGAAGCTTAGCCAGTCAGTCATCAGGATAGCTGTAGCCTGGCTAGGTAGCTGGTTTAGCAAATCCACACACCAGTAGTACTGAGCGAATGGTTACCCCTCCGACAGTGACATTTCACCAGCAAGGTTCCCCACAGTGACTACAGTGCCTAGCCGTGGTGGGAGACCCACTGGAATCTGGCACTGTCTGTTGGGGGTCCTGCCCCCTCCCCAATCTGCTCCAACTGGAGTTGAGAATCCTTAAGTGGGGGTGTGTGGGAGGGCACAGCCCCCGAAGAAAACAACAGAACAAAGTGTGAACTGGCAGCCAACTGCAGAATCCGGTCAATCTGCCGGAGTTGTTGATGGGGCGTTCGGCAAAATTTTTGTCTGACGCCCGTCGTGGATCCCTGAGCAAACACCCTGTGTTTTACTGTACTATTATTGTTTCCAAAAATATACCCTCCAGAATCATAGTGATATGTGAAATGGCAATTTGGGAGTATTTTCCAGCAGTTACATAAAACAATGTTCATCAACGCTGTGCTGTTGTGTGGTAACATTGCCATTCAGCAACATTGAAATACCCCAAAACAGCTTAAACTGTTTGAAATTTCTGTTATCGGACAAAATATCATTTTGTCACCAGTAACTGCCGAAAGCACTTAATGTTTTTGTGTGGTAAAATCAGGGGGTAACCATACCAAAATAAGCATGGAAGCAGCTTGGTGATTTTTTTTTTATTTGACATTTTTGTTATGTTTGCTTGCACTCATGCACAAGAAACATTATGCGGGCAGCTTAGGAGAAAAGTGTGTTGTGGAGGTGCGGCACTGTGTCAGCCAATGGCGGCACTGCATTTGAAGGCTTGGCACTGGTGAACCAATGCAGGCACACTGTGCTGATGACATTGGTTTCCAAAAGTGCCACCAAGTTGAAAAGATTTCAAGGCAGCAATCAGGGGCCACCTCATCATTGCAGCATCAGCCATTCCACTGCAATGAGGAAACAAACCATCATTGCAGGGCAGTACCTTGCCTGGTGTAACATTCCCCTAAACATGGCGGTGGCTTATGCCACCGCCTCACAGCCCCATGAAAGCTGACTGACTGGGGTGCCCAATCCCTCTGTCGGCATGCCCCCGACCCAGTTCATTTGCTGACGGAGGAGCCCATTCCCTGTCGGCATAATGTAACCCCCTTCCCCATTTGTTGTGTGCTGAGGGGGTGCCCAATCCCGCCTCAGCATCATGTGCCCCCCCACACATTTTTGTGCTGACAGGGAGCTCAATCCCTATCAGCTTCAGTCCCCCCTTCCCAGTTCCAATTGCTGATGGGGGAGCCCACTCCCCATCGGCATAATGTCCCCATCTCCCTGATTTCTGCTGTGTGCCAAGGAGGGTGCCCAATCCCCCTTAGCATCATACACACTCCCCCCTTTCTGTGCTGACGGGGGGCCCAATCCCCATCAGCTTAGGTCCCCCTCCCCACAAATGCAGGTGGTACACTGGGAGCCCACCCCAGTGTACCAAACAACACCTGTAAAAAGAAAACCAACCCTCATTGTTTTTTACCCTGTAAAACAAGAAAACGGTCCTCGCTGTCTCTCCTGCCCCTCCCTAAACCGCACCCACCCTCTGAGCACCCTGCCTCCCCACAGCCCCCCTCACTCCATACTTACCTCCAGAGTCCAGCGCAATGATCTTCGGTGGACCGGGAACACGTCTGCACTCTTCAAAGCTGACCACAAACTGAAGAAATGCCAGTAAGCTCTATAAAGACATAAATAGGATTTTTTTCAACTTTGGTGCATATCTCAGGCATTTTTAGGAATTTTGGCACCAAATTTTCAACATTGGGTTATTGGCATCCCTCCTCATGAATTCAGCCACTGTCATGGTGTTATTTGGTCCTGAGATGTGATTTCACGATCACTGCACTGAATCACCTTTTGGAACTGATTAACGAAATGACAGTGCCAGTGTTCATGGGGTGGGCTCTCAAAAGCCTATGTTGCAAATTTGGTGAAAAAAATTCCCCAAATTACTGTTTTATGAGCGTGCAATGCACAGTTTCCACGCACTCCCAAAACTTCACGAATTTGTAATATTTCCACTCCAGATTGTCAACATTGGCATTTTTCCACATCTCCTTATCAACAGTACAGCTGTCATTTTTCACATCCTGGCCAAAATGTGTTTTTGCACTTCCGGAACAGAATAGCTTGGTTGCTGTGGTAAATCAGTGTTCAGGACACATTAAGAAAATCACAGTGACACTGTTCATGAGCAGAGGTCCTAAAATGCCTGTGTTGAAAATTTGGTGACGAAAGTCCATAATATGACTGTGTTATGCGCATGCATTGCACAGTTTCCATGTATGCTCAGAAGTGTGAGCATTTTTAGTATTCCCACTACAGATTTTCAACCTTGCCATCTCTTCACACCTCCCTATGGATGGTACAGTTGTCATTCTTCATATCCTGCCTGATCTGTGTTTTCATACACCTGGAGCAGAATGGCACGGTCACTATTGCAACTCAAAGTTCGGGACACATTAACAAAATCACACAGCCCCTTTTCATGAGAAGAGGTCTGATATGCTTTCATGAGGTGGGGTGAAAATTTGTAGTGCAAATACAAACAATCGCCTGGGTGTTAGGGTTTCTAACCATAACACCCCATCCTGTACAGACTGACAGGCATCGGGGTGTGCCTTTGGATTGCTGACTGTAATGCTCATGCCATCCCACCCCCAACCCCCAGCCAGTGACAGGGATTGAGGTGTACCTTGGTCTCGTCAGACCCAGAGTTCACCCCATTCTCCTATACTGCACCCACTTCAGCGTATGTCCTTATGGAATGGGGTGACTGTAAAGCCGAACACCCCAAAGCACACCTCAACACGTGTCTGTGTCTGCAGGCTAGGGTGAGGTGGCATGGCATGAATGTCATGGGTGACAACCCAAACACATACCCCAATGCCTTTCCATCTCTGCAGGATGGAGGTGTGGTTGGCATGAAGTTCAGTACTTCACTGCCATTCCTATTCTGCATCTGTCTAACTCCTGCATTTCCCCAGCCACCCACCCCCATCCCCAACCACCCCATGCTACACTCTTTTTATAGGGTACCACAGTTGTGACATTTCCTGTGGCAGAGCAGGAAGGGCGGATCAGTGGGGCCTCACAAAATGATCTCATTTACAGGGGCACTAGTAATTTAACTTGTTATAACAAGTTAAACAAAGCACAATTAAACCATTACTTGCATTTTTTCCTTTTTTTCTTCTTCTAATTACTCTGACTAGGTTACAAACCCAGCAACTTATTTGGAATGGATTTCATTAACTGCAGGTACTGTGGAACAATTTTCAGAAGGACAGTCTTACAGGATTTAGGACACTGTCCTACATGCTGAGCCTTTGGAGATCTTAGGTCTCAGCTCCGGGCAGCATGGGCAGAGATTACGCCTCAAATTTCATATTGAAGAGGAAATACATTATAAGAACCACCCGCCATTTCCCCAGCATCCAACAGAAAAACCTCGACCGCAGAAGGTAGTTGGTCCAGTAGGTTGGCAGGTGGTTAGGAGGAGCAAATCAGGTGCCCCATCACTCTCTGCTCTCCAACACATTACCTCCAAAAACCATATAAACACTACAAACAGGTATCTGCCTCTATCTCTGAAATCAAATAAAGAGGCAGAAGACACTGCAAGAGCAGGACACTGTGGCACAGGAGCTAGCACAACAATACTCACCCAAATCAGGAACCAAAACTAAACAAGCACAAAGGAAATCAAAAACTTCTGATCATAGGAGACTCCATGATTCGAGGAGTTGATACCCATCTCCAGCCAGGGGTGATGGTCAGATGTCTCCCAGGTACATCAGCATGGAGAGACACTGACCGCATTGCTAAAATTGTTCACAAAGCAGGAGAAAACATTTATGTCCTAGTACACATAGGGACTAATGATCTCGCAACCGGTCAGTTGTGGAGACCAAGGAACACCTGACTAAGCTGGGTGACAAACTATCATCTATTTCATCCGGCATCTCCTTCTCTGAGATCCTGCCAGTCTGGGAGAAGGGAGCAGATGGACGGAAGGTCAGAAGGGAGATAGGGAGCTAAACACGTGGCTCAAGGACTGGTGCCAGGAAAAAGGACACAGATTTGTAGGGAACTGGCAACAGTTCTGGGAGCGAAAGTTCTTTAAATTTGATGGACTGCATCTGACTAAAGAGGGAGTCAGTGCATTGGGGCAGAAGTTTGACGTCTTTGCAGAATATTTAAACTAGCAAATGGGGAGAGGGGTGCAGCACCCCATATGTCGAATGGGAAGAACACCCCTCCCCCCTCAGCTAGTGGTCAAACAGGAATTCAGCGTGTTTGCCGTTCATTTGCATCACCAGGTAAGAAAAAAGGTTTGTCTCCCCATACGATGCACAGGGGTAATGCCAAACTTCACCCAACAACTAACACACCAAAATCTGGCCAATGGAAAATCATGTACACAAATGCTCACAGCCTGGGAAATAAGATCCAGACCTGCAGGCAATAATGTCAGAGGCTAAACTGGACATAGTAGCAATTAGTGAGACGTGGTTTACCAGTAACCACACTTGGGAGACTTCAGTACCTGGCTATGTATTGTTCAGAAGAGACCGAGGTGCAAAAAGGGGGGAAGGAGTGGCCCTGTATGTTAATGAAAATATCAAAGCTACAGAAATTCAGAATACACATAAGGAGCCAGAAGAACTGTGGGTCACCCTGGAAACAGGAAATGGGACAGCCATAAGAACTGGGGTTGTCTACAGGCCCCCAGACCAGAGGGAGAACATAGACACATTACTGTTAGAAGATATACAAAACATGACAGCTAAAGGGGAGGTTCTGATAATGGGAGACTTCAACATGCCAGATACAGATTGGTCAATACCAGCAGGAACATCTGCAGAACTAGACTCATAGTGGATTCCCTGCAGGGGAGGGCCTCAAACAACTGGTGCGGCAACCCACAAGAGACAGGGCTATCCTAGATCTAGTACTGACTAACAAAGAAGGATCACAGATCTCCAGGTAGAAGGTCACCTGGGGCCAGTGACCATCACATGGTATGGTTCAATTTGGCTACTACATCTAAATCATCCCATTCAAAGGCAAAAATATGGGACTTCAGAGGAGCTGACTTTGATAAGATGGCCAACAGAGTTAAGCTAGCCCTGGCAAAAGAAACACAGGTGAGGAGGTACAGGCAAAGTGGGCAAGCATTAAGGATACAATACTTGAAGCAACATCCCATTGTGTTAGACAGAAAGGAAGTGCAAAGAAGAAGGAAACCACTGGTTCTCAAATACAGTAGCAGAAAAGGTCAGAGCCAAAGGCTGGCCTTCAGGAAATATAAGGGAACACAGCGGGATGAAGATAGGGAGGCATACCAAACTGCCCTAAGGGAAGCAGGTAAGGCAGTAAGGCAGGCAAAGTCCCAAACTGAGGAAACACTAGCACGAACAGTAAAGAAGGTGACAAGACTTTCTATAGATACATTAGTGAAAGGAGAAAGTCCAGAGGGGTATTGCTAAGCTTAATGGAGAAAGGGAGCATGTGAGGAGGAGGACCTGTAAAGGCATCTATCCTAAATAGATACTTTTGCTCAGTATTTACTGAAGAGAAGGTAGGGCAGGGCCACAGCTCAACATCATGGACACAGGGGAGGAGGTGAGCACTACTCCTTCACAAAAGAAAGGGTCCTACAGAGCATGCTAAGCTCCAGGGTGGATAAGGCAATGGGACCTGATGGCATACATCCCAGGGTACTTAAGGAGCTAAAGGAGGAACTAGCAGAGCCATTAGCAGAATTTTTAGTGTCTCTGAGCACAGGAGAGGTCCCAGAAGACTGGAGAAGGGCTCATGTGATCCCGCTCCACAAGAGTGGTAGCAGGGAGGAGGCGGGAACTACAGACCAGTCAGTCTTACCTCAGTAGTGGGCAAGATTATGGAGGCACTCCTTAAGGAAAGGATAGTGCAACACCTGGAATCCATAGGGGCACAGGATCCAAGACAGCATGGGTTTACAAAGGAAGGTCCTGTCAAACTAATCTCATAGATTTCTTTGACTGGGTAACCAGAGTGGTGGACCAAGGGGGGCAGTTGATGTCGCCTACCTTGACTTCAGCAAAGCTTTGACACTGTTCCACATCAAGATTGATAAATAAGCTAGGTAGGCTCCGGGTGGGTCAGAAGTTGGTCAACTGGGTGGCAAACTGGTTGACTGGCAGAAAACAGAGAGTGGTGGTAAATGGTATACAGTCAGAAGAGATGCAAGTCACAAGTGGGTACCTCAGGGATCAGTCCTGGGGCCAGTCCTATTCAACATCTTCATTAGTGACCCCAGATAGACTAGAGGGTAAGGCTTGTCTGTTTGCAGATGACACCAAGATCTGCAACAGAGTAGATGATCCAGATGGGGTGGGCAGAATGAGAAGAGATCTGGATAAACTAGCAAAATGGTCAGAAGAGTGGCAACTGGGATTTAATGCAAAGAAGTGCAAAATCATGCACATAGGGAAGAAACCCTGAAGCCACTTATAGGCTGGGAGGAGTTGCTAGCAGTCACAAAGGAAGAAAGAGACTTGGGCATCATCATCACTGATGACCTAAAATCATCAAGCAGACCCTAAAGCAGTAGGTAAGGCTGGGGGTGTTAGGGTGTATTAGTAGGGTATCACAAGTCGTAAGAGGGAGGTAATAATCCTCTGTACAAGACATTGGTTAGGCCCCATCTGGAGTACTGCATGCAGTATTGGAGGCCACACCTTCACAAGGACATTAACCAAATTGAGGCAGTCCAGAGAAGGGCAACAAAATGGTGCAGGGACTGCATCAGAAGACATATGAGGACAGATTAGCGGAGCTCAATATGTATACCCTTGAGCAAAGGAGGGAGAGAGGTGATATGATCGAGACATTTAAACACCTTAAGGGCATAAACAAGGTGAAAGAGTCTAACATGTTTAAATATAAGAAAAATAGCAGGACAAGAGGACACAGCATGAGATTAGAAGGAGGCCGATTAAGGGGGAATGTGAGGAAATTCTTTTTCACAGAAAGGGTGGTAGATGCATGGAATAGCTTACCACAAGAAGTGGTGGCTATGAATACAGTGCAGGGCTTCAAACAGGCATGGGATAGGCATAAGGGAGCAATACAAATGACTATGAATAGATAGGTCACTGACAGAGCAAAGGCCGATGGCACATTTATAAGGTAGAAAAAGAAATGGGCAGACTGGATGGGCCTTGCGGTCCTTATCTGCCGTCAACTTCTATGTTTCTATGTTTCTATGTTTCCACTGCTAATACCAGCAAGCAAACATTCGGCATTGACAAATGCTTTTTCAGGTAGTTAAACATTTAATTTTATTAAGCATTGTATTTTTTCTCACTCTTTTTTTTTTTTACCAAAACTCATTTTCTAAGTACAATAATACCCTCCAGGGTAGGCGATATAGGCTATACAGAACCTTCCAGTGGTTATAAGGCTCTCTGCCTGTGGTGTTGGACCACAATACATCCTTCGGTGGTCCGGTACAGACTAATTCCACCCACTCTGTTGGATATTATTGTTTACATGCATACTAAGGCAGAGGTCAACCTTTATAATGCTGATGACATCACAATAGTCAACTGTGGCACTGAAGTTAGTGAAGTACTTTAGAATCTGCAAAAAAACAGTAGAACATTTTATTTTTTCAACTTTTTTGATGAACAAATGTGAATAACTTTATAATGAAAAATGTTAGCATGGTACTGTGAGCATGAACAATGTTCAGCACAATAATTTCTACAAAATGAGTGGTGTTACATGTAGATTTTTTATAATCAGCAAAATAGGTAGGAATTTTTTTTACTTTTTCAATGAACAAATGCCACACAAAAAATAGTTGTACAACAAATGTTTTTATTATTTACTGGCCATAATGTAAAGCCACAGGGCTCAGTGAGTTAAAGAGAAGTAGTTGTAAAGAGAAACCACTCCCAAACAAGTACTGTAACTGTAAAAGAAGCCAAACATTAGTCACACTTTTCAAAGTTACAAGCACTTTTTTACATATTCCCAATCATGATCTCTAAAAACATTTGTCTGTAAAACACAACATGATATGGCATGACTAAAAACATCATATTTATCTTCGAGACCAATGATATTACAATACCTCACATGTGGTTTTGTCACTTGTGAGATAGCATAACATCGTAAGCCCCCTATGAAGATAAATATAATATTCCTTATTTATGGTATGGCCTTCAGTAAGTTCAAACTGGACCACTATCTTCAGTGTGTCTGTATACATATATTATAGTGGCGTGGTCACGCCACTATATTTAGGGTTGTGAAGTCACTTCCATGTTAAAGTCAAAATGTTGTTCGTTAATAACTTCAGACCCATTTAACACATTTGCCTGAAATATGGTAAGCGTGGTGAGGCATGATAGATCTCTTAATCTGCCAAATTTCATTTTAATCAGACTTATGGTCTTTGTACACAAAAACTCTGAAAAATGCAAAATTATCTGTTTTAGGAGGCAGCTTTTGGGATTTTGTATGTGGCCCTGCACGGTCATCATGTGGTGTGCTGCTCTGTGAGATGGCTCATTTGAAAGAGCTTTCGTGGCCGAACATGCCGCTTTTCGTTTGGTGAAAAAATATTAAGGCTTTCAAAAGTTATGCCACTTTTAAGTTCCCTTTATAAGTCAATAGGAAAATTTATAGGTATGTTTTGCGAACAAAGAATGGAGTTCTGGCCATCTCGTCCCACCTGGCGGTCAAAGAATTTTCAGCCTTGCAGTTCAAGAATCTTTGTCCCAGAGAATTCTTTGATCATGAGGTCCGCCATCTTGTTTTTAGATTTCTGATCATAAAAACACAAATATCTCGGCTCAGGGGTCACTCCTGAAGTAAAACTTGGATGGGTTTACTCAGGGGGGCTCTGATCTATCGAGCCATGCCTTTCATTTCATTCAAAATGGTCAAAAAATAGAATTATAAGACTTTAAAATCTTTGATTACGGGTTCGCTAATGATCTTTGATCGCGAGCCTGCAAGTTCTTTGATCGCAAGATTCTTTGATCGTGATCCTGCATTGTGAGCTAAAAACACAATTATCTTGGCTCAGGGGTGGGCTAGGGACACAAATGAGGGTGGGTTTTTCTCATGGGGCTTTGTTCTATCGAGGCATGGCATTGATTTAGTTTAAATCAGTCAAAAAATAGCTTTTCACCATATTCTATTCTTTGGTTATGAGCGTGCAATTTCTTTGATTGCGAGTCTGCAAAATCTTTGATCTCAAGATTCTTTGATTGCGATCATGCATCGCGAGTGAGGGACAAGATGGCCAAATTAAAAATCTATTTTCTCAGCCCAGAGGTGCCCTAGGAAGTCAAATGAGGGTGGGTTTTGCTCAGGGGGTTTAGTTCTGTCGAACCATGGTGGTGGTTTACCGCAATTCCTTCAAATATTTGATTTACAGCATTTTTTATTCTTTGATCATGAGCCTGCAAATTCTTTGATCATGGGCCTGCAAATTCTTTGATCGTGAGATTCTTTGATAGCAATCATGCATCGCGAGTGAGGGATGAGATGGCCGAATTAAAAAATAAAATTTCTCAGCCCAGGGGTCTCCTAGGAAGACAAATGAGGGTGGGTTTTGACATCCATGAAGTTACTATGAGGTTTCTGTTAGAACTTATGTTCTGTGTCTATGGTTATGTACAGCTTCTGTATACATTAACATCAAAAAAAATGAGGCTTAGAAACATTCAGATTAATAACTCTTATAAACATCTATTGCAGAATGAGATTCCTATCCCTATATTTCCCCGAGTCAGTTTTTCATGAACTTCCACATGGCCGTTTTTGTCATGCTGCTTCCAGTGAGTATCAATCATGAAAGATGATGGTATTGCACTCCACAGCATGAATTTTTTTTTTTTTTTTACAAGGAGCACTACAATTTTGTTTTAGGTCATTTTTATTCAGTATAATAAGCATGCTTATTACTCTCAGCTGACCTGCTTGTTTAACTGTATTGCTCATGCTTATTCCTAAAGGCTCAGTTTCACAATGTCTACAGGTTGCATATACACTGCTCATTTTATGTTAATAGAGCAGACTACTGAGTTAAACACACCATCATCTGTAAGAAAATGATGTTAGCAGATGCAGCTTGAAGAAATTGGGTCTCGACAAAGTGTTGACTTTCATCAGTGACTCTGTGTTTAAAATGCACTTAGCAAATAGCGGTTGTCCTTGCTAATCTGTTGAGGGGAACATTGTGAATTTAATATTACCTAATCCCACAAGATAACTAGGAAACTGTTGGATACAGCACTGTGCAGGCAACTGGAACTGTCAAAGAAAAGGGTAAGGTGTGTGCTGGGGGAGAACGGATGTTTCACAGAATGTTATTATTTTTGGAAGTCTGAAAATTGGGACCGCACATTGCAGTCAACTGAGCACTGAGCTTAGTTATGCACATGCTCATTGGCAGAGTACATAACTTCAAACTATGGAACACAGCACTTACAATAATCATTTTTAAAAAAGAAATGCATATTCTGGGACAGAATCGCATGGCCTTTAATACCTGACAGTAAAACGAAGCTGCCTAAAAAAATTGGATCTCGCCAAAGCTGGAAATAAATATCTGTTAGCTGAAGAGGTGTTAACTTCATCCCCCATTACTGTAATGAGTCTTGTAGTCATGAAATGTTATCTCTTTACCCTATTTAAACAATCAGAAAGTGCTACAGCTTGGTTGTGATTATGTTCAGTTCCAGTTTATATTTGTCAACAATAACAGAGCTCGAGTGTGCAGGAGCGCAACCACTACCTGTGTTGACAGTTGCAGTGCGACTGATTCATATCCTGTAGACTTTCTTGCCATCAGAAACATAATCAGATCAGTTGTCAGGCATCAGGACAAGTGAATTTCTAAGAAACGCTGATGCCTATTTACTGTTTTTTTTTGTTTTGTAATGACAGACGAAGACTGCCTGTAGTCTTTGTCAGACCATGGTGCAGATATCAGATCAAGTAGTGCTTGTGGTATGTCAATTCCAATTCCTGTTACAGTTCACACTCCATACTAAATTGAAACATACACAATGCTTAGTCTGTTTTATAAACAAAGTTCATTATTTCACAAATTTTCATTACCCTATGGGTGTTAGGAACAGCCATTTTGTTTAAACTTTTGAGTTTGTCACACTGAACTGGAATTTCTTCCACTATTGTATTTTAAAAACATGTGCTGGTTATCAGGCTGTACATGATAGTTTAATGTGGGTTAATGTAACCCTGATAGAACCATGACAGCCAATCAGATCGCTTGTAATTTCTCTGCCTTATAATAATTAAGTTTAAATATCATGGAAACGGTTTGGTCTTTTTGCTTAAAATTTGAAGGGTGTTCTCAGCATGTCCTGTAGATGTGAATTATGGTGTTTACATGCCAGAGAATTTTTTTTTTTTGTGGAGATATTGCGTGACACAATTTATGTGTTGTAGAGTGTTTTGCATTGTGCCAGTGGCTTGAAATTGATAGGGTACCCAGCCGTAGTGTCATGGATGTAGTAGTCAGTCATTGTACCTGCAAAATGTTAACAGGCATGGAATTCTGCAACTCTGATGAATGAAAAATTCAAACTTTAACATGTTATATCTTGGACATGGTTTAGTCTTTTGCATTGAAATTTGGAAGGTACTCTAGGTATGCCCCATAGATGTGAATTATGGTGTTACATTTACAAGTTGGTGGGCTCCCACCATCTTCTGCAGGTTGGTGGGAATGCAAGGCCCAAAGGGCCCGCGCTCCCACCAACTTGCACAAGTTCTTAGTTTTTTATTCTTTCTCAGAAAGTAAGGAAATTCTATGCAAAAAACTGTGTTAATGCATCATTTAGGGTTAAAACACAAAAAGTCAGGAAATGAAAAATCTTTAGGGTTGCCCTTCCCCCTGGACCTGCCCATCATCCCAAGACTGACAGCTGATGAGGTGTGTCATTGGGGTTGTGAGGCCTAAATGTCACCCCATTCTTATTTAGTGTGGCTTGCAAATGTAATTTCAGATGGAATGGGGGTGACATTAGGCCTCACAACGTGGCACCCCATCAGCTGTCGATCTGGATGATGAGTAGATCGAGGGAGGGCAACTCTAAAGATTTTCATTCCTGACTTTTTGTTTTTTCCCTAAATGATGCTTATGAGTTGTTGCATAGAATATATATATATATATATATATATATATATATATATATATATATATATATATTTTACACACACACATATGTATACATTACATATATATATATATATATATATATATATATACACACATATACATATGCTAATAATTGTGTCTTTATGCACATTCAAGTCATTTGTTTCCAAAGGATATTACTATGTTTACTGTCCCATATTTGTGACTGTTACTTACTATAATTCTGCAAAGAATTTAATCTGCTGCATTGGAATATCCTAATTATGTATCTTTTGAAACTTGTGTATTTTTATTATGTTGATTGAGCACATGCTCAAGAAACATATAACCGCAGCTTCCTCCAGAAGCAGGTTGTAGAGGCACATCACTGTCGTGGCCAATGCCCCCAAAGCCATTAAAGGCTTGGCCCACTTTCCTCAATGCCATGGCACACTGCTGCTGACACTAGTTCAGCCAGCATGCCACCAACTTGTAAAATTTTAGCCGCTGCAATCAGGGGCTGCCCCGTCATTGCAGCGTCAGCCATTCGCTGCAATGAGGGAGCAACCCGTCATTGCAGGGCAGGACCCTGAAACACTGATATTGTTTGTGAACATGGTGGCAGCTTACCACTGTGTTAACAAACAATATTAACCTGCTGAGGAGGTGCCCATTCCACCTCAGCAGCATATACCACCGTGTTTATTTGCCAGCGATTGCCCCAATCCCCGCCGACTAGTGCCCCAAGGTTTATGTTGCTGAAGGGGGACCCCACTCCCCATCAGCATTATGTAACCCCCCCCACTTTTGTTGTCTGCCAACAGGGTGTCCAATCCCTGCCGGCATAATGTAACACCTCCCCTTTTGTTGTGTGCTGATGGGGGTGCCCAATCCCCCATTGGCTACAGCTTCCCCCCAAAAAAGACTCCGTTGGCATGCTGGGAGCCCACCCCAGTGTACCACATGCCCCAGTAAAATCAAAAACAGTCCTGCAATGTCTTTTTTTTTTTATCTTTAAAAAAGGAAACGGTCCCTCGGTGGTCTCCCTGCCCCCCTCCCACAATCCGCACCCACCCATTGCACACCCTGTCTCCACAACCACCCCACCCCATACTTACTTCCAGAGTCTGGCTCAATGATCTTCGGTGGACCATGAACATGTCTGCACTCTTCAAAGCCGACTGTGAACTGAGGAAATGCCGATAAGCTGTATAATGGAATAAATAGGGTTTTTTTTCAACTTTGATGCATATATCAGGCATTTTTTTGAATTTTGGCACCACATTTTCAACATGGGTTTTTGGGACCCCTCCTCATGAATTCTGTCACTGTTGTGGCATTATTTGTATGAAAGGTGATTTTGCGGTCACTGCATGGAATCCCCTTTCGGGACTGATTAATGAAATGAAAGTGCCAGTGTTCATGAGGTGGGCTCTCAAAAAGCCTATACTGCAAATTTGGTGGGAAATGTCAAAAAAATTACTGTTTTATGAGTGTGCATTGTGCAGTTGCTACGCACATTCATAACTTTGCGAATTTGCAATATTTTTATGCCATATTTTCAACACTGGCATTTTTTCAGACCTCCTTGTGAATGGTACAGATGTCATTTACCACATCCTGGCCGAAATATGTTTTTGCACTTCCAACGCAGAATAGCATGGTCACTGTGGGAATCAGTGTTCAGGACAGATTAAGAAAATGACAGTGGCACTGTTCATGAGCAGAGGTCCCAAAATGCCTATGTTAATAATTTGGTGATGATACTCCATAAAATGACTGTGTTATGAGTATGCATTGTGCAGTTCACACGCACGCTCATAACTTCATAAATTAATAATATTTTCACTCCAGATTTTCAATATTGCCATTCTTCTGCACCTCCTTATGAACAGTACAGCTGTTATTTTTCACATTCTGGCCAAAATGTGTTTTCACAGTTCGCACAATAGCATGGTCACTGTGGGAAATCCATGTTTGGGATACATTATGAAAATGACAGTGACACTGTTCATTAGCAGAGATCCTGAAATGCCTATGTTGAAAATTTGGTGATGAAAGTCCATAAAATGAGTGTGTTACAAATGTGCATTGTGCAGTATCTCGTACCTTCGCAACTTTGCATTATTTTCACTCCAGATTTTCAGCATTGCCATTTTGCCACACCTCCTTATAAACAGTACAGCTGTCATTTTTCACATCCTGGCCGAAATGTGTTTCTGCTCTTCCAGCGTACAATAGCGCTGTCACTGTGGGAACTCAGTGTATGGGACATATTAAGAAAATCACACTGACACTGTTTGTGAGTAGAGGTCCTAAAATGCCTATGTTGAAAATTTTGTGATGAAACTCCATAAAATGACTGTGTTACGAGCGTGTGTTGTGCAGGTTCCACGCACCCTTGTATGCTTGCAAATTAGTAATATTTTCACACCAGTTTTTCAACACTGGCATTTGTTCACACCTCCCGATGAACAGTACAGCTGTCATTTTTCACATCCTGGCTGAAATGTGTTTCCACGCTTCAGGCTTAGAATACTGCAGCCACTGTCAGAAATCAGTGTTTGGGACAGATTAGGATCGAGCAACTGATAGGGGGGGAGTGACCAAGCTCAATTGAGCTCTGTCGGGACAGATGCAGATTTCTTTGTGGACAGAAAAAGGTGCCAACACAGGCAGGAACCCATTACAAAAGAGTAGCCTGCAGCACCAGGACAAACAGAATGAGTGAATGACGTAGGTGCAGTGAGCGAGCTCAACGGATCATCGCAATCAACATTTGGCATTGACAAATGCTTGTTGATATTGTTGTGCTTAATTGTTCTGTTGAATTTGTATCCCCCCGACACATCTGGAAATGTGCAATTTTCTGCTCATTATACTTTCCTGCTGAAACTTTTAAATGAATAAGTAAAATACAGTCCTACAAACATTAATCATCCCAGTCCACATCAGTGATCCAAATGTGCAGATTTTGTAGGCATGTGTGTGTGAGTCACAATTTTTGACTGCTTTGTATTCAGCAGTGTACCTCCCCCAAAATAACATGTGGAAGCCATCCTTGCTCAGAGGGCTTTACTGGTAACCAAATGATTCATGATTATAAAAAAATATATACTGAATACAGTTAAATGATTAACTGCAACATTGCAAGTAACAAATAATTATTTGTAATAGAAATGCCCCAAAATAGATACAAATGTGGAAAACTGTACAACAAAATAAACAATGATGAACAGCTAAAATAAAATCTATAAATGTAAAGTAAAATCTGAAAAAGTGGCGCAACAAAAAATTTACAATGTGTAGAAAACCATGCAACACAATAACACATGAAAAAAACTAAACATATATACTGTAAATATATACAACAAATATGCAACAGTGGTGGTATAAAAGTATAGGAAACAGTACAATATATCATGAAATAAATATAGAATAAAATATGGGGTACTGTGTATAATGAGAATTTTATATAAACCCAAGGTGCAGGATTCTACTTGAACCTCAACAGCAATGCTCAAGTTGATTATACAAGCATTCAACACCAAGGGTTTGTCTAAAGTCAAATGTTTACATGTGTTGTTTATGCAATTGATGTGGAACATTTTCTCACCACAGCAGTCTTAAAAATGGAAGAAACTGTGTTCTGTTCCAGTAGCTGCAGTTGGTTTGAAGGAGCTGATGTGCATGCGGAAGGCAAGAGCACATCTGTGCAGCGAGGGAAGCCCAATGTGTGTTTGCTGTTATAACCAGCTAGTTATCACAGCGAATTAGAACCTGGTTTTCCTATGGGAAAAAAAAGCTTCCCAGTTATTATAATTCAATTAAAACCTGCATAAATATGCTGAAATGTGCAAAAGGTGGATCAGAAATAAGGAAATGTGTGAATAAATACTAATGAACTAAAACCTATATAACTAAAACAAAAATGCTACATAAAACATATGGAACAGTGCCACAAAATAAATGGTGAAAACAAATGAAACTAAACTCACTGAAACTTATATCAATGATGATAAAAAGCACACAAACAAGCAGCTATAATAAACATAAGCAAACAAGGCAACAACATTAAATATTGAAAATCATGTAAAAATAAAACATGAAGACAGAAAAGTTAACTATACTTGAATTATTATACATCAACATACAATAGATCATGTTTCCAAATTGTCTACCAAAATGTTCCTATGTTGATCAATGTGGATCAAACCATAAACTGAGGAAGACTGCTTTACATCAACACTGGAGACAGGTAGTCAGATTACTTGTCAGGCTATTTTAGCTAGCACTGGTAGATAAATTTCCATTGAATGTCAGTACTGCCCAACATCAAAATACGATTTTTCCAGTAGCTCTTTTAAGTCCTGCATTTCAAATATATCTTTCAATCATTCTGTGGTACTGTGTGGAGTGGTACTTGACAGCCTCAAGCCAAGTGCTCCAGTGGGTAAGGACAGGAACTGGAGGTAATGCTGTTTTTCCCCACCCCCTTTCTTCCAAAAATGCAATGTCTTCCCTCTTCCATTTTGGGGACTATTAAAAAGCATATTTGATTTGTGCAACCAGCTTCTTGTCCAGTTCAAAGTGATCTATCCAGGTGTCACCTGCCAGGGATAACACACATGCCCAGCAAGCCACATGGATAATGTGGATAATGTGGTATCAAGTGATGCCATTCAGACTGTCAGAAAAGCATTTGGTCAGGTATTGTGTATTGTCACTGACAAATGCAATGACTTGTTCCATTTCGGTGTCATACTTTTGTAGTGTCTTCATTACAGGTTGCACAACTTTAGAGTGGTTCACTGCAGTCAGCTCTGTTGTGCTGAGATTGCAAGGCTTTCCACCCACCATCACAAAAATATTGTTCAGAACACAGTGAGTGTCTGTGTCAGTGGAGTTATCATGCATCATTGTTAGACTCTTCACTATTACAACCTTAGTAAGTGCTTCCTCCAATTTCTTTCTTTAATCTGGGCAAGCAGGTGCCTTCCCATTTCCTTCTTTAATCTGGGCAAGTAATTTTGGGTAGTGTGTCCACCTTTGAATGTGCCCCAATTCCTTTTATATATTTGCCCATCCAATCTCTGAGGCAGGGTGATCCAGCTCTGCAGTCAGAATGTTGGCACCACACCAAGCCTTCAAAGTGTGAATTTACTTGCATGCATCTGCTGCAGAAGTGGCGGCACTGAAGCTAGTGTGCATGGTGACCTGCCCAAAATTTATTGTGTTCTTCTTCTGACTTGCATTCTTCATTTGCATTTTGCTGTTGCAATGATCCACAGCAGCATCCTTTCAAATGTGGTCAACCAAGTGGTCACAGAAGCAGCAGAACATCTTCTCCCTGTCTTTGTACATGCAGTTTGACTTGAATTGTAATGCACAGTCCTTTTGTAGTGATGCTACAGATCTTGACCATTTTCTCTGGTGGTTGTGTTGCCAAAGAACTCCAAAGAACTGAAAATGAACCACAGTTTAAAAGTTTAAATAAAGCTGCTGACAGGAGAAAGATAAGCCTAGGGTTCAGGACTAACCAATCCCCTAAGATATTGCAAAGAACAAGGTTTAGATTGATTTAATAGATTTAATAGAAGTAGCTACAGATGCAAGCCTGAGAAGCTTGTAATTCTATCTGAGATCATGAAATGCATGACTGATTTCTAAATCATTACCTGCAGTCAATACATAAACAATGCAGTTTATTACAGGCCTTGGATGAGTGAGTCAAGTGGAGCAGCTGCAGAATGAATTTTATCTAGAAGTTCACAGTCAAGACACAAATATTGTATTTAACCACAGACTACCATGAATGAAAGAGTTGAGGGGCACAGCTAATGGAGCTGGCCTCATAAGTTCACAATGAAGAAACAAATCACATGCTGCCATGGATGAGAGTTGAGTACAGCAGCTATAGAATCTGGACCCAGAAGTTAAAGAAGCAGTCCGATCAAAAGTATTGTATTGCAGAATTAGAATTAGCCTACCCCCAATAAATCTCATACCAAAAACTAGGTTTCTACGTTACTTCATTTTAAAGTTATGAGCTATTTTGTAACACTGATTTCACTCCCTGTTCAAAAAAGCCAGTTTCAGTGAAAAGCCACTGTTGATGTCAAAGCCAGAACTCAAAGACTAGTCCTCCTTATCAGCAACCTTATAGGGCCTATTTCTTCAAAGTTATTCAAACTGTAGCTGTACTATTTATTTAAAAAACAAAAACTGGCTCAGGGTTGCTTGCAGTGCTTATGTTTCCAGAATGTTCAGATGCATGGAACTGTACTTTAAAACACATCAGGAGGTGGTTTGGGAATGTAGCACTGAACCAAGATATAGTCTGTAAAAGTGGTGCACAATTTTAGAATGTTGGGAGGGGAATTGTAATCTCGGCATGTGGCAGGAATGTGCCATCTCTCAGTGTGGTGGGACACAATCTCAGAATGGGACATTGAAGAACTTAGTGGGGACTGACAGTTCTGGAATATAAGTAAGGATGTACACTGTTGGAATATGGCAGGACAACCCATTTTGTTTTGAAACTGCTTGTCCGTGTCACATTCTGGAATTGTATGCTTCCACCACATTTTAAAATATTTCATCACATCCCCATCACAATCCAACATTGTGCATCCCAGCCATATTCCAAAATAGCGCATCCTCACCACATTCCAAAATTGCACATCCACACCATGTTCCAAAGTTGTGTTTCAGTACTACATTCTGAAACTGTCACCATCACATTCCAAAACTGTGTCATTGCCACATTCTGAAACTGTGCATCACCATCACATTCCAAAACTGCGCATCACTGCCACATTCCAAAACTGTACATCACTACCACATTCTGAAACTGTGCACTACTGCCACATTCCGAAATTGTGCATCACCACCACATTCCAAAGTTGTGTGTCACTGCCACATTCCAAAGTTGTGTGTCACTGCCATATTCCAGTCTTGTATCACCGCCACATTCCAAAGTCATGAGTCACTGCTGCATTCCAAAGTCGTATGTCACTGCCACATTTCCGAAATCATGCGTCACCGCCACATTCCAAAGTCGCATGACACCCTCACATTCTGAAGTCATGTAGTGCCACCACAATCTTGAAGTTGTGTGGTGCCGCAGCATTCTGAAGTCAAGCTGCGCCGACACATTCCAAAGTCTCCGCCACATTCTGAAATCACCGCTACATTCCAAAGTCGGGCAGCCTGCCACATTCTGAAATTGCATGGTACCACCACATTCTGAAATTGCACAAGTGTTCATCACCACCTCATTCTGAAACTGCATGTCATCACTAGATTCCAAAACTGTACGTCAGCATCACTGCCACATTCCTAAATTGTGCATCATCACTGCATTCTGAAACTGCACATCAGCCACATTCTGAAAAATGTGCGACATCCACATTCTGAAACTGCGCATCAGCTACATTCTGAAACTGATCATCAGCCACATTCTGAAACTGCGCATCAGCCACATTCCGTTATTGTGTATCATTGCCACATTCTGAATTTGTGCATCATCGCCACATTCTGAAATTGCACATCACCAACACATTCCGAAATTTGCATCACTGCCACATTTCAAAACTGTGCATCACTGCCACATTTTGAAACTGAGCATCACTGCCACATTCTGAAACTGTGCGTTACTGCCACATTCTGAAATTGCGCATCACTGCCACATACTGAAATTGTGCTTCACTGCCGCATTCTGAAATTTTGTGTTAACTTCCATGCTCCAGTATTGCATGTCATTGTCACATTCTGAAAATGTGCATTCTCACTATATTCTGAAATTGCATATCCCCACCACATTCTGGAGATGAGTGTCACTGCCAAATTAAAAAATTGCATGCTCAAGTTACATATATAGAATAGTGGATGGGCAACGATCCACAACAAAGCTGTGTTTCCATTGAGGGAGTTGATGATGTCATACAGACCTTGACAGCGAAGCTCAAGAGGTCTCTGGCATCATCAACTCCCGAGATAGAAACACAGACTTCGTTGTGGATGGTCGCCCATCCAGTGTTTTTTATAGTATATGGTTCTCTCAAAATGGACACAAGGTTCATACTTTATTCACGCTTCTGCACTCATCCTCGCTC
This sequence comes from Neoceratodus forsteri, assembly GCA_016271365.2. Taxonomy (NCBI): domain Eukaryota; kingdom Metazoa; phylum Chordata; order Ceratodontiformes; family Ceratodontidae; genus Neoceratodus; species Neoceratodus forsteri. The sequence goes on from CM028133.1 coordinate 866,318,470, forward strand.
GAGTCCCATTCCCCCAAGATACCGGTCCTCCTCACTACAGTTACTCGCTTATGTTCTGGTCCTGTCCCCACTCCTCCCCATGGTCCCACTCTGCTTTTACCGAAACTGTGCCATTTTGTTAAAAAAACCTGCAAATTTATATTTTTGACAGATGGAGCTGATTATGGCAGTCTATGTCCACACTGTCTGCTTGCCCGACCACTCGCTAAATGAGTCTGCCATTTTTGCATGTATTTTTTGAATCTCTGTTGTTGTACTATCGATGTGATGCCTGAATGATAGTACAACAACTTTTTTGATCTTTGAACTGTCCTACATCAAGATTTGGAAAACCTTTATTTTCCATACACAATAAGCCCTAACTATACACTATACTAAGTTGTGCATCCCTGCCTCATTCTTAAATTCCATGTGGCTACCAGATTCTGAAACTGCATCACTGACACTTTTTGAGATTTTGTGTCCATGCAGCATTCTGAAACTGAATGTTGCAACCACAATTTGAAATCAAGCATAGCAACCATATTTTGAAATTTTGCATCCATCAATCAATCAATAAATATCTTTATTTAGCCAGGCAGAACACTATTAAGCAGGGCTCATTTACAAAGTGGACCTGGACTACACCACATGCCAAATTAATCCACCCAAGACACATTCTAAAATTACATATCCTTAGCACCTTCCACAACTATGTGTCTCCCGCATTTTAAAATTGTGTATCTCTAACACATTCTAAAACTATAGGACACTACCATATTAAGAATTTTAGCTTCCCTGCCACTTTCCAAAATTGTGTGTCCCACCTACTCTCTGAGATTGTGTCATTGCTACATTCCACAGTTGCAGTCTGGTGACATTTCAAAATATCATCCCAGCACTATTATAAAAATTGCACATATTTTTGTCATTCTAAAGCCATGTTTGCCACTGATTTCCAACCCCCCGTCACATTCTTAAGTACTGTACCTTGCATCTGCACATTATGGAAATGCATGCCCTGACTAGCCTATTGCCAGCTTTACTTTTCCAGATGTTTAATACTGCTGCAGTTTTATGTAATGTGGGAGAAATAAGTCTTGTAATGTAGTTTGCAAGACGGACTAGGCTGGGAGTTCTGGTTGTGACATCATATGAAAGGCTGTGGGATAACAGATGGACACACACACACTGGAATGTTCTGTCTTGCAGTATTTCTGCAGAAAAAATTTATTTACAGCAAAACTAAATTTAAAGCGAACTGGACAACTTAAAGAAAACAAACAAAAAAAAAAAACTATAGAGGATTCCAGAAATAAAACAAAAGACTTATCTTCAGCATTTGCAAAGGAGTACAAAACCAAAAAGGTAATTCACATCTCATAGGAGTAGTACAAGCTTAACTCCTCAGGTGTTCACTACTCAACACCTTACTACCATCTGACTAGTATCTATTCATGGACAAACATATAAAGAGGGCTGGACAAAATGATAAGTCCACCCATCCACCAATCAAACATTACTTTGTTTTACATTATGTTGTTTTCTTATTTAATATTGACAATTTCACATCTTATGACATTCACTATACAGTAATAACATTATATGTGTTGTACAAGAACAATATTTCATCTTAAATCTAGAAGTAATACTTTTTAAATGCCAATAAACACCTCCTCCAGTTTTCCTTGCATAAAAACTGAAGGACTGCGGCTGGCCAGCTCTAAAGAGAAGGACTGATGGGGCGGTGTTGTAGCTTTCCACCTCGGTTGCCCAAAAAGGAGACAAAGAAGAAGAAGAACATAAAAACATGCAACCAACGGCAATAGCTGGTACGATTATTTTCTTTCAAGTGTTTTCTTACTTTTCAAATGCTTGCAACTTAATTCTGACCTGCAAAACACTCGGCAGGTCTGGTGCGACTATGCACACCTTCGAGCAGCTGCAAGATGTGTAAAACAAAATGTCGTAGTGGCTCATACCACTACATTACCAGATTACAAGCTTTACCGGTATGTCACTATCCATTATGTTTTATTTTTAACAACCAAACCTATTCTGTAGCATTGTACCTGGGGATTTTCCTGAACAGAATATGTTCATTATGCATAAATAAAACATTCTCTCACTCCAGGCTTTCGCCTACCTGGGCTGAATAGCGAGTGAAAGGGACACATTTCTAAGAGCTTGCCAACGTACTATACAGCTATTACCCATAATAATGAGCACTCTCTATGCAGCTTCTTATTAGAGTAACAACATTGCTGTAGCACTGTAGCAAAAGGGGGGGGGTTCCTCAAACTGCTTTTGGACTATCACAAAATAACATTATAGGGTTTGCTAATAAAGGATCCTCTGTGTAAAAGTTCCTAGGAGAGTGGTTAAATGGTATCTCTGTTATCAGCTATGGAATCTCATGAATGGAATATAAAAGTCAGAATAACACAAAAGGACAAAGAGATAATGAAACAGTATGCAATGGCTGGTCAGTCCTTCGCCTACTGTTTTGCATAAAACATACTAACGAATGAACATGTAAGACATTCATTCACCTATATTCATTTCAAACTTCCAAACAAACAAATATTTTTATTCTGAAGGGATAGGGCACAGCTAAACAGGGCCCTACCACACAACATCAGTAGTTCTTTACTGAAACTGGCATAAATTTAGGGTTACAAAATGACTTGTAACTTTTAAACAAAGTACCTTAGAGATTTCATTTTTGGCATGCAGCTGACTGTGAATATGCTGATCCAAATTCTGAATTTACTGATGCTAGAAATTTTGGCCAGACTCCCTCTTTAACAGTGTAGGCAAATTAACAGGTCATGGATGTGTGTCAAGAAAAGAGATTATAGAATTCCAGTAGACAGACCCCAAAGGACTAAGACATAGGAAAATCATGTCACTGAATTGCTCAAAATAATAATTATGGTAACATCACTTTATTGGCATGGCCATAAATAAGTCATTCAGTAAAATGTTCACACCACGAAATACCTTCAAAATGTTACTTAAATAAAGGATTATCAAGGAAGTGGTGTTGCCACCTCACCTTGCTAATTGATGTGAGTGTCCCACAATAAGCAGTTTTAACAATAGTTATACAATATAAAACAAAAAGTTATAACTTGTACTAAAGGAAGTTTCCAGCACCCAATGGCAAACCAGTTTTTGACATCATCAGGTACTAAAGCACTACCTGGCAAGTTAGTGCAATCATTTTTATTTTTTTAAACTGTGTGGGATCAGGACCTTGAAGTGATGGCATGAATTTATGAACACACCAAATCAATATAAAATTATATGGGGAGGTTACTGCAGCACCATAAAAATCTCTTTTGGGGGACAACTACCCCACATATCCCTGACCACTTTCACCATGGTCTGTCATCCCAGACAGCACCACAACATAAAACTCCAGCACCACCAACCACACAAGACACCAGTCAGATCAAAATAAATGGCAATACTTGCAAATTGTATTCCCAATAGTGCACAAACAAGAACTTCTAACTGGGAGCTAGGAGAAAAGCCAACACCTCTGGGTGTAGTGCCTGCACCACCTTGGTCAGTCTTCCTCACCAAGATGGTCAGATGACCAATACAGACAACTCCCCTGGAGCAAAGCCAGTCCTTCTGCACCAACACAGCCAGTCCCCTTCCCCAAAAACAAACACAGCCAGCTCCATACCACCAACACCAAGGCAATAAAACAATCTCAGGGACACACAGACGGTAAGGCCTCACACCCATCAACTCACTCATAGACACTGATGAAACTTGTGCATTGACATGGCATACAGTACCTTCTGTGTGTGCATTTTGACTCACTCAGGGGCTGAAATCAGACTTGCACAGTGGCATGCAAGAAGCAGCAGAACTAGCAGCAGCTCCACACTTCCCAATAGCAGTGTACAGTATGTGGTGCCTTATCTTCTGTGTGCACCCCCTGTGCTGCATGGCTTGTGTGTTAGTGCAGCATCACCCCCCATTGGCATTATACAGTGGCAGGTAGGGTGGCAACAGTCCCTGGATCATAAAGCATACTCAGTGGCACACAGAATTTATACACCCCTGATTCACTCAAGGGCTCAGATCAACTTGCACAATGAAAGGTAGAGGTCTAGCCAGGCCACAAAGAAAACTTGGAGGTGCACATTAGGTAATGTCTTTCCCATCTACATATTGACACACCTAGCTCTCATCCACAACATGATTAGCTCACTCAACCCATCACTAGTTCTCCATCCACATGTCCAGCTCTCCCCATACACAGACACATAAATGCAAGCCCTGCTGCCCTATACATATAGATATGCATGTCTAGCTACCCACCCCAAACACATGCCCAGCTCCCAGTTCAGCAAGCCTCTTTAGCCTCCCAGCTCAGCAAAGCAAAATCAACAAAATGGATCTTCCCCATCAGATACCTCCACCCCCATGATAAGTTCCACTTCCATATTCCTAGCCCCCTATACACAAACAACAGCTCCTCCAAAAGCCTTGCTATAAACCACAAGTGAAAGTAAGTAAAATTGTGGGTCCTCAAGCCTTGACTCTTCAATTGAATCAGGCCCACAAATTACCTTCCCCAACACAGAAACATCGAGCACATTGCCTTAATAGCTTTATTTTATATTAAAAAAAGACACTGTAGCGATAATCAGTTGTGCCAGGTTAAAGAAGTAAACTACACACAAAAGAAAAACAGCACATGAAAACTGTTAAAAAAATGCATTTACCAACCAAACATACAAAATAGAGCATTGACATCCCAGAGAGTACACAGAATCTGTAATTGTTCCCTAGGATGACCATGATCTGTTTTGTATCCTTGGTTGGTAAATACATGTATTTTTAACAGATAACTTGGTGCCAATGTTTGTTAATGTGTATACTGTCCATGTTACAGTAGATACTGTCCATACTAGATAAGGAGGGCCAGGACCATGCTTGGCCACCTTATGATCACACAGAGGTTGAAACCTCACACCCAAAATAGATAACTTTACTTTCTTTTGTTTAAATAGAGTGTTCTCCTTGAGGCTGGGTTATGTGTGGGTCCATGCAATGAGTGCAGAAAGCACATTCAGCAGGTCCAGGAAGCATGCAAGCAAAGCAGAAACAAAGCATGGCAGCAGCACATTTTAAAACACTATGATCACAGAGCACCGACACCACACAGTCATTCCACCCACCACTACCAAGCAAACATGGGTGGCTTCCCCAACACAACAATGTGACCAGTCCAACCACCACACCTGCACAGCTGTCCCCCCAAGTCAAACATATCCATTTCCTCCACCACAACACCAACACAGATGGTCCCTGCAAAAACACTGCCAGTTCTCCACAACCCCACCCAAGTGAACACAGACTACTCCCCTCCCCACAACCCCAACACAGACTACCATTGTGCCAACACAGACTGCCCTTGTGCCAATATAGACTTCCTGTGCACCACTACAGACTGTCAGTGTTCCCCAAACCACCAAGTGAACCTGGGCAGCTCCTCTGCCAGCCATAGACCCAACACAGAAAGCCCCTGTGCCAACAGACAGACCATGCAGAAACACTGTCAGTCACCTCACCAAAGTGAACCTGCCTGCTCCTCTGACCATAGCCCCAACACAGACAGCCCTGTGACAACAGACAGCTCTTTCAAAAAACACTGCCAGCCCCTCACCCACCCAAATGAACCTAGCCAGCTCCTTTGTCTGCAGCCCCAACACAGACATACTCTGTTGAAACACTTCCAGTCACCACAACCTACACAAGCAATCATGACCATCTCTCCAGCCCTCAGCTCCCACACAGACCACCCCTGTGCCATCACAGATTATGTGAGTGTTATGATCTGGTACCAGAGACAATCACTTGCTTGATCTTATCTTAACTAACATGGAGGAAGATGTGGAAAGAACAAAAGTAATGCACCCAATTGGGTGGAAGTGATCATAATATGGTCAAATGTATAGCATCCAGGAGCATAGGAAAAGTCCAGAGAAGAACCATAATTAGGAATTATGCAAAAGCTAATTGTACACTAATAAGACAATTATTAGACAAGCATGACTGGAAAGAGCTGGAGGATTTGACATCAGGAGAAATATGGGAGAAATTGCAAAACGTACTACAAAAATGTATTGAAAAATTGGTTCCACACTCAGAAAAATACAATAAGAAAGGAAGGGTCCCCAAATGGTTTTCATGTAAAATAAAATGTCTAATAAATAAGAAAACAAAGGCTCATAAGAAAATGAAAAAAAAAAAACTGACCCCATCAGGATAGAGAAATATAAAAGACAAGTAAGACAATGTGAAAAGGCTGTTAGGCATGCAAAAGCAAAAGCAGAACTGGAACTAGCAAAATCAACCAAAGATAATGCAAAAGCCTTTTACAATTATATGGGAAGTTTAAAACAAGGGAAGAAATATGTACAGATCTTAAGGGAGGGTGATGTAGAAATTAAAGGAGAATAAATATTGGCTAATGTGTTGAATGATTTTATCTAAACAAATATAAAAAAGGCAGCTGCAAATACCAAACTGAAGTGCACACAAACAGGAGTCTTGAGGGAATACTAGAAATAACAGAAAAACAAGTTAAGGTAAGGTTGAAGAAAACAAACAAAAATAAGTCACAGGGTCCAGATGGGTACCACCCCAGATTCCTATCGGAATTGGCTGTTGAGCTATCAGTACCCTTGGCAATGCTCTTTAACAAATCCGTAGAAGAAGCAAATGTACTGGACACATGGAGAATAGCTTACATAATCCCAATTCACAAAGCAGGAGATATTTCCAATGTAAGAAATTACCGGCCAATCAGCATAACATCCATAACTGGGAAAATAATGGAAGGTTTTGTGAAAGATTTGTTGGAAAATAACTTAAAAAAATTAGATCGAGTTGATATAACACAACATGGGTTCAAAGCTGGTAAATCATGTGTGAGTAATCTTATGAACTTCTACGAACCAGTGAGTAAAGCGCTGGATGTAGGACTACCGGTAGATGTGGTATATTTAGATTTTAGTGGTGCCTTTGATTCTGTATCACATAACATCTTGCTGAATACACTGCAGCAAAATGGGGTAGAATTAAATCTGGTTAATTGGATTGCATCGTGGCTTACTGATAGATGTCAAAGAGTCCAGATAAGGTGGTTTTTTTTTGTCAAGAGAAGGAATAGTCACTAGTGGAGTTCATCAGGGATCTATATTGGGCCCTGTGTTATTCTGTATTATGATAGCTTCCACGCAGGTATCTAGTGGAGCCTAGATCTGCAAATATGCTGATGACTCGAAAGTTGGAGCAACTGTAAATGATGCACAGTCAATCAAGAACTTGCAGAAACAGCTAGACACATTGGAAGAGTGGGCAATACAAAATAAACTGGAGTTTAACTCTGATAAGTGTAAGGTAATGCACCTTGATACCCATAACATGAAGGCACAATATATACTTAATAATAATGTACTATCAGAAACAGAACAGGAAAAGGACTTGGGAGTTTTTATGACCAGTGACCTTACATTTACAAGGCATAATCTTGAAATGGCAAATAGAGCCAACAGAATTAGTTGGAACATAGTGAGAAATATCAGGAGTAGAAACAAGGATGTGTTGATTCCCCTGTATAGGTCCTTGGTAAGACCAGTCATGGAATACAGAGCACCATTTAGTGCACCCCAGTAAACAGGAGCCAGTAAAAAAATGGAACAAGTTCAAGGAGGTTTACAAAAAAATATACCCCATGAAGGACATGAAATACGAAAATAGACTACAGTCATTAGGACTGTATTCCATGCCATACAGAAAACTGAGAGGAGATCTCTGCTTTGTATACAAAGCTATTACAAATGGATTGTTACTGGAATCACTGGGGTTGTGTTGGAGGGACAGCAAAGGTATAAAAACAAGGAGACACATGAAGCAATTAAAAGGAGTCAAGTTTAACACCACTAAAAGGGGAAGGCGGTTCAGTCAACAGGTGGGTAACACCTGGAACTCACTCCCAAAGGAGATAGTAGATGTGACTAGTTTACCAGCTTTCAAGAATGCTCTGGATGGGTATATGAAAGATAAAAAATGGGTATTTGACAACTAATAAGTGGCAGGACCATAAATGGCTTTGGAAGTCTCTGGACCTGAAAATACTACCTATAAACCTATCAGCCTATGAATTTGGAAGCCAAATGTGTGGGAGGCAACATAATTTACTTTATACTAGCCCAAAAGCAAATCATAATCTTAATGTAGTTGTCCTCACATGAATCCCACAATGCTGTGAGTGTGATTTTCACAGGACAAGCAGATAACAAGAAACCCATGCAATACCATTCAATAGCTTTTATTTTAAGCAACAGACTTGCAAAGAAATACAATGACATATAAGCAGTTAGCAAGTAATAAAGCAAGTCTCGTTCAAATACATTTGTAACAATCACTCTTGTTAGAGGAATATAAAGGAATATAATAATAATAATACTTTATTTTGCACCTTTCAAATATCAAGGCACAATACAATAAGATAAATAAGATAAAAACATAGAAATCAATATTATAAAAACAGACAGAAACAGATCAATGAACAGTAAAACCATAAGCTTTTTCCCACAGGAAGGATTTCAAAGCCTGTTTAAAACTCCCCACAGTCATGCACTCCCTAGTCCAATGGGGTAGAGAATTCCAAAGGGAAGAGGCCACAAACATAAAAGCACGGGCCCCAGCAGATTTTAAAATCACCCTTGGAATCTCTAGCAACCTCTCGTTGGCTGAGAGCGAAGCGATCTCACAGGTTGATAATGGATCAGGAGTTCTTTCAGGTAATCTGGGCCCAGATTGTGCAGTGCTTTAAAAGTCAGTAATCTGACTTTGAAGGTGATCTGCCACTGAACTTGCAGCCAGTGCAGTTCCCGCAGCACCGGTGTAATATGGGAAGATCTAGGAGTACTCATAAACACCTGAGCTGCGGAATTCTGCACCAGCTGCAAGCAGTGGATATCAATCCCCAGAAGCCCAAAGTAAAGCAAGTTGCAGTAGTCTAGGCATGAGGTCACAAAGGCATGGATTAAAGTGGGCAGATCACCAGACAGAACAAGGTGCTTGATCCTAGCAATATGTCTTAGATGGTAGAAAGATGACTTAACCACCGCTGACACCTGGGATGGAAGAGTCAGCCCCTCATCTAATATCACCCCCAGGTCTCACACCTGTTCAGAGATCTGTAGCTTGACATCCCCAAAAAACAATCCAGATGGGGAGCTGGCCCCAGGTCCCCCATCCAGTGATCCAGATCCAATACCAACACCTCTGTCTTCCCAGAGTTCAACTTCAGCCAGCTGGACCTTATCCAGTCCTGGATTTCATTTAGGCAGCTGTTGAATACTGAGATAGCTCCTTCCTGGTTGGGTGCAAAGGACAGGTATAGTTGGGTATCATCCACATAACAATGAAACCTCAGCCCATACAGTCTCACAATGTCTCCGAGGGGAAGCATATACACCACAAACAACATGAGGGACAATATAGAGCTCTGAGGAACCCCACAAAATAGAGAGATGGGATCAGAGGAAAAAAACCCTGACACCACCCTCTGAGTTCTTCTGGTGAGGTATGAAGTGAACCATCTGAGAACAATCCCAGAAAGCCCACAAATACATCTCAGGCACTCAAGTAGAACCCCATGGTCAATGGTGTCAAATGCTGATGGCAGATCTAATAGTACCAAAATGGACCATTTTCTCTGGTCTCTCGCCATCAGGAGATCATTGAGCACCCGAACCAGCGTAGTCTCGGTACTGTGCCTCTTTCGAAAACCTGATTGGAGAGGTTGGTAGATGCTATGGATGGTCAAGTGGTTCTCCAACTGGGCCACCACTACTTTCTCAATCAGCTTCCCCACAAAAGGGAGGTTCGAGATAGGCCTGTAGTTGACAAAACAGTCTGGGTCCAAACTACATTACAATAACATTGCTGACAGTCTTCAGCTTCTCCTGGTGTGTGTGTGTGTGTGTGTGTGTGTGGGGGGGGGTGTTACTGGAAAGGTATGTTTTTTGAACAGTTCCCTTTTAGCTGATGTCCTCAATACATGTAGAGAAAGAGCAAAGAGCACCCATTGAGCAGACAAAATAAGCATGCTAGATGCATAAACACTGTAACAGTGTCAATCCCTTATGTAAATCTTGTAGCAAAGCTGTACAAAAAAGGTGATAAAGGCACCAAAAATGGTGGGAATGCAGAACAGACTCACGTTTCACCTGGCTTACTGCTAGGCTTCATCAGAGTGATCTGTAAATACCATAGTCTAGTGCATATATGTGCCATGATCATGTGATTTTCATGATTAACTTAATTACCCACCAGTCCTAGTGAATCATTGCTAGTGTAGCAAACATCAAAAAAACTCAATTAGGCTATATCCTCACCAATATGGTGAGTAAAGTGCTTATTTCACACTAGTTAGCACACACAATCTGAATAAAATATTGATCAAATGACTTTCCAATTTTCATAAATACTGTTCCTCTTATAGGAAAGTAACCCAAATAGCTCAAAAATGTATCTAATATTACTGAGCTCATACATAAGATTTTTTGGGGTATCACAATTAAAATTTAAATAATACATGACTACAAAAGCCCACCCAGTCTGGTGGTAAAAAATTACATAGATCCAGGCACCAAATCTTTACAAAACAAGGTGTGTTACCACCGCAGGGAACAGATAAATATTTACATACGTGACTGAAAATTGTTTTTTAAATTTACATTTTATTGTTTTCAAAATACATGGTACAAAGTGAACATGTAATGTGAGAGAGAAATATTTTCACCCCCCTCCCAGCCCCATAAATCCCTCCCCCTCCTTCAGCACCAGCAATCCCCAAGTTACCACTACATACAAACTTGTACTAGGAAAGTCATCAGGAGTAATGAGCTTATAGAGAGTACAGAGTATGTAGTTTCTCCCATGTTTTCTTGTATCTATGGGTATGGTTATAGGTATTGGCTATCATTTTCTCAGTGCGGAGGTTGAGGAGAAGTCCCTGCACCCATTCCATATAAGATATGGGTTCCTCATCTACCCAGTGATGAAGGACTAACTTCTTTACTGACAGGACAATCAGAACTATAAAGTATCTACGTTCTTTCACTGAAATATCCCCATAGTTACCCACTAGGCATATTTCTGGGGTAAATAGACCCTCAAGTCCTAGCAGGGGGTCAGCTCTCTCCTGAATGAGTTTCCATAAGGGAGGTACTCTGACATAATCCCCAAAAATGTGGTGAAAGAAGCCTTCTTCCCTTTTGCATCTTGTGCAGTGGGGGTTGGCCACTTTGCCCATTTTATACAGTTTGTACAATGTCAGGTACATGTCTTTCAATATTTGGAGCTGCATGAGTCTTAACCTATCCTGAGTGACATATGTGTGGCAGTTTTCCCAAATCTTCTGCCAGTAAGGGTCTGCCCTTGAGAAAAGTGAGGATTAGTATTTAGGTACCCCCCTTGACCTTCGGATAAGCTTTTACATAAAGACTTGCATAAATTTTGGAGACAGCATGTGGGAGCAAAGCCAGTGATTAGAAAGACAGTATAAATTCTCCCATCTGTCAAAGTTCAAAAGGAGGATTAAGGCTCTGAACTAACATGTGTCTAAGCTGGTAAACTCAAGAGTAATTTTCTGCTATTAAGCTCTCCACTTCCACTGTAGCCAATTGTGGGATCCAGGAGGGCGAAATTACTTTCCCACCTATCTTAAAGTTGGGATTTTCAGTCAGGGGTTGTTTGGAGTCATGGTTATGCTTATATTTCAATAGAGAGCATAGTTGTAAGTGGATTCACACTGAGACCATGACCAAAGATTGGCATAGCCCTGATGGCAAGTCTTTAGGCATCAAGTGCAGTAAGGCAGCTGGGGAGACCCCACTAGATGTTATTATATCTATTTCTATCCTAAGCTAGATGGGTACATAGGAAAGTGCCTCTAGTTCTTCTTTCGTTGCGAGCCAGCAGAGATGCATACTGGCCTGACTGGCCCAGTAGTATAATCCGAAGTGAGATAGTCTGGGGCCACCCAGGCCCTTGGGGGCTGCTAACTTATGATATGCTCTCCTTGGCACTTTCCCCAACCATATAAAATTAGATTTACATGAATATACCTCCTTGAACCAAGTCAAAGGTAACTACAGATTTAGAAGGTTGATTGGATAAAAAAGCCATGGCAGAACATTCATTTTGACTACATTCAGCAGTGTCAGTGGCTCGGTAGGTAGCACACTCGCCTCTGAGGCTGGGAGATCAGAGGGCTGTGGGTTCAGTTCGCACATCTGGTACTTGGGTTAATATCCCAGCACTGACACTGTAGTGCAGCATAAGAGGGGTACTGCACTTCTGAGGTGCCATCTTTTGGATGAGATGTTAAACCAAGGTCCCATCTGCCTGCATTGGTGGTAGTTCAGGTGGATGCTAAAGATCCCATGGCACTTATCGAAAAAGAGTAGGGAAAGTTTATTAAGCAAAAAACATAACATCACAATAGGAAAATCAAATCACATACAGTACAAAAAAATAACAGAGATAGTAGATATGTACCAAAACATTCCAGAATTAAACATTCACAAAAAGAAATGATTCCAAAGGGAACAAAATTGAAGCAGTGAAAATCTCAGTGTATCTGTACATTTAACATGCAATAATCCTTCTTCTACCTGAGACATAATAGTAGAATTTAAGACTTGCTGTTGTTGAAAAATAAACTGACAACGTGCTTGCCAGAGATAAAACTGAATAAGTGCAAAAAAAACATTCAAAGTACTACTATGGTAAATACCCCAAGCCCCGGAATAGTCCCCCAAAATCAAAGTATTATACGTAATATGAGAAAGTAAAGGCATATAGCCAAGAAGTGGCTGCATCATTCAGAAAATCTTACTAAAAGAACAGGTAAGAAAAAATGAAATAAACTCTCTTCCTCATTTAAACATAAAAGCCTTAGACAATATCTATCTTGTAAAGGCTTATATTTCAAATTACCTCGAACCCTAACCTCCCTGAACTGACATCACACTATATCCCACGTAAAAACAGGAAGTCTAAAGTCAGTTAGCTTATGAAGAGCAAAGGACATTTTAGTACACATTCAGGAAAAAGCAACACAATATCCTGTAAGTCATAAACTATATATGAATAAAAGGACTTTCTAGTATGAGAAATTAAAGTCTGAAACCTAAGTTTCCATTGATGACATTTTTTCAGAGCCGGAATCCCATAGGCTGGCAAATGATCCTGAGCTATAATTTTAGGAGGTAAAAGTTTCCATTTATGAAAAAAATGAGCCCAAACAAAATGTGACCATGCTTGCCACGGTAAAGTAACCGACCCCCAAAAATAACTAAAAGAATTAAACAAAAGTATCGAATGATAGAATACAATTGGGTTTATCATAGCTAAACCACCCTGCTTAATAGGTAAATAAGTTATTTCCCTATGTACAGGATTCAACCTGTTACCCCACAGCATTTGAAAAAAAAAACACTATGCAACCTAGTTTCTAACTTAAATGGAGGAGGATAAAGATAACTAAGATACAAAAAAACAGGCAACAGGAATTTTTTAATAATAAAAATGCACTTTCTCTTCCCAAATTTCCAGCGTTTCCACACATTAACCTTACCTTCCCCAATCTTCAACTGTTGCTCCCAATTGAAGCTAGCCAGGTCACCAGGCCCAAACCATATACCCAAAATTTTATGAGGGGTGGAGACCAGGGGAATACCCATTATCTCCAAAGAGACAACAGTGCCAGAATCTAAGGAAAAAAGAAAGCTCTTGGCTAGATTAATCTGTGCCCCAGAAAATCAGCCCCATGTGTTAAAGCTTTGCAAAGCAATCTTAAGGGAAGTTTCATTTTCCATCAATAAAATCACATCATCAGCATATGCCACTACCTTCTCTGGTGACAAAGATGGATCAGGGGCAAGTCCTACAATATCAAGATTCCCATGAATATATCTAATCACTGGATCCAAAACATAAGTGTATAATAGGGGACTTAAAGGACATCCCTGTCTTACACCTTTAGCAAATTGAATTTCAGATCCCAAGAGGCCATTTACCATGGGAATTACCTGAGAATCAGTGTATAGCATAGCTATCCATGCCACAAAAGGACGCGGAATACCATAACACAACAATAGATTAAACAAATAATGATGTCTAACTCGGTCAAAAGCTTTAACTTGATCCAGTGCAACCAACAACCCAGAACCTCGGCCTGAATAACTACGGTCAAATAGTTCCCACAAGAGAAAAAGATTGTGCTGAATCCTACACATAGGAATTGCACAAGCCTGAGCCAGATGAATAAGGAATCCGGAAACATGCAACAATCTGTTAGTGATAATTTTAGAAAATATTTTATAGTCACTATTAAGTAGGTTAATTGGTCTCCAATTCGTCAACAAAGAAGGATCATCTTTTTTATGAATAAATTTCAGTAATGAAATACCAAAGTCAGAAAAACCCAGATTTGATGTCAACATAAAATTAAAAACTAAGGACAAAAAATAACACATATAGGGAAAGAACTTTTTATAAAACTCATTAGGGATGCCATCTAAGCCAGGGGATGTTTTACTATTAAGGACTTTATCACACCTTCCACTTCTTGAGATGATATAGGCATCAATAACAGTTTCTTAGAAGCATCATCCAATAAAGGGAGAGAGGCCATAAATTCAGCTGGTAAAACTTCAGTGGGCCCAGGATCTGCACTAAAAAGGTCAGAGACAAAACTCTGCACCACAGACAACATCTCCAAATCAGAGGACACAAGTGCACTACTGTCAGACACTAAGCCAGCCAAAAGGGTTTTATCTAAATGTTGTTTACAGGCTTTATAAGGATCAGAAGCAGGCTACGATCGCAACCCATATCTAAACTCTATATCCAAGGATTTTGCCCTACCATATTGGTAAAGAGACATCTGTTTCTTAATTTCAGAGATTTGTGATTGAAAAAGTATTCTATCCTGAGGAGGGAAAGACATTAATTTATATAACTGATTCCGATATTGTAAATATTTCAAATACTGACGATCAGCTTTTTGTTTCCCCAACTTCAGCATAAAAGATTTAATCTCAAATTTGGTATCTTTCCACCAATCATATAGATTGTCATAAAGGCAAATAGTAGAATTCTGTGCTGCAAAAATAATATCTAAGCCATTCATACAATCACAAGACTCTAAAAGAGACAAATTCAGTCTCCATCTGGAACAGGTTGGAAATATCTTAGTAGGAATCCCTGCTAAGCTAAAGTGACAAAATAAAATCTGATGGTCAGAAAATTCTGTCGGTTTCACAATACCCCAGTAAGGCTTTAAGTATTTAGAAACAAAGATTAAATCGATATGGGTCGAAAAGATATGTCTATGATAAGTAGAACCTCCCGTACTATATAAGGCCCGATAGGCATCTGAAAGGCCCGCATCCTTAACAATCTGCTGTAATGCCAATGAATCACAGTACATTTTCCTCTGAACTCCACCAATAAATTTAACATCAACTTCACAATTAAAGTCACCCCCCCAGATTACTTGCTTCCTAGTGTAGAGGAATGGTTTAATAAGTTCAAATAAGTCTATACGAGCAGTCTTGACTTGTGGTGCATAAATGTTGATAATACGATAATCAAAATTCCGGAAACTACAATCCAAAAGTAAAGCCCTACCAGGACAAATATCTACTAATTTGGAGATTCTAAAAAGTGGATTTAAACAAAATCCCTATCCATCTGCCAAATCTGAATAGCGTCCAAAGATATTTCAAATCCATCTGCGTTTTGCCTGATCAATTTCAGCAAGAAGATAATCTAGTCTCTTGAAGAAAGATAATATCAGCCTGCAGTGTGCCAAGAAAGGAAAAAAGAAAGCCTTTTCTTGAAATGTTTAAGACTACAGACATTGTAGGAAACTACCTGTAAAGTTGCCATAAGAGTCAAGGTAAAAGTCAAGGCCCACCTTTTTGCTAAAACTGGCTTCCTTTTTTTCCCTTCTTCCCTTTTTTTTCTTTAGCCAATTCTATAGACTTACTTCCTTCATCTTCAGAAAATAGTTCAGAGCGATGGGAGGTATCAGATTCCAAATCCGAATATCCCCCTTCACTCATCAATGGGGTAAAAGAATTACCTACAGGGATAGGGTTAACCGATTGTTTAACAGAGGCCCTGGTAAACCTTCTACTTTTAACTGCTTCAAAAGGAGGAGGCATAGAAGAAAGGGTAGGCGACTGTGCCAGAGTTGGAACAATAGGAACAGGGGAGACCGTAGCAGGGAGAACAGGAGACTCAGGGTCAGCAACTGAAACCGATACATTGGCAGCAATAGGGTTCAAATCTCCCTTGCCTGCCTGAAACACCCCCAACTCAGAAGCAGAAGAATTGACTGAGGAAGGCTTATCCCGTCTCTTTTCCTGAGCTTTGTTTACTAAGTCATCCTGATCCCACCCTCCCGTCCTGTTATGTTTGGCCCAAGGGCATTGGTGAAAAGCATGTCCTTTGTCATCACACAAATTACACTGAAAGATATTCTCACAGCAGTCCACCGAATGCCCAAAACCACCACACAACGCACACTTTAATAGATCACAGGAACTACTAATATGAGTTTTAGCCCCACACTTATAACAGGCCTGAGGCTGGCCCCCATAAAAGCAAACTCCTCTGTCTTTGCCTAAAAAAACTATTAGGGAGATGTACAATATCACAATTATCCTGAAACAATTTCACTTTAAACCTCCAACTACCAGTCCAAATGCCTGCCAAATCTAAAATTGCTTCAGGGCCCCAAAATATCGCACCTATTTTGTAACCAATGAGATGTCACTAATATTAACCTTCATTCAAAACATAATGGTGATATATCTAATCTGAGGTTTAGTGAGAGGAATCACAAAAAAAGGGGTCCAAAGCGGAGTAGATTTTAAAGTAGAATATTTGTCCCAAGATTTCTCCATACTGTGTGATGTTTTAAAACTAACATCAAAGGAATCCTCACCCGAAATATGTATTAAAGCAAAAATATCAGCAGGAAAAAAATTCATAGTATCCTTCAATAAAATATTGAAAATATAATATCTGTCTGGATGCTCTGTTAACCCTCCTTTATAACGCAATCTGACCGCATTACGTCTCAGGGCTTGTTCTAACTTATTTTTAAAAAGTTCAGACATAGGCATCCTAGCATTATGATGACCTGCCCTACTAGCTAAAGTCTCAGTACTTCAACCTGCCTGCTGAGAAGTAAAAGAACCTTCCCCCCCAGAGGACGTACTCGGCCTAGGACAGGCCGTAGGACGTTCATCTAAATGCTGTGCAGCAGTTACATGTCTCCCTGAACCCCCCTGTAAGTCAGTACCTGAGCTCAGGATTTGAGAAATGTTGGCATGCTTAGTAGAAGACCCATTCACCTCAGAGGACTCCTTCCAGTCCGGATCAGGGATCCATTGCCCCGTAGATATCTGCTTCCATCCAGAATTACAAAGCGCATCCTCCACCGACCAGTCTATCGTTGGAAAAGTTTGTGAAGTCTGGGGTAGTTCAATCTGCCTCCGCATCAGTTGAGAAGCACTATCTCCATGAGAAACAGCCACCGCCAGTCCATCTTGCAGACCTCGCTGTCGCGAACCCAGAAGTACGTCCCGCTCGTCCCTCATGTCTCCGTCCAATCTTGAACTGAGTGTTTCACCAGGACCAGCAACAGGCTGCAGCAACAAAGGTTCCGAAGACTCCATAGTAGGAGAAACAGAAGGGACAGTCTCCGACACTGGCTTCATACCAGCACACTCCAAAACAGGCCGACACACAGCCTGATGCAACAAAAGATTCTCTTGACTATGGAAAACATCAGAAAAGGTAACAGCTTCCAACTCCATACTGTGCTCAGGAGAGCACGAAACAGCATCTTTCTCCATTGCAGACATGAAGCACACTGGCCACACACAGACCAAATGGCAACAGCTCCCCCTACCACCAGCAAAGCAGTAGGGGAATTTCCCTGGTGTCCTGGCCAAATTTCCCTCATTCATTAAAAATACCACCAACAGCTTAATCTGGTTCAAGGTCAGTTGGCATTCATCTGTATCCCGCACCCCCGGGTCATGCCTGAAAATAGACAGGATTTGCCTAGTGCACTTACCTGGTTAACAAAAACTAAATAAAATAAAATAAATACATTTATATGCCCCCATAGTGACAAAGGCAGCAACTTCCAGTGAGACAAGTCTTGTTTCACTGTATGCAAGATTACATATAAATTGAGCTTCTTCATTTGTAACTCACTTCTTGCTAGATGAATACCCACATATTTTAAAGATTTAGGTGTCCATTTTAGACTGGATTTTAGTATGTCACACTTGAGGGTTCTGGAATTCAAGGGGAAAACAGCTGTTTTCTCAATGTTAACTTTGTAATTAGAGAGGGAGCTATATTCTTGAATTATCTCCAATATTGCTGGGATAGAAACATGGAAGTGGGATAAATGTAGGAATATGTCATCAGCGTATGTA
The DNA here is from genome assembly GCA_016271365.2 of Neoceratodus forsteri. Taxonomy (NCBI): domain Eukaryota; kingdom Metazoa; phylum Chordata; order Ceratodontiformes; family Ceratodontidae; genus Neoceratodus; species Neoceratodus forsteri. Next base: position 866,337,027 of record CM028133.1, read on the forward strand.
GATATTTTCACTTCTCGTGGTCCTAACATGATGTCTTGGATCGATGGAGATTCCTTTAGTTTAACCATTAGGGGTTCTAACTAAAGATTAAATAACAAAGGGGATAAGAGGCATCCCTGCCTGGTGCCCGAATGCAATGGGAAAGTGGAGAAGACTCCATTACAATATATATGGGTGATAGGATTGGCATAGAGTGATTGAATCCAGCAAATAAACTTGGGGGACTAAATTGATGTAAAGTCCTGAACATGAATTGCCAATCCACCCAGTCAAAGGCTTTCTCTGCATCCAGGGATACCAGTAGAGAGGAGAGTGTAGCATCTCTGGACATTGAGAAAATGTGAGCCAACTTATGCAGTTGATCCACAGATGACCTCCCTTTCATAAATCTGACCTGTTCTGAACCTATTAGGGATGGTAAAATTCTGTTAAGTCTGTCCGCTAAAAGTTTTTCTAGGATTTTGATATTGTAATTAAGGAGTGAGATTGGCCTGTAGCTGGTAACATTTTCAGGCTCCCTCCCAGGCTTCTGTAACACTATTATCAGCACTTCCAGCAGCCGATGGTCTACAGAGTCCGATGACAGTGACTGAAGATTTAACCAACTGTATGTAAAATTGGAAATTTAAACAGGACATGACGGTCACATTGCTCGAACAGTGAATCCAAAAAATGCAGTACGTGACCGACAACAATTTTTTATAAACAGACACTATGTCCATATACAACGCTGTCTCTTTTCAACTTATGTTCATTAACATCTATTTTTCTTCAAAAATGCTGCCAAATCTATACTGTCATTCAATTCTAGATTAATGTGGACACCGATATTGACTGCTGGGGGGGGGGAGTCAAAAAATGGATTGGACAAAGGGAGAGCTACTGGATATACAAGCTTTACTCACCATATTGGTGAGGATATACCTTAATTGAGGTTTTTTAATGTTTGCCACACTAGCACTGATTCACCAGGGCTGGTGGGTAATTAAGTTAATCATGAAAATCGCATGATCATGGCACATATATGCACTGCACTATGGTCTTTATAGATCACTCTGATGAAGCCTAGCAGTAAACCAGCTGAAACGTGTATATTCCACATTTCTACCATTTTTGATGCCTTTATCACCTTTTCTGTAGAGTATTGCCACAAGATGTACATAAAAGACTGGCACTATTACAGTGCTAATGCATCCAGCGTGCTTATTTTGTCCATTCAGTCGGTGCTCTTTGCTCTTTCTCTACATTTTGTTTAGTCTGAGCACCACTGGATCTTTCCCAGTGCTTTTTCCTTTGCTCTGCTGTCCTCAATGCAAAGGCCCCATTTTTAGCTTGGCATATAACAAGTATAGATGATGACAGTTTACACAGTTTTTACCACAATATGCACACACATTAACCACTTGACGCTTCCCAGGTAAAATCTCACTCCCAGCCCTTTTAGTGTCTTGCAAAGAAAGGGATGTTAGCTGAGGAGTTTACTTGGCAAGGGCTTACAGTTATTGACAAACACTTGTTTTTTTACCAGGTCATGAAGGGGGGTGATGCTTCTCTCTCTCTCAATGGTATGATCTATTGTTGATGTTTGGGGCATGTCAGATTCTTGTTTCTGAATGATTTGTTACATTGTGATTTTGAGTCATGATAGATGGCACAGGATTTTGCATGTTCATTTCTTACTCCTGAGCTCCTGTAATTTTAATTTACTGAAGAATAATGTGTTTCTCACAGATAACATGATGAAGGAATCAAGGTTGAAAATACCATCTTGATGGTGTTGAATAGTCAAAACACCGTAGTTGATGGCATCACATAAGAAATACTACATCTTTAGAAGGTATGAGATGTTCAGAATACCACATCTGCTGATGGCATAAGACATTCAGAATACCATAATCTCTCTTGAAAAATGGTCAGATTTTTACACTGTACATTTTGCAGAGCAAGCATTATTCAACTCACATCATCAGACATTAAGATGGCTAAGCTGAATTTTGCTTACATTTCAAATAGGAACATTTGAGGTGTATGTTTTTGCTTACCCTTAAAGATTCAGAAGCTGAGCATAAAAACAATTATAAAATAATTTCAACTTTAAAATGACAGATTACTTTTTAACAGAAGCAGTAAACCAGATCCATAATTTAAGTTCAAACTTGACCTGAAAATAGATGACCATATATTGCTCACATACGCCCTCTCCTGGAATCATTAAGATGCTAAAATCATCTTCACAGTTATAACCAACTGCAATCAATACAAACATGTTATTAACAACGTGTATTACAGATAATAGTTATCAGACAATTTTTAAACATTGCAACATGTAACATTAATAGTGTGTGAACCATCTTGAATCTCTCTCTAGCATCCCCTGACTGACCCATGAAGAAAGGTGACATACAAGTTTCAGACTGAATGTATTAGTTCAGATGAAACCTTACTAGGCCTATCACAAGCAATTTCATCTATGATAAAGAACAAAGAATACTTTCAATATTTAACATTAGCATATTGTGGCAAGGCACCACGGCAGAAAACAAACTTAAAAAAAATATTTTTCTAGAGACACTGTGAACATGTTTTCTACCTAACTCAAGAATGTTGTTAACTTACACTATAAGTAGTACCTTGATTCCACCATTAACATGGGACTATGCTAATATGGTGGTCAGTGTGGCATATCCCATGGTGTAACTGCTTACCCAATGAGGGTAAGTAGCCAAGGTGCCTGTTCAAACCTTGACTATAATTTCTGCAGTAGTGATCAGCTCTGGACCCTAGTTCTAGGGCCGACCTGTGTTTAATACCTAGCCTAGTGTTGTGACAACCTTGCTCTTGTCAGTAAACTGACTCTGGGGTTATGCAACCACCTTGTAGGAGTTCTGGGGATCAGGAAGATCTGAGCCAACACTCCCTTGAGGGCAGATGCCTTCTGGATCTATGTAAAGGTTTGAATTGTTACCTTCTTCTTGCAGCATGGACTTCCAATAAGATGGCAACTGATCCTGCTCCTTGCAAGCTACTCTCACAGTCCAGATATCATTTTAGACATTAATTGCTATGAAGTACCTTAGTGTCTGCTAGCTTGGCCAGACTATGAACAATACATTTCGTGAGCCACTGGAATGGTGAAACATGTTTATAGTCTATGGTAAACCTCCATTTACCTGTGTGCTTAATAGTACTTCACAGAAAAGCACAGGATGTCATGTACCACTTGTGAATAGCTAGAAAAATAGGGGGTTGCAGAACATAGACAGTCATAAAATGGAAGAAGTTGTTAACCTTAATCCCATTAGTTTTTGTTGCCACTGTTTAGGATATTAGCATATGCCCTCTCTTGGAAATCTGACACTCCCTTTTTAACTAGGGAGAGCTAGTTGTCTTTGTTTACTTTCAGTGACCCCTTTTACTAACTTTCATCCAGAATGCACAGGAATCATTGACCAGTAGGACTTAGGGGTAGTCAGAATCCTTTTTGGTTTTATAATTTTTATTTTACTGAGATTTTTCATAATATATAAAGGTACATTGTAACCAGTAACATCCATGTATTAAAAATTGGCCCTGGCCGAAATGGGATGCTTCTTGGATTTAGGCTAGTTCCTAAATTCAGACATATACACCCAAGAATATAAAGCATCTGTAACATCCAATAATGTGACCAATACAAGACTCAGATCCCCTTCCCTATAAGTTGGTACAATGTTGTAGGCCTTAAACAATTCATGTATATCTCAATCCCCAACAGTAATAACAACTATTATACTAACATGAAAGAAACAAGTCCCAATAACATTAACAAGTAACTTCTCTAACAAGATAAAATAAATAATAAAAAGGATAAAACTGTGCTAGTTTGAGAAAAGATTGCCTAAATATTAGGATCTGAAAATAGGTATAGGTATAGCCAAACTGGGTAAGGACTGAAAGGTAAAGAGCCATTCTTCATCTGATGACTACTGACTTTCTCCTGAGAATCAAGAGCAATTTTGGAATAATTTTTTTTTATTCAAAACAGGAAAGACAAGGACCCCCACACTTTCATAAACAGAGCCAATCTATCTGTGGCTATAAAGGATAAACACTCAAAGCCAATCAATTTGTGCATGCTGTCTTCTCATTCAACCATAGACCTCCATTTTCTGTACACAAGCTTTTTAGTTTTGGTAATAGCCGCCATGAGCCAAAGTTGAAGTGATTTGTGATGGACTGGGAGTCTATTAATATTGCCTAGGACCACCAGGGACACATGCATTGGTACTTAACATTATAGAACCTCCCAGTTCCTTGCCAGCACCTGGCTCCAGCAGTATTTCAATTCAGAGCAAGACCAAAGAACAAGTAACAATGTACCCTCTTGCTAGTGATACATCCAGCCTTCTGACATGCTGACAAAGTTAATCTTTTTCAACTGAATATGTTTTCTGTACCACAAATGCAATGTTTTCAATTGCATAAATCTTCCCCCTGTGTCCCCACAGACACCATAGGCATTGGTCCAACAACAACCCCTGTCCTCCTCATCTATGAGGTGGCCGAGTCATTTTCCCAGCTTGCTTTCAATTTATCAGTTGTGGGTGTATATTCCTGCAAGAGTCCTCTGTATATAAGTCCTACTTTAGGGAGCATCTACAAGAATCTTCCCCCTTCTACCAAACCCAAAATATCACCCCAAATGCCTCTTGCAGGTACTTTAAGATGCGTACCAGTATAAGAAGAGAGTAGGTTGAGAATCTGTGAATACCTCCACAAATGAGATTGTGGTAAGGAGGCCTGAATCTTAATTATGGCAAAATCCTTGAAAAGACCACAGTCTGAGTGGAACAGATCTGCAATGCGGAATAATCCCCTAATGCCCACTCATGCCAGTATATGGATGAACCCCACCACTGACAACTTGGGATTGTTCCATAATGGCCAAACGTGCAGAGGCACCTGCCAAGGCAATTTGACAATTTTTACAAAATCCTTCCAAATGCTTACTCTATATTCATGAATAGTATAGCCTTGATTGACCCTTCTGAATCCCAAAGGATTAGCTCAGGCACTATTCCCTGCACCACAAATTCCTCAATAGAAATCCAACCAGCCAGGTATCCCATGATATGGGCAAAGCAAATTGAGCAAATGAAATAAGATTGACTCAATTTGCTCGTCTGCTACAATAGCTAGTGTTTTACAATATTGACGGGAGGGAAAAAAGATTGTAAAGGGACAAAACAGTAAGAGCAAATCACGAGGGAGGGTGTAGTGATGTGGACTGAGTGAGAGAACGAAGCATGCTGCTTCCGAGCCAGTTGCCTGGAGTGGTGGATATGGCCACCGCTTGGAATGCTGATGGTTCTGGGTTTAGGACTGCCAACAGGAATGTTTTTGTTGTGTTGGGTGTAAGTGTTTTTTTTTCATGTTGGCCATCCCCTGATTCCCCCTCCTGTGGTGCCTCGGTGGTGGTAGCCCCCCTCCCATGTACTTCCCTTTCCCCCAGTGTCTGCCGACCCGGAGTTCATTATATTATTATGGTGCAGGTCCCCCCACACAATGGGGGTATGTGGGTGGTGTAGCCCCCTGCATTAAATGTTGGAGTATCTTGTGTTGGTCCTGTACTGTGTAGTTTTGTCACTTTAAAGGGGATCAGTGTGTTTGGTGTGTGGGAGATTTTGGAATTGGCAAAATGTACTCGCTGTTATGTGAATCGCCATTCCATTTTTGCTGTTATGACATAGAAACATCTAGCCATCTCCATGCACTTAGCAATGTGGAGCCAAATCCATATCTGTCTGAGGCCTGCTGTTAGGTAGCAGCCCTTAAACCAAGAGGCTCTAAATTTGTCCTTCAACCATGGGGGGATCATTCTCAGCATTGATATTCTTGGCCTACCTCCCTCCAACAAAAAGCCTCACACCTGATCCACCAAGTTTTTCAAAATGGGTTCCGGGACATGGAAGGGCAGATAGCAGATCAGATATAAGATTCTAGGAAGTGCCATCATTTGTAGGGACTGAGGTTTCCCCTTAAGGAAAGGTGTAGATGTTTCCATCTCTCTAATTCCTCCTTTAGAAATTTCAGTAATGGGGAGAAATTTAGGAAGACCCAATCTTTTCACTGGTCAAAATGAGAATACCCAAATATTTTACTGGTTGGGTCACCTAGGACAACCCTGTACCTTGCAGGGTAACTGAGGCACACTCAGAGTTCAGGGCTACAATCTTTGTCTTTTCCCATTTATTGAATAGACTGGACAATCCTGCAAATTGATCTAACAAATTGATCAGGGCAGGTATAGATGAAGCAGGATTCTTTAAGGTGATCAAGATGTCATCTGCAAAGAGCATTAGCTTATATAATTCAGTCCACAAGTTAATCCCTTGGATTTCTTGAGACTCCCAGGGCTTCTGAGTCAAAGGCTCAATTGCCAGTACACACAGTGCAGGGGACAAGGGACACCCCTGCTGAGTACCTCTCCCCGGAAGGAACTTAACCGAAATACACCCAGCTGAAATACACCCGTTAGTAAGAACTGAAGCTTGCAATGATAAATAGATGGTTTGAATCCATTTGATAAAAGTATCTCCAAGGCCAAAGATTCTAAGTATAGCAAACAAGTAAGGCCATTCGATGGAGTCAGATGTTTTCTCTGTATCTATTGCCACAACTGCCACAGGATCCTGTGAGGATTCTGTGGCCCACATCAGATTGACCAGCCTCCTGTTGTGGTCCACTCCATCTCTCCCTTTCTCAAACCTTACCTGGTCTGGGTAGACTAGGAGCGGCAGAACTTTATTCAGTCCTAAGGCTAAAACCTTGGCCAGGAACTTGTAGTTCACATTTAAAAGGGATATGGGGTGGTAGGTAGAGCACTGAGAGGGATCCTTCCCTTTTTTTGCCAAGATGGAGATGGTAGCTTCCACCATCAAGTCTTGTAACAAGTTGGTCATCCAAGCTTCTTGGAAGCTGGAAGCAAGTAATGAGCTTAGTAAGTCCCCTATAGTTTTGTAGGTCTCACTAAGGAAGCCATCCAGACCTGGCACCATTCCACCTGAGATTTAGCATATAGCTGCTTGTATTTCCTGTAGGGTAACTGAATCTTCCAAGCCATGACGCTGTTCCTCAGTGACAAAGTGGGTTTTAAGGACTCCAAAAACTTTCGAATATTTGTATCAGTTGCTCTTTCCTTGCCCAGCTTAGAAGCATACCGCCCCACATAGTAATACCAAAAGGCCATATTCATTTCTGCCAGTGTAGTTAGCAAATCTAGTCCGTTCTGGATTCCCAACATTTTTGCTTCTGCTGTCATTTTCTTTGGGTGATAAACTAATAAGCATCACACTTTTTCCCCTCACTCCAAATAGATTTGTTTTGTGTGGTAGAGGACCGATTCATCCAATTGGAATTTAAAATGTTAATTTTGTACTGAAGGGCCCACTTGTCTTGAACTAAGGTCGGAGAATGATCCCTTCCTTGTGCCTCTTTTGTAAATCAGCTAATTTTTTAATTAACATCTGCAGCTCCTCAACTGTATCCTTTTTCTTGGCTGATGTATAGGCTATTAAACAACCCCGGAAAATTACTTTCAGCCCTTCCCAGACCTATTTGTCCGCTACTTCCCCAGTCAAATTATGCTCAAGGTAAGTCTTGACTTTCTGGCAAAGACACAATTTAAACTTCTCATCTTTTAACAGGCTAACATTGCATTGCCAGTGTTTATCTTCAACTGCAGGGATTCCGATCTGAAAGATAAAGATACTGGGGAGTGGTCTGAAATTTGTATGGGTGCTATGGCCAAATGAATTGCTTCTTGCACTGCAAAGCCAGATGTGAGTATCATATCAATCCTACTACAGAAGTCATGCAGAGTGGCGTAATATGTGTAATCCCTGCCTGAAGGATGTTCCAGTCTTCAAACATCTTGGAGGTTGTGATCTTTCATCAGCATGTTGAGGGCTCTAGTTTCAGCACAGACCGACTGAGGAGAAGAGGCACTCCTATCGCAGTGTGGCTCAATGACCTGATTCTTGTCTCCTCCCAACAGCACTGCATTTGCCCCCATATCTAGCATTCCCTGCAACAGATCATAAAAAAATTGAGAGTCATCAGTATTAGGGTTGTAAACCACTCCCAACACCAATGGTGAGCCATCCAGTCTGCCTTTAACTAACAACCATCTCCACTCCATATCTCTTTTAATTTTTCAGCCTCCCAATTAATGCTATGGTGGCACAGGATGACAAAGCCTCTCTTTTTTGATGAGTAAGACCCCTCAAACACCTAACCCTTCCATAACTTGTCCAGTTTCTGCCCCTCTTTTTTGACTAAATGAGTTTCTTGCAGGAAGATGATATGTCCCCAGAGAAGCTTTAAATGCATGAGGACTCTTTTCTGTTTTGCTGGGGTATTCAGTCCACAGACATTCCAGGATATAGCTTTGTAAACCATGGCCAGATATTAGAGGAGCCTTCTCTCTCCCCCCCGCCCCCGGCATGGTCTTTAGTATAAAAACTAGCACTATGTCTAAAACAAATATAGCATGAGCTCTAAACTTTATAAATGGGCTAACAACAATTATAACAAATATCATACTGATTAAAGTATGTAAACAGCTATAGATCAGAATTTCTTCAGAGCATATGTAGTGGAAGGTTTGGCAGCAACTGGGAAAGTGCCTATCCAGATGCCTGTGAGGTCCTCATCTCCCAAATGTGCCAAAGCCTCTTAGTTACAGAAAATGGTGTACTTACCATAGTGCTGCATGAGTGATCAGCACCATAATAATGATTGCTGGGAGGATTGCATTCATAACAGTGTCCCCATCCTGCTCCTTAGCAGATCATGGGAGTCAAGCCAACATTATGTAATTAATAGGGGGAGCAGATCTAGTTGCCAACAGCTGTGCTCAGTGCACAGAAAACAGAGGATGGGCAGAATGCATTCACTAAAACAGGCATGAACACTGCATCTTTCGGTGCTAGAGCATTTAATATAACTCCCAGTTGAATCCATAGATCACACTGGTCTGGATTAGTGCACATCTAAACTGTCAGGGCAGTTGGTGTCACTATTCACTGCCTCATCCACCCTAGTCCACCAGCAATGAAAACAGACTAAGACCACTGGCCTCTGGCCTGAAGTTACTTCAATTAATGAGCCCCATATCTCAGCCCACCATTCATGCAGCAGACAGGGGGACAGGCCACTGGATAAGAAAAACTAAGGTGTAGACCAGAAAAGTTTGCCTAGTAGTAACTAGTGATTGGGCGATGTATACATGTCATTCCCCAGGCAATAGTTTGCTATACCCGTACCACCCATTAAGGTATTGAGTGTCTGGGTTATAAAACAACAGAGAGGCAGCCCATGGAGCAATACAAGCAGGATCACTAAACAAAGCCAAATAAACTAGGCACCCTATGAATATACTTCAGTTCAATTAATAGAGAAACAAAGATGCCATCAAGGCAGAAATATGTGATTAGTATGCAGAGCCTATTAAAGAATAAGGACCCCCTTCCCCACCATCTTACCATTTGCACACATGGTACTAATGAGAACAAACACTCTCAATTATTTAGGCAAAAACAAGTTCATTTTTTTTAAATTCATATTTTATCGATTTTCAAACAATACAATAATACAGGACATGGCACTGTCTAATAATGACAGTACAAAACATACTACAAACCATGGCAATTTCTTATTTCATTAAGTCATATACTTTGGCTTCATACATGTACCACACTGTTTCTTGTGTATTTTTTTAGGGCTACTCTGGTCTTATTCCTACACTCTCCATTCAATGTCTTTCTGTGTATCCATAGATTTGGTCCCTCATGGAACAAACTGTGGGTCTTTTGTAATAATGTATATAACCCATCTGTTCCATCTATTTCTCTCTTGGTCTACTTGGTCCCTTAAGCTGTGTGTTGTTATTCCAAATCTGTAAAGCATGTTTTTATTTATTGAAATGTTTCACCAAGGGAGGGAGGGTGGGTTAGTGGGGGCTGGATATTTTAGTAGGTCATCTTTTTCTAGTATTTGACTTTGTGTAATTCTGATCCCATGTTACCAATTATTGGATTCTGGATTTCAGTGTAATCCTGTTCATCCTTATACCGTACTTGTTATATCTTGAGTGTTGGATATAATCTAATAATTAATGGCTTCTGCTTTTTTCCATGAGGAAACCGTGTCGTAATTTGCCATTATAAAGGAGTGTTTATAACTGCAAACACGCGCACAGTTTCCCCCTCTCTGCGCATGCGCCTGCTCAAACTCTGCTCGCTTTTTACTTCCCAAACCGCAAACCCAACCTGAAAAGAAACTGCCACGGACACTCAGCAGTAAGTAAAATAAAATTTAAATTAATTGTACCACATTGCTACCGGATCGATCCTCCCTTACAATACTGTCGAAAAAAAAATGTTTTAAATAAGAGGAAGCCGACCGAATGGGACCTCGCGACAGCAGTAGTACAAGCAGCCTTTTTATTTTATATAATTGCTGAGGCAAAAGAGAAAGCCAACAATTATATAAAATAAAATATGGGTCTGGGTGTGTGTAAACGAGAATTTACACACACCCTCGGGGTTAGATGCTTCACATAAACCCCTCGAGTGTAGCATCAAACCCCTCAGGTGTGTGTAAATTCTCATTACACACCCAGACCCATACTTTATCCTATATATAAAGATGTAGAATTTCAAAAAAAGAAATGTTTCACCAGTAAAGGCATACTGAACAACAAGTTGCTCATCTCACGGTGCATCCTGGGGAACAGTCATAGTGAGAAAAACAACATACAACTTACAATACATACGTCAAGCATTTTTGTAACAGTTGGTAGAGTACTATAATGAACTATTCCTGATTAAACAGTGCCAAAACATATGACCTACAATACATACAATGAGCAGCATTAAAACCATTGGCACAATTCACTGAAGCATGACAGATTAAACTGTGCAAAAAATTACAGGAATGTACAATGAAGTGCTATAAAGAAAATACACATGTATCCAGTTTAAGTAAGAGAAGTGCAATGTTAAGAGAGTAGCTAGCGGAATAGGGGATAGGATGCAGTATACCAGCTGTCCCGGATTGGAGTAGTGACTAGTTACAGGTACAATTTACAGAGAAAAAGATTTATAGGGCTTGGAAGATGGAGTGGGGGGAGGAAGAATGGAGAATCTGAGAAGGGAAGGCATTTCATAGCTTAGGGATGCAATGTGCGAAAGCAAGCTGTCCTACCGCAGTGGAACAATGAGGAACTATTAGTAGCCGAGAATCATATGACCTAAGGAAATGGTCTGTTTGGGAGAGAGTAGATAGGGAGGAGATGAGATAAGGTAGGAGCAAACCAAATCAAAATTTAGACAAAAATTTAGCACAGTGGAGATGGCAGTGATTTTCTAGGAAGGAGAAAGCCAGAGAGTGGTAGAGAGAACAGTAGTGGGTAAGAGGGGAGGCATCCAGAGCAAAGCGACAGAAGGAGTTAAAAAGGGAATCCAATCTGGCTAAGGAGGACTTGGGAGCAGCACTGTAGACTACATCACAGTAGTCAAGGATAGGTAGTACCATCTTCTGGACCAACTCACGCCTGGCTGGTAGCTGGAGGCAGCTCCGGTTTCTGTATAATGTGCCATGCTTGGGGCACAGCATCTTCAGGATGGCGTCAATATGTCCAGAGAAGTTTAGGTGTTGGTCAAGCAAAACCCCCAAATACCAAAAGGTAGAGGTAACCTCAAGGGCTGTCCTGTCTAGGGTGTGGAAAGAGGGTAGGGAGGGGAGCGAAGAGAGTCTCTACCTAGTCCCAATGGTCACTGAGACTGTCTTCTTGGTGTTCAGTGAGAGTTGGTGGTCCTGTCAAACTAATCTCATAGATTTCTTTGACTGGGTATCCAGAGTGGTGGACCAAGGGAGAGCAGTTGATGTCACCTACCTTGACTTCGGCAAAGCATTTGATACTGTTCCACATAGAAGATTGATTAATAAGCTGGTAGGCTTGGGGTGGGTCAGAAGTTGGTCAACTGGGTGGCAAACTGGTTGACGGGGAGAAAGCAGAGAGTGGTGGTAAACGGTATACAGTCAGAATAGATGCAAGTCACAAGTGGGGTACCTCAGGGATCAGTCTTGGGGCAAGTCCTCTTCAATATCTTCATCAGTGACATTGCAGATGGACTGGAGGGTGTGGTTAGTCTCTTTGCAGATGACACCAAGATCTACAACAGAGTGGATGATCCAGATGGGGTGGGCAGAATGAGAAGAGATCTGGATAAACTAACAAAATGGATGGAAGAGTGGCAACTGGAGTTTGATGCAAAGAAGTGCAAGATCATGCACATAGGGAAGAGAAACTCTGAAGCCACCTATAGGCTGGGAGGAGAGTTGCTGGCAATCACAAGGGAAGAAAGACACTTGGGCGTCATCATCACTGATGACCTAAAATCATCCAAGCAGACCACTAAAGTGGTAGGTAAGGCTTGGGGGATGTTGGGGTGTATTAGTAGGGGTTGTCACAAGTTGGAAGAGGGAGGTAATGATCCATCTTTACAAGACACTGGTTAGGCCCCATCTGGAGTACTGCATGCAGTACTGAAGTCCACACCTTCACAAGGACATTAACCAAATTGAGTCAGACCAGCGAAGGGCAACCAAAATGGTGCAGGGACTGCATCAGAAAACATATGAGGACAAATTAATGGAGTTCAATATGTATACCCTAGAGCAAAGGAGGGAGAGAGGTGATATGATTGAAACATTCAAACACCTTAAGGGCATTAACAAGATGAAGGAGTCCAACATGTTTCAATATAAGAAAAATAGCAGGGCAAGAGGACACAGCATGAGATCAGACGGAGGCTGATTAAGGGGTAATGTGAGGAAGTTCTTTTTCACAGAAAGGGTGGTGGATACATGGAATGGCCTACCTCAGAAAGTGGTGGATATGAATACAGTGCAGGGCTTCAAACAGGCATGGATAGGCATAAGGGAGCAATACAGATGAGTAGGAATAGATAGGCCATTGACAGAGCAAAGGGTGATGGCATATTCATAAGGCAGAAAAAGAAATGGGCAGACTGGATAGGCCTTGTGGTCCTTATCTGCCATCAACTTCCATGTTTCTATGTTTTTATGAGCTGAACCAGAGCTGGACTTTATTGAAATCATGTTGCAGACTATATTCAACATCTGCAGGGGATTGGCCTGAGGTAAACAAGATGGTATCATTAGGGTACATATGGATGGATGTGGTTGAACAGACTGAGGGAAGGCCATTTAAGAAGATGGAGAAAAGAATAGGGCCCAGTACGGAACCCTGGGGTACACCAGTGTTAATTACAAAAGGAGGAGCTATGGCTTCAGCTATTCTAACTGATTGGGCCCTACCTACTAAGTAGGCTTTGAATTAGCTAGTGGCCGAGTCAGTAAGGCCAGCCACGGAGAGGGATTCAAGAAGAAGGTTGTGGGAGACAGTATCAAAAGCCTTAGCTAGGTCAACAAAAATGGCAGATATGATTTGACCTCTGTCGATCCCAAAGAAAATGGAATCAGTGAGCCTAATTAGGGAGGTCATGGTGGAGTGATTCTTCTGGACACCAGATTGTTAGGGAGCAAAGAAGTTAGAATGAGGTTAGTTGAGAGAGGACCAGATGCTCTTGGAGCTTAGCGAGGGTAAAAAGGAGAGAGATGGGATGATAGTTTGCAGGAGTGGAAGTGTCACTACCCTTTCACAAGAGTAGAACAGTGGCATGCTTCCAGACAGATGGGATAGATGCAGTGGTGAAAGAGTGGTTTAGTTGGACAGATAGTAGAGCAGAAATAGGCGCCAATAGGTACAGCAGCTTGGGGTCCAACCCATCAGGCAAACTGCCTTTAGAGGGATTGAGAGCATACAGTGCCTCCATGATGTCAGTAGGTGTAATGTTAAAGAAGGAAAAGGAGAAGGAGGGAAACAGAGGGTAGATTGGGAAAAGAGGGTGAGGAGGGTAATGGGTTAGAGTGAAGAGGTGGAAGCAAGGAGGATAGGAGAGAAGAAGCACAGGAGGTGAAATATGAGCTGAATTCAGAGGCAACGCTAAGGTGATCTGCAACTAGAATATTGTTTATTTTACGGAGTGGTGCTGAAGGGGAAGAGATAGGAGAGTAAAAGGAGTGAATTACCTTCTAGAATTTGGATGGCATATTTATATTTGATTGGAAGGTCGAGCAGAAGTATTCTGATTTTGCTAGGTGAGTGGCTTTCGTACATTTGTTTCATAGTGACAAGTAGTTGTCATAGGCATGAGGTAGCATGGTAGATTTATACATTTTCTAAGCTAGATCCCAAGCCTGTAGACACACTAGAGGTTCAGGGGTCATCCAAGGGAGGTGGTTGACTCACACACTAGCACATCGTAATGGGGCATGGTTATTCCAGACCTCAAGAAATTTAGCTTGGAAATAGTTATAGGCAGCATCTATGGAATTCATCTCGGTTATCAGCTCCCAGTTATAGTGGGCCAGATCCTGGAGGAGGGGAGAGAGGTTCAACAATTTGAAAGAGTAGAAAAGTAGCATTTTGGGGGGGCTATAGCTCTGTGTATTTTGCATACCATAAAGATCATGTGGTGATCGCTAATGGCATCTGGCAGAATGCCAGATTTGATTACCCTGTGGGGGTGAGAGGTGAGGACCCAGTCAATAAGAGAGTGGTTACCGGACTTATGGTTCATATGGGTTGGATCTGAGATGAGCTATGACAGTCAGAAATCAAAAAATAAAAAGGGAAAAAGCTTGACATCATCCTACAAGAGCTCTGAGAGTTTCAATCTGAGGTGACAGATCAATTACAAACCCTTAGAACAGAGGTTACAACCCTTGCAAAATGAGCAGATGAAGGGGATGAGCAGCTTTTCTTAACAACAATTGAGTCAACTGACTAGAGGCTGCTGTCCAACAACTACAGGCCATGTAGGGGAAAATTACAGAGAGGCAAGAAGATGCAGAAAGCCGGTCCTATTGCAACAATCTACTAATTTATGAGATAACAGAAAGATCTGAGGGTCCAGAAATGGTATCCTTCATCGCGGATCTGTTAAAACAAGCTCTATAGCTGAACCCAAGCAAGCAGATTGAGATAGAGTGGGTCCACAGACCATTGGTCCCACCGCCAAACTTATCGACGTCCACCCAAGATCGAGCATTGTGAAGTTCTTAAAGCTGACTGAAAAACAAGACATCCTGTCAAGGGCTTGGAGACAAAAAGATGTTTGCTACACAAACAGGCAAAATTACCTTGACAATGAATATCCTCCCTATACCATAAAGAAAAGGAGGGTTTATATACCTTTAATGCAGATACTGAGGAAGCAACAACTCAAATTTCAGACGCCTTATCTTGCCTGCCTAGCGGTGTTCTTTCCAGATGGAAAAAAAAATATTTGATTCGATAGAGGAAACAGAGAGAGAACTGATCAAATGAGACTTCCTCCAGGACACTAGATTGGGAAATGAGAATCACACAAGTGAAGAGAGAGAGAGAGAGAGGAGAACCGAAGTCACCCACAGCAAGAAAAAACATGCCTAGGAGGTAAAGAGGGATATCATAGCTAGGCTCCAGTCCCCAACTCTGTTTACAGCCACAGAAGCAAATGAGGTTTATTACTTGAGCGCAACTGCAGAGGCCTTCTTTTTAGACTGAGAACCCAGCATCAGTGACTGTAGGCTCTTTTTCCCCCTTTACTCTAGCTCTCCTCATTTTTTCTCCACATGGCTCCTCATAAGGGACCTAAATGCAGGGCACAGAGGCAATCCATAAGTGGCAATGAGAGCTGGGCCACATTGAGCACCAAAGACAATGAATGCCAGGTATGTTGGGTCAGGGTGGGAGTAGGGTAACTATCAGAAAGCAATCCAATGAGAATAGACACCAGTCCCCCAAACAAGAGGCTCACACAGCTTTTTCCTTCTGTGTTATTATTGCTTCTCGCGTGGCTGGCTAGCGAGTGGAGGCATGGAGGGGAATCATGCTGGGCAGTTAAAAGATGCGCAGACAAAATGGTGCAGGTAGGGCCTGAGATTCCTACAGAAACATGGCAGGTCAGTATTGATGTGACCCCACCTCTGAGAAAGTTGCTGTGCATGCTACTTGTCTAAGGCCCCTCCACAACATCACAAACTCCTCCTGCACTGCTCTGATCCCATTCCCAGCCAGGTCATTTGTCACTGGATGAACAATGATTTCCAGCTCCCTCTCCCATGCAGCTGCTCCCAAAAGCCTAAGGATTTGCTTCCTGTTCCTCCAAGACATGGCAGCAGGCAGGCACATTACCTCCCTCCCCCAGTTCTACCACCCTAATGATTGAGTCCCCCACCAGGAGTTGTTTCCTTCCCCGGTGGGGTTCCATGCCACCCTCTTGTGAGTCTCCTTTGTGGAGGTTCCCAGCATTCTCCTTGGTCTCCACTGCAGGTGCCTCCATAAAGGAGCCAAGCTCCACCAGAATGACATATGAATTGTACATAGGAACAACTGAGACCCCGAAACATTTGAGACCTCCAAGTCATCTGGGTCCAGCTCCCATCCCATCAGGCTTCCTATCCATCTTTTTTTGTCTTTCCATTTTACCCATTTGGTTCAGCAGGTACTCCCCGAAGTGTTTATTTAAATTTCTGGCAGATTTTTTAAATTTTAGGGAGTTTTGTTAGAAGGCCATAGTGGAGCTGTTCTGTTAACCTGTCATGCAGATGTCGACATCACCAGCAGCAAAAATAAGTTCAAACCATCAAAAGATATAACCACAGTCAGGTCATGAGGAATGCACATTGGTTGTTGAGTGGTCAGACTGAAAGTTTACTCCTAACAATCATCCAATCTCCTAATAAGACCCAACCAGTTGAAAATATTGGACCTGTATGAAAGAGCCCAGAATTAAGGACAGATTACAGTCTTAAGTCCCTTGCAGCCCACCTTGGCTAGCAGGGTCAGTGCTCAGCTCCATTTGTTCATTTTCTTCCTCCATGGGCTTGAGGACTGCTGATGCTCAGCTGCCTTCAGTCACACTGGGCCTCTGGGTTCATGCTGGTGAAGGTGCCCTTTTCAGCTTGGGATCCATGGCTGGTTCTGCTCCCCTAGCTTTCTCTGGAGGCGATGGCACTCCAAGCTGCAGGATAAAGTGCTTTGCATTGGTGGGGCAACTAAACACCTCTGTAGACTTTCCTACTGTGAGCTGAGGCACCCCTAGAGGACCTAGTACACACTTGAGGCCACTGTCCCTGGCTATGTCCAGGACCTGGTCGAAGGACTTTTGGCAATCAATCACTCTTTTAGGATTGTCTGGTTGAAGTGTCAACTTACTCCCTTGCCAGGTAAGCTTTTGCTTTTGTCTAGCTTTAGGGAGAATCTCCACTCTGTTTTGATACCTTAACACATGAAAAATTACCAGTCTTGGGGAAGCATTCTGGTTGATAGGTGGGGCCCCCGATGGAACCTGGTGGTCTCAATCAGTTTTGACCTGGGAGTCCCAATAATGATCTAGAAGCTGTGGTATCATTCTTTGTAAGAAGTCAATCATATCAGAGCCCTCAGATTTCTCTGGCAGGCCAACATTTCTAACATTGTTTCTATAATGTTTTTATCTCCTGTATGTCCAATTTCTCCCACAGCTATTTTATCTCTTTCTTGATTGTTGTGATGCAGCATTCAGTCAGATGGGCCCAATCCTCCAGCATGCATTCCTGATCCTCCACTTCAGTAAGATGGGATCCAAGACTGGTGACGAACCCTTTTACAGCATCTAGGGCAGTTGTAAGCTTCAATACCTCTCCAATGATGCTGCTTATGAAGTATTTTATCTGAGAGCTCCTGACTAATCCTGCTCAGCTTAGCCTTGGGCTGCAGCTCTGCCATCGTGTGTAGGGTTTTCGGAGCTCTCAGATAAATTCACAATTTTTGGCTTCTTTGGAAGATTTAGCTTGGTCAAATTGTCAGTATCAGATTTCCTGACTTTGTGGGCAACCAGCTGGTAGCTCATATTAAAACAAAATTGCAATTTGGGGTGCAGATGCTTCATATTAGTTTCCTAAAGGTAGAGCCCCTTGAGCCAAGCTGCTCTCAGCTCAGCTACCTCACGTGACACCCTGAGCGGTCAGAATCTTGTGGGAAAGCTTGATTGTGAATACCCCAGTTGCCCTTTTACCTCTGGATTTGTTTCAGATAGCAGACCCAGCACCAAAATATTGTGTGTGTGTGTGTGTGTTGGGGGGGGGGGCACACATTTGAGAAGGTGATATTGTGCTAGGGTAATCCATCAGGGCAAATGAGGTTCTTCCCTGTAACACCTGTAAATAAGTTGTGCAGGACAAAGGAACAGTCCAAATTTGAAAAAAGTACATGGTAGAATAAAACAATACGTGTGAGTGTGTGTGTGTGGGTGTGAGGTGCTCACAATGCATTCAATCCCTGGACCCTCTACATTGTATTTTCTAGAAAGTACATTTTCTCCTTTCCTTTAGATTGGCAATTGCAAAGTATCTGTGAAAGAAAACCATTTTCTTCCAGGCTGCAAAGCCTAATAGTGAAAAAGATTTCATCCCACTCCTCCTGTTGTGTCTGAACTCTGGCCAGTAGCTTGTGTGCATGGCACGGGGTCATAATGTTGCAAGACATTATGTCTCATGGCACAATTGCACTGCCATTACAGTGTGATTTCTGCCATGAGGCATAAGTCTTTGCTGTGCCCCCTGGCACCCCCCGCTAAAGATTCTCAACTGGGGAGTCCAACTTGGGGAGTGCACAAAAGTGTGAAAAATGAACGTTTCTGGGACTAGGAATCAAACCCGGTCCCAGACACAGTGCCTGGGTTCCTGCTGCTGTGACTTAGTCCTCTGAGCCACTGCAGCTGCTCGGTGGAACCCACTCCCAACAGAGGTCATATTCCCTGACTGGGAGAGCACTACTGGTGCAATACCACGTACAGCAGGATACATAGTATTGCATCAGCAGTGGTTATGGACTACGCTGTAGCCGTCTAGCCATAATGTCGTATGCTATTAAGCGTGCAACATTATGACCCGGTAGGTGTGTGCATGGGGGGGAGGGTCTTTGCAGTTTCTGAATAAAGTCAGTGTCACTTTAACAATTAACCTATGTACATTTGTTGATTAAAATAACATTTCTCTTTCTCAATAACTGAGATAAATTTGTTTTCAAAACATTTACAGTGCTCGAAGGCAATATCTGTCAGACTTATAGCTTTCAGAGAGGAAAAAACATGACTCAGTTTAAATTCAGTTTAAATTGGTAGAATAGCATAGTTCAGATCTTATCTTAAGATAAGATCTTATATTTAACTTGGCCTGCTTTATGGTGCCAATTATGTGAAAGATGCTATGCCCCTGTCAAGTGACATAATGTGTGAGTGTTATGGCTTGCTGTCAGTTACTCAAACTCAAACATGAAAGGCAAATTTGTGTGGAGGCAACCTGATTTAGGAGGCTGCAATGCTGCCCTGTTTGTAGGCACCTCTCTGGTCTGTGGGAGGAGGTTGCCTGTCTCCAGGCTGACCTGGCAAGGATTCACAAAACTTCCTCCCCCACCCAGGGACCACCGGGGCCATTGCTGCTGCCTCAGAGTTTGCCAAGAAAAAGGGGTGGTTGGACCACGGTGGGCTCAGGGAAGATTCGAGTGGTAGAACAGAGGTGTATCCCTCCAGTTGTTCCTATCCACAATTCATATGCCATTCTGGTGCCTGATATGGCATGGGTGAGGCTAGGGGATTCAATGAATGGCTGAAAAACTGGTGCACAGGTCAGGGTTTTGGCTTCATTGTGGACTGGGGGACCACCTGGAGGGATACAGGCCTATACGGGTGTAATGGCCTGCATCTGTCCGGGAGGGGAACCAGTATCCTAGGTGGTAGGTTTAACTGCTTCATTGGCAAGCATTTAAACTAGCCAAATGGGAGGCACTGAAAAGGAGCAAGGAAATCCCAGCCCCCGGCCCCCACAAAACAGGTTCATTAGTGAGGTAAACACCAAAACAAAAAAGTCTGTAGGGAACAGGACTGGGGAAAAAGGAGAAAAAGGCAAAGGCAGTAAGGACAGGGATGGGGCTAAAAAGGGTAAAGCTATCAAAAAATGGAGGGCAATGAGTACCAATGCCTGTAGTCTGGGTAACATGCTCCCTGAACTAGTGGCCCTGATGGAAGAGGGATGCCTGGATGCTGTGGCAGTCACAGAAACATGGTGCACAGAGAACCAAGACTGGGATGTTAACATTTATTTATTTAGTTTTTGTTGACCGGGAAAGGAGGACTAGACAATTCTGTCTATTTTCAATCTTGTCTTGGGGAAGGGAGAGATACAGATGGATGCCAACTGAAATTGAACTAGATTAAGCTGTTGGTGGTATTTTTAGTGAACATAGCAGGGTACATAAAAAAAAAGTAAATAAAAACAAATGAAATGTAAAAAATCACAATCTACAGGAGGGACAGGGAAGGTAAAAGAGGAGGTGGAGTAGTAGCTCTCTACGTAAGGGAAGGGATCAGAACAACAGAATTAAAGGATAAACAGGGAGGAGAGGAGGTACTGTGGGTCACCCTGGAGACAGGAAATGGCACCACAATCCGCATGGGTGTTATGTACAGACCCCCCTCTCAGGGGGAGGCAATGGACAAGGAAATGATAGAAGGCATCCTTAGAATGGCAGAAAAAGGTGAGATATTGTTGATGGGGAACCTGAATATGCAGATGTTATCTGGATCACCTTTGCTGCAGCCACATCCAAGAGCAGGGCTATTCTCAATGCCCTATGGAGGGCATGCTTCTGACATATAGTGTTGTAACTCACTCAGGAGGGAGCAATCTTAGACCTGGTACTGTCAAACGGTGATGGAGAGAGGATCTCAGATTTAGAAGTAGGTAGCCATCTGGGAACAAGTGACCACCAAACAGTGTGCTTCACGATAAACACAGCCGTAAAGTCAAGCCACACAAAAGCGAAGGTATTGGACTTTAGGAGGGTTGACAGTTACTCAGACTCAAACATGAAAGGCAAATTTGTGGGAGGCAACCTGATTTAGGAGGCTGCAATGCTGCCCTGTTTGTAGGCACCTCTCTGGTCTGTGGGAGAAGGTTGCCTGTCTCCAGGCTGACCTGGCAAGGATTCGCGAAACCTCCTCCCCCACCCAGGGATCACCGGCAAAATGGGACTTAGTAAACAGGCAAGAAGGAGGGGTGGAGGAACAATGGGGAAAAATCAAAACTGCCATCACAGAAGCAAAGTGTGAAGCAAATAAACAAAACAAAGCGAAGGAAAAAAACACCATGGTTCTCAAAAGGGGTGATGGGGAAGGTTAGGGAGAAAACTATAGCATTCAGGAAGTATAAGGAAACATAGAAAGAGAAGGACAGAGAACTGTACCAGTTAAAGCAGAAGGAAGCAGGGAAGGCAGTCAGAATAGCAAAGGCCTAAACCAAGGAAAAGATAGCAACTCAGCTAAGAAGGGGATAAAACCTTATAGGTACATTAGGGAGTGAAGAAAGACCAAGGGAGGGATAGTGAGGCTTAATAAAGGGAAGACAAGGATCTACAACTTATCCAATAAGTAGAGAAATGGGCAGACTGGGTGGGCCAAGTGGTCCTTACAGTAACTGCCATCAAAGTCTGTTTCTATTTACTTTATACTAGCCCAAGAGCAAATCTAAATACCATTGTAATCGACTTCACATAAATCCTACAATGTTGTGAGTTTCACAGGACAAGCAAATAACAAGAAACCAAAACTGTACAATTCAATAGGTTTTATTTTAAGCAACAGACTTGAAAAGAAAAATATAACATATTAGCGTTTAGCAACTAATTAAGCAAAACAGTCTCTTTCAAATACTTTTGTGCCAATGTACTCTCATTAGAGGGACATAACATTTCTGATAGTATTTGACCTTCACATCCCGGGGGATGTTGATGGAAATGTGTGTCCTTTGAACGGTTCCTTTTTAGATAATACCATCTGTACAACCGTCCCAGTTTCGGCTTGGCACATAATCAGTCCAGATCATTACAGTTTATACAGTACACTCACATTAGCCACTCGGTGAACCTCCAGTCCCCCAGGTGAGATCTCACTCCTAGACCTTTTGATCTCCTGCCAAAGATGAGATGTTAGCTAGTGAATATATTTGCAAGGGCTTACAGTCATTGACAGACACCTGATTTTGCCTGGTTGTGGTGGGGGTACTTGTAAGCATTCTCTACCTCGGTGGTCCTATCCAGTGTAGAAGTTTGAAACTGGTGGGAGTTTTTTCCCCTCAAAGACTTGTTACATCATGATTTTCATGAGGTTCACCAATGTTAGGGAAAAAAAAAACAATGCACAGCAAAGAATAGCACAGACAAAAGGGCAGGAGCAAGATGCACAACAGGTAATTGAGTCTCACCCCCCCCCAAAATTACATACTGAATAATGCGATCACACCCTCCCAGTAGCACCATAATTTCCAACTGTGGGCTCTGCAACCCACACCCCCCATTGTGGGGGGTCTTTCTCCCCACCCACCCCTCAAATATATATAAACACCCCCACCTGGCACACATTGTGGAAAGGAACAGGTCCGCAGCTACAGCCCCATCCACCCCATGCTCAATGAAGGCGATGGTCAGAAATCCCGATCACCACCATCACATTTGCCCTCATCCCAATATTTACATTCTGGGCCCTTTTTGCAGTGCTCTGCTAATAGTATACCTTTCCAGGCATGGTAGACAGCACAGGATTCTGCATGTTGTTGCCTTTCTCCTGAGGTCCCCTAACTTTGAGTTGCTTGCTGAATAAAAAGTTGTTGCTCACAGATGATATGATGATGATGATACCAGATGTTAAAAATTTCATGTTGATGACTTTGGATGTTTGAAAGATCATAGTTGGTGGCATTAGATGTTAAGACGTACTACATCTTTTGATGGCATGAAACATTCAGAATACTGTAATCTTTCCTTTGAAATGATCAGATTTTTATATAGTACCTTTTAAGGAGCAAACAGTTTTTTTGTCTCATGTCATCAAACATTAGACAGTTATGGTGAAGTTTTCTTACATTTCAGCAGGAAACATTTGATAAGCATTCTTTTGCTTATCCTTGAAGAGTCTCAGGTTTTGCAGAACAACTATACAGTCATTTCAGTCTTAAAATGAGAGGCTGGCTTTTAGCAGAAGTAATGAACCAGGACTATAATTTATGTTGAAACTTGACCTCAAAATATTGGCTCTATGTTGCCCACAATAGCCCCTGTAGAAATGCAGCTAGTCCCCCCCAACCAATCCAAGTGAACACTACCAGCAGCACCCCCACCACCTGCACCCGACACAGATAGCCCCTGAAAATAAACTGCCAGTTCCTCCACCCCACAGAAGCATACACAGCCTACCCAACTTCATCTAGATCACCATAAATCACCAAGGCCCAGTCCCCTAACCAAATGCCTAGCTCTCATTTCATAGCAGACATGTAAGTTAGCAATTCTACTTCTCAATTTAGCTATAACAGAAGCACTCTTAGGGCAATGTGAAAACTTTTTTTAAACAAAACTGATCAACCGCCAGATGCTTTGACCAGTAGTAGTTTAAAATGCAATGGTCTTGTGGTAATAGGAAAAGCAGTTTTATTTAAAATATGTAAAATGGTCTTACACAATTGTAACACTGTCTACAAGCTTTTCTTTTTCAATTGCATGCAGTGCAGCCAAAGTAAGTTTTTTTTTTTTTGGTAGTACCAGTTGATGCCTAGTCTGGCGAGGTATCTGACAGGGCATTCACGCTAGCAGGAAGGGAGTCAGGGTGGCTTGGGACAAAGCAATGACCAAAGCTAAACATACATATTAAAGTTAAACCAAGCATTGCAAACCAAAATATTTTTCAAACAAAATAGAAACTCACACTTCCCCTCCAGGCATAGGGGGCTGCAAACAAAGCATTGGTAGTTCTCTGTGTCATCAGAGAAATGATTCCCAGTCTTCAATGGTGTTCGGTTGAGCAATTCAGATAGCGGGGTTGTGGGTGGGGGTTGGGGGATCAAGGTGGTTGGGGAAAAAGTGGGAGCTGAAAAAACAAACATTCTGCAGTGTATTCAGGAATCTCTGTGGGATGAGCTGCAAATAATTGTCCCCAGTACAATCGAATGCAAGCTGCCAGCAGAGGCTGCATTCAGCTGCCTTACACTTTTCCTTTGCTTTGACTCAATATGAACCATCTACACCTAGCTGTAGAAGAAACACTAACTCCTGAGCCATCTCTGGTGGTCAAGCTGGAGGTGCAAAAGTAGGTTGGGGACATGTTGCAAGAAATATAGTTGTCCAGAGTACAACTGAGGGCAAGCTGCAGGCAGGGGATGCATTAAACTGTATTACACTTTTATTTTGCGCCAGTATGAACAGGCTGCACCTTGCAGTAGAAAAAAAAAACAAGATCTGGCGAGCAAAATGTAACATAGGCTCATGAATTAGTTGTTTTGTAATATTTGTACAACAAATTTCAGTATAGCCTTGTTATGACCCTGCATCATGAAGAAGGGCAGAACAAATGCTCTTCTCCTGCCCGAAAGGTGATTTTGCTCAGGGACTATGAAATCAACTTTCAGGACACAAACTACATTTTGTGCAGGAGTTGAAAAATGACTGCTGTCCCATTCATGGGGTGCTGTAAAGAAATTGCTATGTCGAAAAGTTTGGGTAAAAATATTGAATATTACTGAACTTACAAGCCTTCATTTGCAAAATTCAACATAGCCTCATAATGATTTTGTTTTTAAATATTTTTACACCAAATTTAGCACAAAGCCTTCTTATGACCCCACCTCATGAACAATGACAGAGAAAATTTGCAGCTCCTGCCCAAAAGGTGATTTCTCTCAGGGACCGTGAAATCACCTTTCGGGATGTAACATAGAAACATAGAAGCATAGGCTTTGATGGAAGATAAGGACTGCCTGGCCCACCCAATCTGCCCATTTCCCTACCTACTGTATATAAGCTGCAGATCTTAGTTTTACCAACAACCTATTCTTCCTATTTCCCACTAGAATTGCCTTATGTCTGTCCCATGCATTCTTAAATTCCCCCACTGCTTTTGACCCCATGACCTCCTCAGGAAGGCTGTTCCATGTATCCACCACCAACTCTGTGAAAAAATACTTCCTCATGTTGCCCTGAGTCGTCCCCCCTCTATCTTCAGATAGTGTCCCCTTCTTCTTGTACATCTCTTTTTCTGAAAGATACTACCCTCTTGGACTTTGTTGATGCCATGGAGGTACTTGAAAGTTTCTATCATGTCCCCACTGTCCCTCCTTTCCTCAAGGGTATACATATTAAGCTCTTTTAGTCTCTCTCTTCTTATGGCTTCTGGTGCAGATCCTGCACCATTTTAGTTTCCGTCCTCTGGTCTGCATCCATCCTGTCTATGTCCTTGAAGAGATGGGGTCTCCAGAACTGCATGCAGTACTCCAGATGGGGTCTCACCAACTGTCTGTACAGAGGGATAACAACTTCCTATGTTCTACTAGTGATGCCTCTCCCTATGCATCCTTGTATCCTCCCAGCCCTCCTTATTGCCTTCTCACATTGTTTGCCTACCTTTAGGTCATCTGATATGACTATCCCCAGGTTCCTTTCCATTTTTTTTGTCATTAATACCCCCCCCCATTGTGTAATTTTCTTCTTGGGTTTTTGTTTCCCAAGTGCATTACTTTGCACTTCTTTGCATTAAATATAAACTGCCATACTTTTGACCATTCCTCTAAAATATTATGAATGGCTGCTCTGCTGGCAAAAGAACAGCAAATGAACCAGAACCAACTGAATAGTCTCTATTATTAGGTGACTCCTCCTTGAAAGTAAAGACATGAAATGAAATTAATAGAATGTGCCAAAGAACTGTATAAAATTCTGTATGATAAAAGTGTTCCTGAAAATGAATGATGTTAATACCCTCACAAACTTTAGTAGAGCAAACTAGGGTGAAAAAAATACAGGATTAAGCAGAAAATTCCCAATATGTATTTGAAAACACAATGACACACACAGAAAATAAATAAGTATGTTTACTATTCTGTCCTTTGTGAGTGTTTGTGGGGGACAGGCGAGAGAGACATCTTAGGATGTAGTCTAACTAGGTTTTCCTTGCATTCTGCCTTTTGAAAGCAGACAATTTGATAAAGTTTTAAATCAATCTGATTTAAAGAGGATTTTGTATTGGTGGAAGAAAGGTTGTGAGGAGTTTAAATCATTAACTTTCACAAGCTGCTTTACCTGATTCATGGGGGGTAGCCAGGTGATCATAAAAGAAACATGAACATATAAACCAAACCCATTTTAATGACTGGTGTAAAGGTTGTTCTTGATCCAGAAAGTGAATGATTTAACACTATCAGAACCTTTGTTTGCAGCGGTCGTTGGAGTTTTATTTTTTTCATACTGAAAAGATGGGAAAATGTAATATTTTACAGCATTTTTCACTGAGGAGACTACTATTAGATGAATAAAGAGAGAGGCGTTTCAGCATTTTTGGGGGGGCTCCCCTAATTTTCCTTTCCTTCTCCATCACACTTTTTTTTTTTAATTATCATTATCTATTTTTTATTTGCCCTCTAGGAGCCACAGAATGTGGGGATTACTTGGTGTTGGTTGTGATTGTTGGTCCCAGTTATTCTTAGTGCAATTACAGTCTACTTGGATTTGATTACTTAAACCCCCTTAGTATTTTATATCAAGGAGATTAATATGTGATTGCTTTTTTTGGGTTACAGATGATTTAAATACCCGTTCATATTGTGGTCATTGCGATTCACATGAAATATAAAAACAAATTGGGTGAGATATTCAAAGCAGTTGTGCATGCGCAGCTGTGGAAAGGCACCAGAGAGTGATATTCAGTGGCAGCAACTGCGAAGTGCAAGTAACAGTGCACCAATGTACAGCGGCAATATATGATACATGCAGGGGGACATACCCGTGAATATGCATATGTGAGATATTCAACCCTGACCAATGGTGCAAGCGAGGAACAAATGGCAGTTGCGTGGAACAGACTTGAGTCTATAAAAACAGGAAGCAAGTAGGAGTAGGGTACTTGCGCCAGAGGGGAGCAGGACAGAAGGAGACAGACAGGCCATCTGCCCACAAAGAAGGGGACAGGGAGAGATAAAGAGACAGAGACTGGGACAGAGAGGGAGAGACAGTGTGAGAGAGAGAGAGAGAGAGAGGGTGTGTGTGAGAGTGTGACAGACAGGGAGGTGGCGGCGGGTGTAAGAGAATGTGGGAGTGACACAGTGCCATCAGGTCCAAGTGGAGTGACACAGGCACCCACAGAGACAGGATACAGAGGCCGCAGGCAACAGCCAGCCAGCCGGGGGCAGGGTACATAGGAGTGGGCCTTGAAGAGCAGCATGCACAGCCACACACAGCTGGATGGACCAGTGTAGCTGGACATCCAGAGGGGGACAGCACAACAGGGGCCATGGCCAGTGCAATATTCCAGATGGAGGCCATAATGAGGGGTGTGGGGAGGCAGGAGGCAGTACATTATGGCCGTGGAAGGGCCCATCAGCAGTACACCTGGGACAGGTGGTACCGACCCTGCATCAGCTATGAGACCTACACTGACACTGAGATTGTGGGCCAGTACCAACTAAACCAGGCAATTCTGAGGCAGCTCTGTGAGCTGTGCAGTGAGGAGATGCAGGCACCCACTATAAGGAGCCATGCCCTGACAGTGGAGACAAAGATAACAGCTGGCATGTGCCTGCTCACCACGGACACCTTCCAGAGACCAACAGGAGACACCACAGGCATAACCTAGTCAACCACATCATGGCTCCTCACACAATTCCTCAATGCCCTGCTGCCACATGCTGCAGAATACATCCACTTCCCTAGCACACAGGCAGAGTGTACAGCAAACATGCAGGAGTTCCACAGGGTAGCACATATGTCTGGCATGCTAGGGGCCATTGACTGCACCCATGTGGGCATCCGCATGCCACCTGGCCCCGAGAGGGTAGCCTAAATCAACAGAAAGGGCTACCCCAGTGTCAACTGCCAGGTGGTGTGCAATGCCGGGGGAGCATAACCAGTGTCTGTGCCACACACCCTGGAGGAGCACATGACGCCTTCATCTGGCACAGCTCAGTGCTGTGCCATAGATTCAAGAGTGGGGGCATCCCCAACGGTCATCTAGTGAGTGAGTATGCCGAGACCATGGGATAGGGTTGTGCAAATACCTTTTCCCGAATATTCGGTATTCGGGTCCCAAGCATTCGGTATTTGTTATTTGGTATTCGGCCAGAAAAGGTGTTTTTTTAAGGAAACTTTAAAAAAGCACTTCAGCAACACCATTAATCACCCATTGAACCTGGTATGCCATATACACCTCAATAACACTTCAGCCACCAACACTGAGCTCTCACTAATGCAACACGAGCTTCATGTGGCACACTCAATCCACCACACCACACACAGCACTCTGAAAACAATATCAAGCATTGCATTGGGTCAACAGTGGCACTAGAGGGTGTTCATGGTCACAGACACTGGGTAGAAGGTGCTTCAGCCATGGGCATAGGAATAATGGTAGCAGTGGCTGCAGTAGTGGTGACAGCTGAAAGGGTGGCTGCTGCAAGAATGGCACTGGTGGTGGGAGGCACACTGGCTGCTGATGTAGCAGCCATAGTGGTAGCAGTGGGATCACTGGTGGTGTTGTCTGCTGCTTGCTGCACAAAGCATGTATTTCCTAATTCCCTCCTACTACGGCACAACAGGATCTGACAATGAACATACAGATGGACAGGTGGTGACACTAGCAGTAGTAGTAGTACTGCTAATGATATTAGTGGTAGTAGTACTATTACCAATGCTACAAGAACTAAAAGGCTTGCTTGGGGAGAACAATATTTGAGCCCATTGAATGAAGAGAGACACCTGTATGTCATTGTCTATGTAGTCTATCTCACCACCTTCTCTGGAATTGTATTATGTATCAATAATTTACAGTGAAGCAAGACAAGATGCAATTCAGTGCTTTGCAGTAAATGACATGCCACAAAATATTGGATGACTGGAAGGCTTAATTGCCATTAAATTACACTGCTCCTTGAAGCATACTGCAGCATTTTGTAGCAATTTTACAAGATACAGCATTGCGTACTGTCTGGCACCACAGTATGAACCATGTTTTATAATCTTGATGCAGTGTTTCATCCTTGGGTATGTTAGTTGTGGATTGTTTTGTTACAAGGGCATCTTAGTCTCATTCATTTTAACTTCACTTATTTATAGTGTGTGTTTCTTTAAGGTTTGTATCTTCATAGCGTGTTTGTACATTCCCGACATGAACCCTGACAAAGACCAGGTTCTGGTCAAAGCACCAGGGCTCTATTGGCATCCTCCAGCCTTAGCACAAACAAATGTATTGGCAACTTTATGCTGCACTACTCTTAACTGTATTCTGTTACTGCAACCCCCCCCCCCCACTGAGTGCTCCCTTTGTTCTACATAGATTGTTTGGGGGTTTGGCAGCCCAGGGACAACCCTAGCAGTAATTGTGTGGATGTGCTGTATGTTTGTGGTCTATCATCCTGTCTCTCACCACTTGGGGCTAGTGGTGCAGATGCTTTGCTGGGGATGGACCAAGCATGTTTGCAAGATTGCTAAAGACATGATGGATCAGGTCATTACTGGTTACTGGGTAAAACACAAAATATTACTACTTACTACCTGTGTGAGTGATGCTTTACTTAGTACTTGTGGAACTACAGCAATCCACCAACCTTTCCAGTTATACTGCACCACAAAAAAGTAGCAGTAAAGAAAAACACTGCTACTAAGAATGGGAAGAAAAGGGCAACCACATCCACCTCTGGACCAGAAGGTTGTGGGTTCTCATCCCACGCTGGGATTGGACTTGCACCTAAAAATCGCTGGCATCCAAATGCAGTATTGGGGGGTGCTGTACTGCTGGGGTGTGCCATCCTTCAGATGAGACATTAAACCAAGTTCCCTTCTGCCCATCCTGGTGGGTGTCCAGGTGGAAGTAAAAGAACCCAGGGCACTCTTCGCAAAGAGTAGGGAACATTCCTGGTGTCCTGGCCAACATTCCCTTTCCCATAAACCAGTTCATGCAATTATCCAGGCTGTGTGTGGGTGATGATGTGTGATATGGCCGCCACCACACATTCAGTCACTTCACTACCAGTCTAGCATTGCTTGTAAAGCACTTTGGGATACACTGTGTATGAAAAGCACTATATAAATGCTGATTCTTCTTCTTCTTCGCCTCATGTGTACAGGAATCTATCCCCAGAACCAGAGGACTAACAATACTAATTCAGTGGGTCAAGCCTGACTGGCTTAGAACAGAAGAAGTTTATTTCAAAATCTGTGTGCACACAGCTGTGTACACGTGTGGCCCTGCCTCATGAAAAAATGTAATGAGCACACACATGCAGGGTGAAGCCTCACAAAATCAAATATTATGCACATATACAGCAAAATATAAGCAGTGACCTGCGGGGGGGGGGTAGCAGACACCCTCATCAGTCATGCAGGGAACCAAGCCTGGAACCAGACAACAGCAAAAAAAAAAAAAAAAAAACAACACAAAAATAAAATGTGTTCCACCCAAAAAAAATCACACTGGAGCTATGTCAGACAGCAGCAGAGAAGGGGTGTTAGCAGACAGCCCTACAGGTCCCTGTAACTGAGTACAGCAATAAGGACCAAATACCTGTCAGAAAGCCAAACATAGCTTTTCTGACACTGATCAAAAGCACTATACTGACCCAAAAAAGCCTATGAAGCAAAAATCAATTTCTTTTTCAGCAAGTTTAAGATCTCAAAAGTACTGCAGAGCAGCTCTCAGAAACCATTGTCTCCTGTCTGCTACCAGCTCAGAGTGAGGAAGTCACATGGTGTGCTTTCCTTTGAGCTCAAGAAACGGTTTTTGATTGGCCAACAAAGCTCTGTGAGACTTGGAAATCTCACCAAATAGTAGTTCCCGAATAGTGACCAAATAGTGAACTATTTGGAAATGCATCCAAATATTCAGGAAGCCTACTATTCCTGGTATTCAGAAAATACTATTCGGCCCATGCACAGCCCTACCACAGGAAGCTGGGTACACCAGGGCATGGGAGGGGGCGGCCAGGGCAGGGGTGCTGCAGAGTGTGACTGGGAAGGACAAGGGTCACAGCAACAGAGAATAGCAGGCTAACCATATCTGCATACACACAGGTGACAGTGGCTACCCACTCTGGCCCTGGCTGCTCACCCCATTGTACCTGCAGAGGAGCGGTACAATGAGGCACCCATCAGCATGCAGAACATCATTGAGCATGTCTTCGGTCTGCTGAAGGCATGTTTCTGTTGCTTGCACAGGTCTGGCGGTGCAATACAGTACAGCCCCTTGAAGGCCTGTGGCCTATTCCTGGCCTGCTACATGGTGCACAACATGGCCACTGACCATGGGATAGCTGTTGAGGTCAAAGAGGAACAGCAGTGGAGACAATGTGGTCGACGATCCATGTGGTGGTGGGCAGCCCCCCCGGGTGCAGGGATCCCTAGCTGACGAGGATGGTACACCAGCACTGAGACATGATAGCAGAGGAGCACTATGAAACACACAGGAAGGTGGACAAACACCCATGAACAGGACTGCCACAGTGGCACAGCATGCAGGCAAGTGTGGGCATGTCCTGTGGCATGCACAGACAGGCAGGGGTAGGGGTGGGTGTGGGGCCATGCCACACAGCTACATGCAACAACACGCAGCACAGGACACACACACACACACACATGCACACACACACTGGCGCCCGGGTACTGGCACCTGGAGTGGATCAGACGGAGGGCACCAGTGCTCATGTGCATCCAGTGCTGTGGTGGTATCATCATGCATACACCACATGGGCCAGCAGCTGGGCAGGTGCACACATGGCTAGTGTGTGGTGCATTCCACGGATGCCACATCCATGTCATGCACACACACACAATGCCCATGTGCACACAGGGTGACGGCAACAGACAGCAGACAGGGTGGTGGGTATCGCAACTCTGCTGCACAGTCATATGGTCACCACAGACATGTAGATGGCCACGCCACCACCACCACCCAGCAGACCCAGGCTGTGCGACGGCCACAGAGGGGGTCTGTGACTGTCCCCCAGGGGTGGAACTGTGAGAACGTGACTGTGTCCTCATAGGGGTATGCAGGTGCCTGAACAGGCCCACTCTGGGCACGCCTGGCATGCCAACAGCAGAGTCCAGTGTCAACACTGAGGGGGTCACCCAACGCTGGGTCCATGAGGTGAACACTGCACTCTGTGGGGTCTGCAGCACCTGGTCATGCCCCATGGCAGCCAGTGTGGCAAAGCTGACTGTGACCGCAGTGGGTAAGTGATCCAGGCCCACGGTTGCATCCTCCCATAGGCAATGTATGGCATTCTGGACCTGCACAAAGCCCCTTTCATGCAGTTCTACAGCCTGGCACACCTCTGCATGGAGTGCATGCACCCCTGCCATGAGCATCACCTGTTGGTCCATGGAGGCCCACAGCAATCAGGTGTGCTTGTGAATGGTGTCGGCACCCGGAGGCACATGGGCATTTCGCTGACCCACTGGTGGTGAATGACTGCACTGCTCCCAGGTCAGGTGGGCACTGCACAGTGGGGTCTCCCTGTGATTGCTCACTGACAGGTGCATCGGCGGCAGATGCTGCACCAGGCCTCCCAATGTCCCCAGTTGTCTGCTGCTGCTGCCCCTCTGGCCCCTGTGCACTGGCCAGTGCCTATGTGGTTGTACCACCACCATCTCCCA
The DNA here is from genome assembly GCA_016271365.2 of Neoceratodus forsteri. NCBI lineage: Eukaryota > Metazoa > Chordata > Ceratodontiformes > Ceratodontidae > Neoceratodus > Neoceratodus forsteri. The sequence goes on from CM028133.1 coordinate 866,369,863, forward strand.
GCACAGCACTGCCATCACACACAAAGGTACTGGGGCAGTGGTGGGCAGCTATCCCACTGCCAACAGGTCACTGTTCATGCTGCCAGGGATGGTGGATGGTATGGGTGTCTCCCCCATGACAAGTCCCCCGCTGTCCAGGACAATGGTCACATCATTATCAGTGTCGGACCCCACCCCGATCTGCATCTCTGCACACCGAATGCCGTGGCTGGCATCCCACTGAAACACAGCCAGGTCATCATCCACCACCATGCCTAGATCATCCGGCCAGACTGCGGTGGTGTGCTGCAGTAGATCGGGCCCCCAGATGCCAATGGAGGTGGATGGCTGGTCCTGCAGGGCTGAGCATGTCCCCATGGCAGACACAGCTGCCCCTGCCACTGCATGCTGGCATTCTGGTGCTGAAAGGGAGCACAGATGCATTAGTGCCGCTAATGCATTGGCCCCCCACACCCCACCCCACAACCCAGATGCCACTCTACCTACCATGCAGCGATGGGCTCCCAGCAATCTGGAAGCCACCACCTGGCATGCCCTTGACAGTGCTGCACAGCATGGAGGCCACCACCAGCTCCTCCTGCAGCATGAGCTGTGGCATGTCAGCCTGAGAGTTAGGACCGATGACCCATGTGCCACTTGTGGGTGGTCCAAGGGTCCAAGGGGTTTCAACCCTAACACTGAATTTTCTCATTTTTGTCACTGTGGAGCAACCCTAACTGATGCATTAAATGGATTTTTTTGCCTCTAATTTCTCTTCTATTTTAGAATGATGATGAGAAATTTGGTCCCTGTGCTCCCACCATGTGATGTCTTGTGACATAGTAAAAGGAACAGCAATGCAAACAGAACCACCAACAGTGGCGTACATGGTAATGCAAATGTAAATGGTAAAGGAAACGTTAATAGAAATGCAAGCACAAAGTGATGCCAAAGTGAACAGTGACACAAATGGACATTAAAGCACGTATGAAAATGCAACTGGTAACATGAACAGTGATGGCAGTGGTATTTAAAATGGAAATGTTAAGTGTCACAGGAAAAAGAACACGAAGGGGAACAGAAACGGAAACTTGAATGCAAGTGCACACATAAACGCAAACTGTAATGTGCACAGACAAGGTACCAGAATTGTAAATGCAAATGGTAAAGATAACAGGAAGAATAATGCAAAAAGAAACAGAAATGGAAATGGGAACAGAAGTGCGTACGGAAAAGCAAACCGAAACATGCACGGGCACAGTACTGCAATTGTAAATGCAAATGGTAATGGTAACAGCAACAATAATGCCAAAGCAAACAGAAACACAAAAGGAAATGCAAGTGCATGTGGAAATGCAAACCGTGATGTGCATGGGCACAGTAAAGGAATTGCAAATGCAAAAGGTAACAGTAACAGCAAGAAAGAAGCAAAATGAAAGAGAAATGGAAACGCAAATGAAAGGGCTGCCGTAAACAGAAATTGCAATGTGCACAGTGACACAAACAAAAATGCAAAGAGAAATAGTAGTGAAAAAGCAAATGGTAACAGTAACGAAAACACAAGCGCAATTGACAACGCAAAGGGTAACACACATGATGGTGTACACGGGAACATAAGCGCAAATGGGGACAGAAATCAAGTTGAAACAGCAACTGCAACAGAAATGGAAGCGCATACCCTGTTTTTTCTGAACTGGTGCATAGAGAAACACAGTGTGTACAAAGAATGTATGCATTGCAATGGGCATCAAAGCTGAAAACAAGCATTGGAAGTACATAATTGCTAATATCTCAGCAACCGCACGACATTGAAAAAAAAATTAAATTTCATAAAAATCATGTTTTCCTGGCTAGGATTCTGCAATTACATAGCCCATGCAACAAAAAGTCTGTATCTCACATCGTTTTCGAGATACGAGCCCCGAAAGGCACGGAGTACGCCACCATGTTAGTCTATAGGAAAAAACACCAACTCCGGAGTACTGTAACTTTGCAGCCATGCAATTTTTTTCATCAAACTACCAAAAGGCACATCTGTGAGATGTTGGCTGCGTTCTCTCCAAATTTCAGGCCAAAAGACCTAACCGTTCTTTTGCAGCAAGGTGGAAAAGAACTCCTGTCAATATTGGCCATAGTGTTGCAAAGTATTTTCGTGGTTTGTGAAAGCTTTCGGACAGATTTGTGAAAGTGTCATGAGCACGAAAGTACTTTGCAAAAGTACTTATTTCAGAACTTTGAAAAACATATTTCTGGGGTGTTTAACCCCAAAATAAGGACATGGCTTGCATCCTCAGGCTCTGACTAGGTGAACACAAAAATAATTGTGTCCCTAGATGGTCCCAATTTTAAATGCCAAGCATTTTTCTGATCACCAACTGAAAGCAAAATTACGGATTTGCAAAAGTACTAGGGCCATTTGTGACACTAAAAAGTGCATTTGCGAAAGTGTCGAACTTTTTGTTAACTTTTCCCATTGACTTATAATGGGAACTTGTTTTTTGAATAACTTTTGAACCATTCAATATTTTTGACAAAATCTTCAAAAGGCACATTGGGCACCCCGACTGCATGACCTCTGAGGTTTTTGGACCACTCGTGCAAACCATGCAACCTGTAGGCACGAGCAAAGAATTCACCATATAGCGTAAACATGCACGCAGTTCACGCTTAATAACTCTGCAACTGTATATCCAGGGTACAAAACTTGGCAGATCCCAAGGTGTATGGTTCTTGATTGTGCATTCCAAATTTCAGACAAACTGTTGAACAGTTGCAAAGTTATTAAGGTGTAAAGTTTGACCCTTTAACCTTAAAAGGGCTACTCAACCCTAACTATGGTAGCACTATTGTGCTATCATAATATATATATATAAGGGATATGCAGTGCCTTCAGCACTCATGAGGTTACTTGAGGTCACTGGAAACTGTACAAGATAAATACATTATCACACACTGAACCACTGCATATTCCATTTATGCAACAGGTTTAGATGTTGTGTGAACATTTTGATTTTGGCAGGTGTAAATAATTTGTCAAAAAAAGGAAAAGAAAATTGAATTTTATGCTGTTTTTTGCTAATTATATAAAAAAATGGTATTTATAAATGAAACACCGCTCATTTTGTAGCTAATTTTCAACTGAACATTTTTTCTGCTCACAGTACCATGCTATCATTTTTTGTTTTAAAGTTATTCATATTTGTTTGTCAAAAGAGTGAACAAAAAATTACATTTTCTTCTGTTTTCTTGCTGATCATATACAATATACAGGGTTTATATAAATGAAACATTCATTTTGTAGATATTTTTGTGCTGAACAATTTTCATGTCATCTTTTTTTCATTTTTAAGTTATTCACATTTAAATATGGTTAGTACTGCTTCTGAGGCCGAACATTCTAAATGAATTCTGAAGAGAACTGTGTAGATAAATGAGCTACTGATGTAGTTACTGTGTGGGTAAATGGGTGATGATGCAGTTACTATGTGGATAAATAAATGTATCCACATAGTAGCACAGATAAATGGATTTATCAGTGCAGATTTATTCAGACACCTGTTGCATAAATATGGGATATGCAGCGTTTCAGTGTGTGATAATGCATTTATCTTGTACAGTTTCCAGTGACCTCAAGTAACCTCATGAGTGCCGAAGGCATGAGTGACAGTTACGAGAGGTCACTGGAAACTGTACAAGATAAATGCATTATCAGACACTGAACTGCTGCATATTCCATTTCTGCAACAGGTTTAGATGTTGTGTGAACATTTGATTTTGGTAGGTGTAAATAATTTGTCAAAAAAGGGAAAAAAAAATGTTATTTTATGCTGTTTTTTGCTAATTATATAAAAAAATGTTATCTATAAATGAAACAGCACTCATTTTTTAGATATTTTTGTGCTGAACATTTTCCGTGCTCACTGTACCATGCTATCATTTTTTGTTTTAAAGTTATTCATATTTGCTTGTCAACAAAATGAACAAAAAATTACATTTTTTTCTGTTTTCTTGCTAATCATATACAATATACAAGGTTTATATAAATGAAACATTATTCATTTTGTACAGTAGATAATTTTGTGCTGAACAATTTTCATTCTCACAGTACCATGTTATCTTTTTTCGTTTTTAAGTTATTCACATTTAAATACGGTTAGTACTGCTTCTGAGGCCGAACATTCTAAATGAATTCTGAAGAGAACTGTGTAGATAAATGAGCTACTATAGTAATAAATAAATTTATTACCATAGTAGTGAAGATAAACAGTTTTATTCTACAGTTTTTATCATGATCCCTGTTGCATATACATATATATACACACACACATATAATGCATTTAAATTAGGCATTGCACTTTGAGCTCATGGAATTGAATGATTTAAATGCCATACTGGTACTGCAATCATTTGCTTTTTTTTCTGGAGGAAAATGTGTTATTTTACAGCATTTGTTGTTCAAGACTTTTTGCTATACCCATTCCTGAATGGGGAAGCATAGCATTACTTTGGCATACTTGTTGAGAGATAAACAGGGTCTGCCAATGGCTGTCTTTTTGAGTACTTAAAAAAATGTTCCTAATTAACAGCATTTGTAGCAGAGAGTAACTATAGGGACTGTACCTACTGTGTATTTAGCTGCACTGATGAAAAGCTTTCTCAGAAATAAGCCAAGAAAGATTTGTGAACACTGTGTAGTTTGCACAAATTGTAAAAAAAAAGTCCCTAAATATGATCGTTTGTTGCAAAAAGTAGCTACAGGCACTGTACCTATTGTACTCGTTCCATACAAGTTTATGACTTCACACCCACCACTGGCTTCATTAATTAAACAGCACTTTGCTCATTGCAATTAAACTTTGTCTCCCTAAGAGAAAATATACACTTTGGGGGGGGGGGGATTCACAAAACCTTCTGAAGGTGCAAAACCTCTCCTAAGTCCTCAAATGTTCTGTAGCTATGGAAAAAAAAAGGGGAATTGCTCTGAGTGCTATACACAAAACTTCCACAGCTATGGAAAAAATACACTACGGACTGTAGAAAAAAGTGCAGCTGCAGAAGTTTATGAGGAAAAAAATGTAATTGAAAAATATGGCACAGCCCCCTAACGGCTATTCTCAGCCAAGTTTTTTCTGCAGTTGCAGAAAAAAAGTTACACACATAAGAGTGAGGCGTAACACTCCCTCAGCAAAATGCAGTGCCTCAACAATTGAAATACAATTATAGTGGAGGTCTGGCACAGGTAACAGCAACCCAGTGGGTATATGTCAAACAGTGCAGGTACAGCAACACTAGCACACACTGTCATTGAATGACAACAAACAACAACCACCAGACCCAGTGCAGTCCATGAAGGAGCCCCACAGGCAGTAGAGACTGAACAGCTTGCAGTGAGTGCTACTGCAGCAGGCAACAGAAACACTCCAGGGAGAGACACGTCCAGCAGTGACAGACAGCCACTGTTGTGCATGGTATTGCTGGTACCAGTGGTGCTGCAGTGATCCAGATGGGCTGATTGCTGGTGTCTTTGTGGGTACTTTCAGCTACATCTATGGCAAAACTGTTAAAGTCTGCTGCTGCAGTTAATTTGGTCCACTCTTGTGTCTCCTAAGCCATTTTCGCAGCTGCAGATTCGCAGTTGTGGATTTTCAACAGTTGCACAATTTCTGCAGCTGCTGAATTTCTGCAACTGCAGGGATTTTTGCTGAATTCTTCATCTGTACAAGTTTTCTTTCAGAATATCGCGCAACTGCATTTCTGCAGTGCTGCAGGCCTTTTTCCTGCAGTTTCAGGATTTTTGGCTTTCTTTGAGAATCCTGCCCTTTATGCTTTGCTCACTGCAGCTGGCCACATAGGAAGGACTCCACAGTATAAAAGAATTCCACAGCATTTAAAATTTTCTGTTCAGGGTTTATGCCTAACAGCATAGCACAGCAATTAAACTTTTTTTTATATAAATATAAGCTGAGTAAGTCACAATCAGAAGAACAGAATGGCATTTTTTTTCTGTCCGCTAAGGGAATACCATAGCACACAAGGGTTAGCTCCTCAGTTTATTATATTTAACAAAATGAAAACCATTGGACAGATTTTAACCTTTTCTTTATGGCTTTTAAGCCCAGATACTTATTTAAGGTGTTACTATCATTAAAAGTACAATACAGGGCAATGAGCAGAAATTGGTAGCTGCTTGTTAATTTCAAAGCCACTGTGCTTCAGCCACAGCCATGCTCGTATCTGCACTATATTGCTTCTTTGACGGCCACAACAAAATAACATTTTTTTTAATGGTAGGAGCATTTTAAACATTACAAATGAATTTGCACATTTGTAATAATATATTTGGCTTAATATACAACCTTCTAACTAGAAAAAAGTTTACTTAATAAGAGCAGAAGTATCATGAACTACAAAGAAAAAAAAAACAGTGTTTTTTTTATTTATTTTGTGCTTCAGGCTAGTGTTGTGCCAATGCATGCCAGCACTGGGAGCAAGGATGAGAGACAGAGAGAAATTTTGCTTTACTGCAGCACTTCTTTGCAGTTCTCAGGCTGTTTCCCTGGTCTCTTCAATGTGAAAGCTAAAGAAATTAATTGTATTCAACAACAGGTTATAAAAATAATTAACCAGATAGAAGGAGTATTAAAAATATGAGGAAACTGAAGGTTTTCATAAAGTGTTCCAAAAATGGAGCCTACCGAGCTGCTGGCTCACATTTCTGTACAAGTTCTGAGACATGTGCCGCCATACGGGAGTAAGGGTTAACTCCTCACTCAGTTTATTATATTTAACAAGATTAAAACTCTTGGACAGATTTCCACATTTTCTTTAGGGTTCTTAAACCCAGATACTTATTTAGGGTGTTACAATCTTTAAAATCATAATACAGTGCAATGAGAAGAAATGGGCAGCTCTTAATTTAATTCAAAGCCGCTCTGCTTCAGCCACAGTCACGCTCATATCTGCACTATATTGCTTCTTTGATGGCTGCAACAAAATAAAACCAGCCATGGAGTATTTTGATTTTTGTGTTATCCAGAGTTGTTCACATTTATACATGCTCTGCATTTTCTTAGTTTAAAATGTTACCTGTCAGTTTCGAGTTCAAGTCCTAACATAGCTATACAAGCTTTATAACAGTGGTTTTCAAGGCCAAATTGGAATCTGGGTACATTTCCAGTTCAGTTCTAGTTTGTTTCCAATATTTGAACCTGTTAGGTCATCATATTAATATGTTGATAGCTGACACATGCCTAAGAACGGGTTCCCAGACAGGTGAAATCTTTTCCGGGCCACTCAGCATTAAAAGTTAAGTATGCATTTAAATAAATACTAGTTTTCTGCATTTTAAATAATGAGTCTCAATCAAGATTTTTTCCTTGATTATACTGCCACATTTTACTTTCTAGAATTCAGGCAAATTGATGTTCCTTACATATGTTTTCTGCCTTATCCTTAAATAACTCTTTAATGACTGTGTTACTGGTTTTCTCCGGTATGGATTGTCATTATTTTAAAACATTGTAAGGATGTATTGATAATTTCATGCATGGAGTGTAAACTGAAACTGGGTTTCTGTTCATTTTCCCTGATCTAACAATTCTTTATCCATTATGGAAAGTTCTTGCATCACTAATCTAACTCCCCTGTAGTAAAGAATTAGTAATCCATTACTTGCAGTAAGTTGTAAATTGTTTAAAGGATTTAATTACAATATGCAGTATCTGAGGCTGCTTACTACCACAAATATTTTAAAAACTAAAATCACCTTGTCAGAAGTTGCTTACTATCACAGTTATGCTTAGAAATTAAGTCACCCTGATTACTTAAAAACTAAGGAATTGTTTACTTACTTCTTTTTTTAATTATTAGGAGAAAAGGTGTGTATGTTGAGTCTTATTAAATGCCAAAATGCTAATCCTGGCTTGTGATAGACCTCTATGGTGCTTTTCAAGGCCGCACAATGAACCAAATCAAGAGCAATCCCTTGCACACAACTTCACAGGCTGTGACAAGTCTGCCAGTTGAAATAAATTATTTCAGAGCTTTTAAGTTTTCTTTAGATGTAAATAAAAGCCTAAAGGAGCCTAAATGCTTAAAAAGCTCCTTCAGATGATCTCTGGTCTCTTGGTCTGCTTGTCTGACTAGTGTCAAGATGGCGATCTAAAGAGCATACTCTATGTAGTAACAGTGTTCAGGTAACAATTAGGTGATCAGGTAAGCAGGTACACCTGTTTAGTTGCTAAGCAATACAAACTGGCTATTGTAGCCACTATATCAAATGCCTTTTGGATCAAGTTAATTAAATTAAGACAAAGCAATCTCTGGCTGTGTTAAAACAAAATAATCTGTATTGGATTTACCTATATTTACCCATTTTAAAATATGGCACATTTTTAGTAAAAGCCGAGTTCACTACTTTAAAAATAAAAAATAAACAAAAGAGGGGAGACAAAAATAATCTCAAAACCATGCACAGCACAGTGGGCAATTCTACGCTCTTGTAGGATGGCTACAATTACTCTCACAAATCCCTCATCTTTTGACTCCCTTCTCTTCTCTCTTAAATAAAAAACTCAACACAAAACAGAAAACTCCAATAGAAATACAAACTGTTACAGCAAAAAAATCATCCTGCAAGAGGATTTAAACACCCCAAAACTGAACAGTTATAGACTGTAAGTTTATGGGCAGTAGATTATGAGTCAAGTGTATAAAATTCTCCAGTCCCAATACAGCTCCCAACTTCTCTAGACTTCTCTCGACTTCTCCAAACATTCCTTGTATACAGCTTCCTAGCTTCCTAGCCAGTGGGTAAGTGCATCGGCCTTTCTGAAGGGCTCCTCAGCATCTCCCAATCTGACCACCACCTCTGGTGTTCCTCCTGTAAGACACAAAGAACACTTGAACCGGGGAGGCTGTGAGTGCTTTGCACAAGAAAATCCGGTAAGCTTGGTATCAAAGCATAGCTGGCATACCTGTTGTAGAAAGTAAAAAAGCCTTAAAAGGAGCCTGCTTCCTTCGCTTCTGCACAACAAAGCAGTGTGCAGCTCAGCACAACGCAATACAATACAACATCTGGGAATCAGGTTATGAGAATCCTTTCAATGTTAGTGTTAGGCAGGTAGAACAGGCAGCTCCTAATCTAACTCGATCTGGCCAGTTATGCACTACCTTTAGCTTTAATTTGAATCCAAATTTATCCATCGTAATAAGTTGTTGGCAATATTTTAGATGGCCAGCCATGGAGTATTCTGATTTTTGTGTTATTTAGAGCTGTTCTCATTTGAGTATGATCTGCATTTTCTTAGTTTAAAATGTTACCTGTCAGTTCCATGTTCGAGTCCCACCATAGCTATACAAGAGTCATAACAGTGTTTTTAAAACAGATTGTATTTAATGTTTTTATAATCAGCATTTAAATCTACACTGTGGTGGTGTCATTATACAATTCTGTATTATTGGATGTCGATAAATTCATATAGCCAAACTTTACATGCATCTCATAAGGTGGTACATTACATCAGTTTAATGTGATCTTAGATATACTATTTAAATGGCTACTACTGTACATGTATTTGGGCATGGCTCCTGATGAAGAGCTTGTGAAGTGCTTGATGTAGCATATGTTGTAAAAGGCACTGAGGCAATCACATGTCATTCATTCAAACACAGTTGCCTTGTTAATGTCAGACCAGACCCCCCCATGTAATTTGTGAATATATGAACACAGAGCCATTTTTCCAGCAACCACTGCCAACAAACTGTCTTGTGTTAAAAAAAATAAAACTGTTTCAGTAGCACCCTGTTAGTTACAGGAGTTGGCAACCTGACAGAGTGAGGGGGAGAGAGAGAGAGAGCGGCATGCAATGTGGACAGCTGGCTTTTTTTTTGCAGCAGACGCATAGGCAAATGTTGGTATCTTTCTGTGATTCTCTTCCGGTTTGGTCACATCCACCCTTTTCCCATTTTGTTGGACCCCTGATTTGTAAATAAGGGCTTGGGGGGTTGCTAAGTGGGGCCAGTGTAACAGCACAAAATAGATTGATGGATGTTTTTTTTTTTTTTTACAGGGAAAAATTTAATAAACAGGAAATAAACAAATGTGTATTCCTGCACTGGAGGATTGGGCACCCCCCCCCAGTGCTACTATTACGTTTTTTTTGGGGGGGAGAGTTAGGTGGTAAGTACTAAGAGGGAGGATTGGGTGTGGGAAGTACAGTAAATTAAAAAAAAAAGTAGAAAGTACCACACATGCCCAGTATTTGTGTTTTACAGGGAAAAAAATAATGAAATGGATTCCTGCATTGGGAGATTGGGGGATTAGGCACCCCCAGTGCGACTGTTACATTTTTTTGGTGTTTGGGGAGTGGGGTGGTGGGTGCTGAGATGGGGGTCAGGTAGGGGGAGTAAAGTAAATATAAAAAAAAAGTGAATAAAGCAGCAAGCATGCACGGTACTGGATGAGGGGGGGACAGGGCAGTGAGGAGTTGCGATCAAGACACTGGGGATTGGGCACTCCCAGTGTCACTTTAATGTTTCTGGGGGAAGGGTTGTGGGATGGTGGGTGCTGAAGGGTTGGATGAGGGGTTTTGCATTTTGTCAGTCACAAACCACTGAAGAAAAAAAATAGTGCGAGCCTGAGGGCAGTGTTCTCAGTGATGCAACAGGAGAGATGATGTTTGTCACTTTATCACATTGTGCATTCACAAGTTCTTTTCTGTAGCAAAAGGTTTGCAGGGCTCTGCCCACCTGCACCCCATAACACCTCTTAACTCACCAAACAGTACTGAACTGGGGTGTTGAGCTGGTGGCTGAAAATTTCCAGAGTGGGCTTTGGGTAGTTGAGGTGAGCAGGCAGGTAGTAAAGCAAAGAGCCGAAAATCAGCAAAAGGCAGCAAGCTAGAAAAAATACAAGGACAATGCTACAAAGTCCTTTAAAGCACTTTATCAGTCCATGAACAAAGGCTGTTTCTGGCTTCATACCACATTTCTGCTAGCTAATCTTATTTCCGTACACATCACAATGGATACAGTAAACCAGACTCCCTGTGTATTACAGGTCAGTGTCTGGGAACCTACAGCATCAAGAAAATAAGTTTGACATCACTACTATATTATAGGACAGTACTTGAAACCTACAGCACCAAGGATAGCACTGTATTATCACTACTGTATTGACAGGACTGTAAGGGAATTTACAGCACATAATTTTCCCTCCTGTATTACATGAAAGTGTCTGGGAATATACAGCACCAAGATCAGCACTGAATTATCAATATTATATTACAGGACAGTGTCTGGGAATAAACAACATCGGTGTGGAGTGAGAATAATGAGAGCAAAATGGCGAGAGCCAAAACAGCAAGAGCAAAATAGTGAGAAGCAGGAAAGTGCCATTGATAGTTATTCATTGTACCAGATAGTACTTCTTCATCCTATATTACTCACTGGCTAGATACTGAGCATGATCTTTGCTCCCAGTTGTGCCTGGACCTACGAGTCCTTCTGTTTATCGCATGTAAATTCCTCCCCAGTTGTTTGAAAGGCACCCCTATCAAGACATCTGTAAAGATTCATGCCCGACTATGTTCTCTTCTCAATGTTTTCTCACAATGGGATACCTCACAATTGCTGGCGGACAATCCCAATTTTAAAATAGCGGGTCAGCCCCCCTCACCACCCTTTTTTGGCCTTATAAAGACATACACATGGTTGCCTGTTTACTGTGGGCTGGGAAACATCTTACATTTCGAGAGACACAAACAATTTATCAATGGCCTACTTCTTTTTGCTTTAAATACTTTCAGTTGACCCATATGCTTTTACATTATTTTGGATCTGACTTATGACACAACTACTATGATACTCAGGTTCTCTCTCTAGTTCCTGCTTGATCTGTTTCTCATGGTATCTCATAATATTATCATCAAACTGCAAGAAGTCCTAGCTAATAATGAGGGAGCTGTTTTTTGTGAGTGGGATCAGATGCTTCCCAAGCCTAATTCTTCCTGTGATTGGCATAACATCTGGAAACAAACATACATTTTTTTTTTTAAATGGGATAGATATCATCTTATGCAATTCAATATTCTTCATAATCTATATTATACTCCTGTTAAGTTGCATAAGATGGGTAAGTTTCCCCTCAGATGTTTGTTTCAGATGTCAAAAATACCCAGGTACACTCTTTCACATTTTATGGACTTGTGAAAAGATGATTCCCATTTGTAAAAGTATCCAATCATTCTTGGATCCGATATTAGGACTCAAGGATGCTTTTTGTCCAGAGATCTGCCTGTTGGATGACTTTGGTGATTGTTTGGACAGTAATCAAAAGCCCCACATGCCTTTGATTACTACCTGTGCAAAAAAAGTAATTCTTAGACATTGGTGTGACCAGACAACTCCTCAATTTTTGGAATGGTAATGAGAAATTGTATTTGCCTTGCAGGCAGAGAAAATTATAGCAAGCATGGCAGATTGCCTTTCTGCATCTAGGAAGGCTAAGAAACCATTGTTTATTCTTTTAACTTTGTGAGCAGCCCCTATAGTTTCCATTCCTGTGCTGGATTGTTATCCTTTGCCCCCATTCTCTGAGGATATTAGATAGCTGGTATAGCCTTTGTACACATCCTCTGGTGACGAGGGGGGGGCAGGGAGATGGGGGTTGGGGGGATTGGGGGTTGGATAGTATAGGAATTTCTGTTCTGTTCTTTCTTATTGTATTATAATTACTGGCCACAATTTTTTTTCATACAAAAATCGAGTTATAATTTGCCGTTATAACTACCTCAGCCAGTTATAATGGCAAACACGCGCCACTGTGCTCTAGAGAACAGCGCGAGACACAAAGAACCATAGAGTGAACAAAACAACTAACTGACTCACGGTCTCGCAGCTAGGGGTGTCCTGTCAGATCCAGCGTTGTTCTGTCAGACACAACACAAAACCAAGCAGCATTACATTTTTTTTTTAAACTCTGTTACTTCAAAAGGCTGCACTTATAATAGGTAGGTTGCACTGACCCAAGTACTTTTTTCTAAGGGTATTTCCCTGTACTTTGTTTTCAATCACTGCAGCACCAAAAGTGTTTTTTTAATGCAGTCCTCGGTTTCGGCTGGTTACCACAATGCACAAGGTGGACGTCGCTATTATCTTTACTTTTTACACTACAAATTATCTGAAGTTACACTTCATTTAAGTGTGGTCGTCATTACTCTGGACACCAGAACATTAAAATGCTCTCTCCTTGATGAGCGATAGAGAAGGAGGGGGCTGAGCCTCTTGAAATCATGATCCCGAAGAGGAGTGATGACATCTCAATAGTGACATCTTGGGTGGCTCAGTCACTAAGGAAACCAACTCTTTGCCATAGCGAAGGTCCCCTCTGGTATACTCTTATTTAACTTTTTAGCTATCCAACTGCTTTCTGAGGAGCCATCCTTTAAATTCAAGGTTCAAATATGCTTTTTATGGCTACATTTTACCCGAGTCTTGGGAATAATGCGAGTCTGTTGACAGTATCGAGAATAAATGTGGTGGAAGTATTTGTACATTTGTTTTGTATACTCATCACCTAAAAAAAAGAAAAAGCACTCCCACTTTACACACTCCCTAACCCACGGTGACCTAACGCTTTCCTCTTCTCTTCCAACACGTTTTAAAATAATAAAAAAACTGCAATGTTATACAACCACCACAAATGAATTCTTCATTATACCACAACTGCCTTACTCATTTATTTGCAAATTGAACAGATTATTGCTAAAAAAAATTGTAACCAGCAATTATAAAAAATAAAGTAATAGGCAGGTGGTTATTTATGAGAATTTTACACAAACTCTCGGTGTGGGATGCCTATATAAACTCCTTGGGCTTCGCCCTCAGGGTTTATGAGGCATCTCACACCTTGGGTGTGTGTAAAATTCTCATAATAACCACCTGCTTATACATTATTCTCTATGTTATGGTTACAGTGCTTCATTTCTTCTTGTATATAATGCCATAAGCTTCTCTTGTTATTGTGTAGTTCTTTTAAAATGTTCCTGGTTGGTTGTTTTGTTGTTCACCTGATTGTTATAGTATTCTTTCAATAATGTTTATTAAATTTGCAAAAAGAAAAGTGCCATGGAATTACAGCAGACAGCATTTTAACAAATGATGAAAGCATGTAGGTATGAATGTATGTGCAACAATCATCCTGGCTCTGTAACTTGGCAGAGTGGGTCACTGTATTTGGTGTCATAGACCTTGGTTCAACACTTGTGGGAGGTATACATTTGTTTCTGTTATTGCCCAGTGCACTTTGTCACCCTCCCTGACTGGCATACCCCCCATGGAGACAAAATATATTGAACGTCACCCCATCCCCGACTATTACTTTCGTGGATGTCCTGTAACTGCTAGTAATATGCTGATATGACTGATTGAAAGCTACATTCATCTTTTGGTCTGTTTTCTTACTGCAAGTGTGAGTGCTGCACCAACCAATAAGAACTGAACTATTATTGTGATTTTATCACCACTGTCCCATTGCCTGCACTTATTCCTTTGTATATTGAATGTCATGCCCTCCCCTACTATTACTTTCAGGGTTGACTGCGTCGTACCGGAGGATATTTATATTTATGGTGAGGGGTGTGGGAGGCAAAGTCCCCCTTATTGCATTTGTTTATATCTGATACATTTGTTTTCTCTGCCCATTCTTATGGGTTTCTGCAGTGGTACCTTTTCAGGTGTTGACTTCTTTTTTCTCGCTGACATTGTCAGCACTATTTTTACTATCACTGTTGTGTCCACTGTGTTATCTCCTAGTACCAACAGCATCAAGGACAGTACTGTATTATGACAACTGTATTAAATATCAGGGTCTAGGACTCTGCAGCACCAATGACAACACAGTGTTATTACTAAAGTAATACAGTACATTGTCTGGAAACCTGCAGAACCAAGGACAGCACTATACATTATTATCACTACTGTATTATCACTAGTCTCTTACAAGACACTGCCTGGGAACATACAGCACCAATGACAGCACTGTGTTGTCACTCCTGCATTACAGGACATGTCTGAGAACTTACAGCACCAAGGATGGTATGGTATTGTCATTACTGTATTACTGCACATTGCCTTGGAACATAAAGCACTGAGGACAGCACTGTGTTATCACTACTGCATCACACGACAGTGCATGGGAGCCTACAAAACCAAGAACAGCACTGTGGTATCACCAATCTACAAAGGGGATAGTGTCTGGGATTCTACAACATCATGGATAGCACTTTATTGGCTTTACAGTATTAGAGAACATTGTCTGGAAACCTACAGAATGAAGGACAGTACTGTGCCAAGGAACTTACAGCACCAAGGACAACACTGTATTATCAGTACTGTATTACAGGGCTGTGTCTGGGAACTTATAGCACCAAGGTAAACACTGTATTATCAATACTGAATTACAAGACAGTGTCTTGGTACTTTACAGTACCAAGCTCAGCACTGTATTATCACAACTGCATTAGAGGACAATTTATTTATTTATTGTATAATCAGATTTACAACCTTTGAGCCAGCGGCTCATTTACAAAGGTACCTCGTCACAGAGAGGACACACATGGTTAACATAGTTTACAGAGTACAGTCAAGACAGAGTAGCAGATTTTTACATGTTTGCAGAATACAAACATACAGAGTCAACATAGTATTACATAGGTTGCATGAACAGAGATTCATATTATTACATACAATTGCTTGAACATGTGTAGATAAATAAACATTTCAAGTAGTACCAGCAGGTCCTGGCAGAGGAGAGAGGGCCCTGGGGATTGGGGGTGGGGTGGGGTTGGTGTGAGTTTAGCTCAGTAGGCCATGTCAGTAGTGCCAGAGGAAACAGCAGAGTATCTTTAGTAACAGGTGCAGCAGCAGGTGTTGAACAGCAGGTCTCGTATGGCAGCTTTGAAGGGGGCAATTGTGGCAGTGTTGGAAATGACTGCAGGGAGTGAGTTGAACCAGGTGGGGGCTCTGTAGCTGAATGACCTCTGAGCCCGGGAAGTCCTAGTTCTGGCCACTAGTAGAGTGACCTTGTCTTAAATTTGGGTGGTGGCTCTGGGGTGTGTAAATTGGATGGAGGCAGACACCCCGATGGGGGAGAGCCCAAGTAGGATCTTCTTGGTAAGCAGGCTGGTTTGGTAGCAGATGCGTTCGTCGAGGTTTAGGAGTTTGACCATGTCATAGAGTTGACAGATGTGGGTGAGTCTGGGGGCACTGGTCAGTAGTCTGCAAGCCTTATTTAGTATGAGTCTAATCTTGCTGAGGGCAGTGGAGTCAGCAGCACCATATACTGGGAGGCCGTAATCAATTAGGGACATTACTGCAGACATGATGGCGAGCCTGAGGGCATCAGGTGGGAGGCAGTCCTTCTGCCGGTAGAGGATGCCAAGGTGCGCGTTTGCAGTGAAAGCAAGGGCAGTAATGTGGGCATGAAAGGTGAGGGCCGAGTCAAATGTGTCTGGGAACTTAATGCACCATGAACAGCACTGTACTATCACTAGTGTCTGATAAGTCATTGTCTGGAAAACTACAGTACCAGTGACAAAACTGTAATGTCACTACTGGATGTCAGGACAATATTGGAACCTACAGCATCCATGATTGAAGTGTATTACACTAATGTATTACAGGACAGTGACTGGAAACCTCTATAGTATTAATGATAGCACAATATTATCAGTGCTATATTATAGGTCAATGTCTGGGAACCTATAGCATTAAGGACATCACTGTGTATTCACTGCTTTATTATATGACAGTATCAGGTAACCAACAACACCAAGAGCATCACTGTATTGAGTAATATGTTTGGGAAGGTACAGTACCAAGTACAGCACTATATTATCACTGCTATAATACAGGACAATGCCTTGGAGCATACAGCACTAAGGGCAGCACTGTGTTATCACTCATGTGTAAAAGGACAGTGCCTGGGAACCTACAGCACCAAGGAGAGCACTTTATTGTCACTGCTATATTACAGAAAAATGTCTGGGAAACTACAGAATGATTGAGAGCATTGTGTTATTATCCTTACTGTATAGCAACATAGTGTCAAGGAACTTACAGCACCAAGGACAACAATGGAGTATCATTTTTAGGGCTGCAGTGGGTGTAGTCCTGTAGATCTCTTGCTACAGAAAAAGCAGGCAGTGCATTAGTTATAATTGAAGGTATCCTGTGAGAATAATTATTTATTGTATTTATTTCCATCTAGGATTATAATACTTTTGAGAGCAAGGTGCTCTTTTACAAAGGTTCCACATCAGTAGGTGAGGGTAACAAACAGACAAAGGAATACTAAACAGAGGTAATCTAAAATGACAGATGAACAGTTAAAATCCAGGAGAACTAACAGTGGTAGTCTAAATGATACAATAGCAACTCAAACCAAGGAAAATAATAGGTAAACACAGTAATTATGCCAGCAATTAAAGAGAGGTGAGGTAAAGGGCAGTTATGGGGGTGGGAGTAGCAGCCATGGGACTTGTAAAGCTACACGATAGAAAAATGGGGGGGATGGAAAAGGTAGACCAAAGGGAGAGCTGAAATGAGGCACCCGTAAAAGTTGGGAAGTGATGGGGGGGGTGAGGGTGGAGGCAGAGGAAGAGGAAGAGAGGGTGCGGCAGAAGAGAAAACAGAGAGGGGGGAGGAAGGTGTGAGTCTAGGGAAGGCATTTGACAAAGGGTAAGATTTTGGCAATGGAGGCAGTGACATATGCATGATAAGGGGAGTCACTGGAGGAAGCAGTCACAGGAACTCTTAGACATCAGGTACTGGTTTAGCAGGTGCTTGAATTGACCACATTTAGGCAAAGAAGATCCATCAAAGTGCAAGGAACTGAACCAAAGGGGAGCACTGTAGGAGAAGGATTGATGACCTTGGGTAGTCCTGTATCTGGGGACATGGAGTAGCTGGTTGACAGATGAATGAGTATAATTGGAACTGTATGAAGGTGTCAAGAGTGCTGCAGACACATGAGGAAAGTAGACCAAGGATCGCTTTTCTGGCAGTAAGCAGGTTTGATATTTAATCCTACAACTAAGCTATAGCCAGCCAGTCTGTGCATCAAGTTCACAGACATGTGTCAGGTGGTCAGAGCCTATAAGAAGTCTGCATGCCTTATTAAGTGTGACAGTTATCCTTTGAAGTGAGGAAGGGGGAGCAGAGCCTTAAATAATGAGGCCATAGTCTATGATAGATAGAATGGAGTTATGGATAGCCAGTTTGAGGGCTTCAGGAGTTAGATTACTCTTATACCAATAAAGGAGCACAGTTTTTATATTTACAGCCTTAGTTACATTCTCGATGTGCTGGGCAAAGGTGAGGATGCTATCCAAGGTAACCCCGAGATATCTGAAATGCTTCACAACATCAAGTGGAACACCAAGCTGGTTTTTACTATTGAAGGCATGTGCTTTAAACTTACTGCACCAGGTGCTGAACATCATAGCCTTCATTTTTTAGCAGTTTAATAGCAGTTTCTGGTCACAGTACCATTTTTTGACTTCTTCAAAACCGAGTTGAAGATGATATTCGAGAAGAGCAGGGTTAGGTTGGCTTGAGAATATGACATCATCATCTGCATACAAAATGATTTGTTGATGGCAACAGTGTGGCAGGTTATTTACAAAAATACTGAAGAGGAGAGGGCCAAGGATGGATCCTTGAGGCATGCCTGAGTGTACATTCCACTGGTTGGAGGCGACATTGGAGATTTTTATCATTTGATAGCGATTCTCCAGATAGCTTTTAAACCAGTGCATAGAGTCAATTGAGAGCCCTGCTGAGGTTAATTGTTTAAGCAGCAATGCATGGTTCACCATATCAAATGCCTTTGTTAAATCTATGAAGGCTGCACCAACAAGACACCCTTGGTCAAGCAATTGATGAATGAACCCGATGAATTCCAGGAGGGCAGTTGTCACGCTGTGCTCTTTCCTGAAGCTGTGCTGCTGTGGGTACTAGATGGATTATTTTTCAAGGTGGTCAATTAATTGGTCCGCAACTATACGCTCCAGGACAGGGGGAGGATTGAGATCGGTCTGTAATTGGTGTGTATGGTACGGTCCCCAGATTTGTGAACTGGATTTATCAGAGCAGTTTTCCATCCAAGAGGGAATCATTGAAACATAGAAACATAGAAGTTGATGGCAGATAAGGACTGCAAGGCCCATCCAGTCTGCCCATTTCTTTTTCTGCCTTATGAATGTGCCATCCGCTTTTGCTCTGTCAATGGTCTATCTATTCATACTCATCTGTACTGCTCTCTTATGCCTATTCATGGCTGTTTGAAGCTCTGCACTGTATTCATATCCACCACTTCTGATGTAGGCCGTTTCATGCATCCACCACCCTTTCTGTGAAAAAGAACTTCCTCACATTACCCCTTAATTGGCCTCCCTCTAATCTCATGCTGTGTCATCTTGTCCTGATATTTTTCTTATATTGAAAAATGTTAGACTCTTTCACCTTGTTTGTGCCCTTAAGGTGTTTGAATGTTTCGATCATATCACCTCTATCCCTCCTTTGCTCTAGGGTATACATATTGAGCTCCATTAATCTGCCCTCACATGTTTTCTGATACAGTCCCTGCACCATTTTGGTTGCCCTGCTCTGGATTGCCTCAGTTTGGTTAATGTCCTTGTGAAGGTGTGGCCTCCAGTACTCCAGATGGGGCCTAACCAGTGTCTTGTAAAGAGGTATTATTACCTCCCTCTTTGACTTGTGATACCCTACTAATACACCCCATCATCCCTCTAGCCTTACCTACTGCTTTAATGGTCTGCTTGCATGATTTCAGGTCATCGGTGATGATGACACCCAAGTCTCTTTCTTCTCTTGTGACTGCCAGCAACTCCCCTCCCAGCCTATAGGTGGCTTCAGGATTTCTCTTCCCTATGTGCATGATCTTGCACTTCTTTGCTTTAAACTCCAGTTACCAGTCTTCCGACCATTTTGCTAGTTTATCCAGATCTTTTCTCATTCTGCCCACCCCATCTGGATCATCTACTCTGTTGCAGATCTTGGTGTCATCTACAAACAGACAAACCTTACTCTCCAGTCCATCTGCAATGTCACTGATGAAGATATTGAAGAGAACTGGCCCCAGAACTGCTCCCTGAGGTACCCCACTTGTGACTTGCATCTCTTCTGACTGTATACTATTTACCACCACTCTCTGTTTTCTGCCCGTCAACCAGTTTGCCACCCAGATGACCAACTTCTGACCCACCCTGAGCCTACCCAGCATATTAATCAATCTTCTATGTGGAACAGTATCAAAAGCTTTGCTGATGTCAAGGTAGCTGACTTCAACTGCTCCCCCTTGGTCCACCACTCTGGTTACCCAGTCAAAGAAATCTATGAGATTAGTTTGACAGGACCTTCCTTTTGTAAACCCATGTTGCCTTGGATCCTGTGCTCCTATGGATTCCAGGTGTTGCACTATCCTTTCCTTAAAGAGTGCCTCCATAATCTTGCCCACTACTGAGGTAAGACTAACTGGTCTGTAGTTCCCTGCCTTCTCCTTGCTACCGCTCTTGTGGAGCAGGATCACATGAGCTTTTCTCCAGTCTTCGGGGACCTCTCATGTGCTCAGAGACTCACTAAACAGTTCTTATAATGACTCTGCTAGTTCCACCCATAGCTCCTTTACTACCCTGGGATGTATGCCATCAGGTCCCATTGCCTTGTCTACACTGAGCTTATCGAGCTCTTGTAGGACTCTTTCTTTTGTGAAGGGACTAGTGCACACCTCCCTCCTCCCTGTGTCCATGCTGCTGAGCTGTGGGCCCTGCCCTACCTTCTCTTCAGTAAATACTGGAGCAGAAGTATCTATTTAGGATAGATGCTTTTACATGGTCCTCCTCCTCACATGCCCCCTTATCCCCTTTGATCTTAGGAATACCCCCTCTGGACTTTCTCCTTTCACTAATATAGCTATAGAAAGTCTTGTCACCTTCTTGTACTGTTTGTGCTAGTGTTTCCTGAGTTTGGGCCTTTGCCTGTCTGACTGCTTTCCCTGCTTCCCTTAGGGAAGTTTGGTATGCCTCCCTATCTTTATCCTGCTGTGTTCCCTTATATTTCCTGAAGGCCAGCCTTTTGGCTCTGACCTTTTCGCTACTGTTTTTGAGAACCAAAGTGGTTTCCTTCTTCTTTTGTACTTCCCTTTCTCTCTAACACAATGGGATGTTGCTTCAAGTATTGCATCTTTAATGCTTGCCCACTCTGCCTGTACCCCCTCACTTGTATTTCTTCTTGCCAGGGCTAGCTTAACTCTGTTGGCCATCTTATCAAAGTCAACTCCTCTGAAGTCCTATATTTTTCCCTTGGAATTGGATGATTTAGTTCTAGTCGCCAAATTGAACCATACCATATGATGGTCACTGGCCCCAGGTGACCTTCTACCTGGAGATCTGTGATCCTTTCCCTGTTAGTCAGTACTAGATCTAGGATAGCCCTGTCTCTTGTGGGTTGATGTAGTAGTTGTTTGAGTCTATCCCCTTGCTGGAAATACACCATGTTTCTAGTTCTGGCAGATGTTCCTGCAGGTATTGACCAATCTGTATCTGGCATGTTGAAGTCTCCCATTATCAGAACCTCCCCTTTAGCTGTCATGTTTTATATATCTTCTAACAGTAATGTGTCTATGTCTTTCCCCTGGGAAGTGAGATTGGCTTAGTGATAGGTTGAAAATCTTAGTGATAGGAGCTAATACTTCATCAAGGGTAAGTGCAATTAGCTTTAGATCAAGGGAGTTGCTGCTGTGCCGTGACTTTCCCAGGACCTTGTGTAGGTGCCTTTTAACCAAGGAAACTGATACTTTCTTAAAGTAGAAGGGATGGTTAGTGTTGCAACTACTGAGAAGCACATGAAGTGCGTCTTTTTGCTGCATTGAGGATGTAGAGGAGTGTGATTCATCAAAGAAGTCCAGGGGGAAGAAAACTACTCAGATCAGAGAAAGCATTGTTGAAGATATTTGCAATAATGATGGGGGGCTATAGTTGGTACTTCATCAATGTTGAGCATTGATGGTGCCACCTTTGGGACCTTGCCTGTGACATCCTTAATGTTTGACCAAAAATTTCTACTATTGCCCCAGGAGTTGGCAAGCATTTCTCAATGGTAGTTGCTTTTCTCCTGCAGGATGATCCAGGTGCACAAATTCCTAGCAGCTTTAAAGGATCGGATATCAGCAGGTTTCCCAGTGCTTTTTGCTTGGTGGCAGAGGTCATTCCTTAGTTTCATCTTGGTTAATAGTTTGGATGTGATCCAGGAGTTAACTGTACCATGGACTTTCCTTACCCTCGATGGAGCGTGGAAGTCACATGCAGCATTGAAGTGAGATATGAAAAGCTCAAGCGCTGTGTTACCATCAGTGATGGAGTCAAGATCAGACCAGTTGGTGTTGCTCAGGTGTAGTTTTAGAGGTTCAAGGTGCCCATGTTAAGAACTCAGCTGTAAACGGTTTGAGGGGGTGGTTTAGTGAATTTATTTGTCCAGGAGCAAGAGACCAGGGAGTGGTCACTTAGAGAGTCAGGGTGTTCAACAACATTTGAGATGTGATCAGGATGGTTGGTGAGGATCCAGTTGAGAAGGATGCAAGTCCCCATTCTATAGTTGCACCTAGTATGAGAATTAACAAGTTGTGATAGTTGTGGAGTAGATAGAGAGTCTTTGGCTGAGCCGTTGGTGGGCAAAAGCCAGCTTAGATTAAAATCACCCAGAAATATGGTCACAGAGGTGAGTGGGTTACTACAGATATACTCCAGGAGGCTATGTGGGCCAGCTTCAGGATTTTATGGTGGCATATATATTGAATACACTGTCAGTGCTTTGTTATGGGCCCTACGAAGTATTTAAACAGCAAGCACCTGGGATAGGCAATCAAGTTTTGGCACAGGAAGAGCATGCCCCAAGAGCATATCCTTCAGGTAGATAATGCACCCACCACCACACTTAGATTGCCTGTCCAGCCAGAAGATGTTGTAGCCCAGCAGGGTTACAGCCAAGTCAGGAACTGACGGGGATAGGCAGGTCTCTATGACAGACAGTACATCCGGTTTATGCTGAGTTATCCAGGCCATCAGGCTGTCCATTTTCAGAAGAAGGCTGCATATATTTACTGATGCTATAGAGATAGTCCCCTGCTTTCTCAGGGTGATGGTGTGGTCATTTCTGAAAGGGCTAGGGTTAGAGCGGACATTACCAGAAAGAAGTAGTAGTAATAGGATGAGCCAAAGTAGGTGTCTTTGCTTGAGTTTATTAAGCAGTTTTAAAGAGCACTTTTTTGCCCATCTCACCCTTTTATCATTAATCAGGAGAGGATATCCAGTTGGGGTAGCAAAGTTGGCATGGTTGGAGTAACCTGCAGCACCAGCCCACTCAAATCATTGTGGTGGAAGCCAGAGTGGCAACCATGTACCTTTTGTCATATGGAAGAAATTCCCAGAGACAAATCCTCAGTCATAGTGTAGGTTCTGAACAATTTTACATTGCTAGGTATGTGGCAGGCATCTGGTAAAAATGAACCCAAGACTTAGAAGTAGTGATAAGAGAAGACGTTGACAAGTTAATGAGCAGGGTGGGTGCATCATCCTTAGAAATGTTGTATGCAGTTAGTTTGGAGAACGTAAAGCTAACTGGATAGAAACAGACAGGGAAGTGGCCAAAACAAGATAATGAGGCCTGTGAGCAGAGTGCAGTTTGTGTAGCACTATGATCCAAGTTTCAAAAATTTACTGAGATTAATTCAAGAATTTAACACAACATGAACAGTGCTGTAATAATAACTGTAGTTACTGTGTCTGAAAGAATGGGCTAATAGTGGATTTTATTCTAATGGAGAGGTAAAGAAATCCTGGTACTGTGGATCTAGCTATTACCCCTTTAAGAGCTTTGCTGTAGATCTTAAGTGCTTCCCCTTTAAGCTGGACAGTGGAGTGTGACCAAGTAGGAGGTGGGTGTGTGTCTCTCAGCTCTGGTAGTGTATTTAATAAAGGAAGGAGATGGGTGGGGTGGGCCAAAAAATCACTAAGAAACCAGTCCAGGTTAGGCAAATGGTAAAAACATTGCAGTGAAGGATTGATCAGTTCAGCAAAAGATACAAGTCAGGCTGAGATTCAAGTCAGGCTATGCAGCCCTGAGGACTGAGCAGCAGACAAGAACAACAAGCAAGTAGCAGCTCTGCACTGTACTGATCACAGAATTGTGCAACTGAATGAACTGTGAAACAAAAAAGATCAGGGCTTCACTATGCAGCTGCTGAAAGAAGAAATGTAAGGTAAGTGTTTCTCTGCAGTCTTATGCCCTAGTCCAATGATTTCTGCACTGGCTGCAGCGTTGGGCAGGAAACAAATGTCAGTGCTCCAGGGCCGTCTGGATCCATTCAGATCCCACAGTGATGGGTGTCAGGAATTCAATTAGAAAAGGCAGCAATGCTCCAAAATCTCCTTTTCCTTGTCCTAGGTCAGGGATCAGCCATTACCTTGTGAGCCAAGGAGGAGAGTGGGCAGCAGGTGCTTTCTTGCATTGTCCTGGGCAGGCGGTTGCTTGTGGAGGCAGCCACATCTGTGGTACCAGCCCAGTGGGCTCTGATCAGCATGAGAGAGAGAGAGAGAGAGAGAGAGAGGAACAGAAGAGAGGGCAGTTATAATCCTCGGGGTGGTCAGGGGGAGGTTTCAGAGCAGGAAGGGTTGAGAAAAAATTAACAGTTAAAAAGGCTTGGGATGAAGGAGGGCCTCTGTCATAGACTCTGGCAAGGTGCCAGCAGCAGACTGCATCAGGGAGCTAAAATAGCTCCCTGTTGTAGTCTGCTAATAACTAACAGTGCTAGCATATGGGTGACTGTCAAAATGGCACCCCATATGATGACACTATTATCATGAGCGATCTCTTGGGATGGTTACGACTGCAACTATGAGGGGAGGATGGGTAAGCAAAAAGGGTTTATAGTGAGGGGAAGGGGAGGGATAGGGAAGAGGGTTATTACTTTCTAGTGTGCCTGCTCTGCTGAGCCAACCATGTGGTGCAGTGGGTAGGGAGGCTGGCTTCAGGCCTAGGGGCTGGAAAAATGTTGCTTGGTCCCGTGGCTTCCGGACTTAAATTTTTTTTAAACCGGGCCATGCCTCCTCCCTGACATGCACCCCCCCTGGAGTTGAGAATATATAATTAGTGGGGTGTAGGGGGACACAGACCCACCCCGCACACACAGTTACTGTACTGTGTGTGTCTGGTCACCTTAACTGCATCTTGCGAGTGCTTTTTGACAATGACTGCACTGCTGTATGCTATTCGCGAATGGTGATCGCTTATTATCGCATACAACCATGATTGAACAACATGTTGAAGTTGCCATACAGTCACTTCCGTGATTGTGAAGCACTTTTTTCTCATTGTTTCTATTGGCAGTTGCACAGCACTATGTTTTGCTCTGTCGGCGGTCAGTGGTGGAACACAGCACACTCCGCTGTGTCCAAGATGGCCACCAGACTGTATTGCACATGTGGGACCACTAGAGCATGTGCAGTACACTCTGGCAGCCATGTTGGTCACGGGAAACTGTGCTACATTCTGCTGTGAATGCCAATTTTTTGTTTGAAAAAAATTATACATATCCCCTCACCTGACCCTCCCTTTCAGCACCCACCACCCCACCTCCCCCCAGAATCATAATAATAACACTGGGGATGCCCATTCCCCCAGTGTCCTGATCACAAATCCAGTGGCACTGGAGGGTGCCCAATCCCCCAGTGCAGGAAAACTCTTTTTTTTCTACAATTTTTCTCCCTCCTACCTGACCTTCCATGTTGGCACCCACCACCCCACTTCCCCCACAAAGAAACATAACAGTGGCACTGGGGTGCCCAATCCCTACGTGCAGGAATCCTAATTTGTTTTACCGTTAAAAAAAAAAACATTCATCAATTTCTTTTGCCCCGTTACTCTCCCCTCACCAGACCCTCACACTCATCACCCACCACCCTGCTCCCCCCCAAGCCCTTACTTATCAATCGTGTCTCCACTTTTCAAAGCCAGACTGCGAACTGAAGAAACAGGTATATGGTTCAATGTATTTCTATGATGTTTTGAACTTAGTTGTATAACTTGGGCATTTTTTCTTAATTTTGGCCCAAATTTTCAACATGCCTTTTTTGGGCCTTCACCTCATGAGCAATGGCAGTGTCATTAGGCAAATGTGTCCCAAATGGTGATTTTGTGGTCCCTGCACAAAATAACCTTCCGGGTATGAGATGAACATTTTCACTGCCCTTGTTCATGAGGTGGGGTCATAATAAGGCTATGTTGAAATTTTAATGTAGAAATATTAAAAATCAACAAAGCTACTAGCCTACATTGAATTTTACAATTGCAGGCTCATAACTTTGGTAATTTTCAGTATTTTTATGCCAGATTTACAACACAGCCGTATCTTTACAACACCTAATGAATGGGACAGCTGTCATTTATTAAATCCTGGCATAAAAGTTTGTTTTTTCACATCCCGAAATGTGATTTTGCGGGCCTTGTGCAAAATCACCTATTAGGCCGGAGCTGAAAATTTTTTCTGCCTTTGTTCATGAGGTGGGTCATAAGATGGCTATGTTGAAAATCCGGTGTACAAATATTAAAGGACAGCAAAGTTATGAGCCTACATTTAATTTTACAAATGCAGGCTTGTAACTGTGGTAATTCTCAATATTTTTAACACAAATTTACAAGACAGCCATATCTTTACAGCACCTCATGAATGTGACAGCTGGTCAACGTGCCTTCTCCTACAAAGCCCCCTTTTGGCACAACAAGATTCCTGAGGTCACTTATAATACTACCAGTCTATCCTACTTCAAATCCAAACTCAAGCACTACCTTACCTCCAGCACTGCGTGTGCCTATTTTATGAATGTCTGACACACCACCCACTGGGAGTCCAGTGGCTGAACTCTACAGACTGCTTCCATGAAATGGCCCAGGGCTGCTCTTCAGTTCCCCCTACTCAGCTATGCCTTCCTCTCTGTCAGTCCCAGCTCCTTCCTATGCTCCCCCTCACCTCCCCTACCAGTTCACCTGTCCCTCTCCTCCATCTTCCTCTCCCCTGTGGCCCACCGCCCCCCCATTTGCACTCCCTGCCTTCCTAGCACCCCCCGCCCTTGTGTGCTGTTGAGAAAGCCTCCAGCTGGAAGCCGCTTACTATCCCCACCACTCCTCCCCTTCCCCTTGGGGGAGAATCCTCCTGATCACTGCTAGTATTTCTAGGCCCACTCCTTGAAGGGGGCTCTTTCTGCACCTCACAAAACTCTAGACCTATCAGATACCTGATGGAGCTTCAACAATTGAAACAATGTTTAAGATTTGTAACAATGTTTAAGATTTGTAATTTTTTCCTTGTGTGTTACACAGTACCTGTACTGTTTTTTGAGTCTGTTAACTGTCCTATGATGTGGAACCTTTGTAAATGAGCCTATGCTCAAATGTTATTTCCAAATCAATAAATAAAAATAAAAAAACATTTCAAATTCTGGTGATTTTTTTTTTTTTACATCCTGAAAGGTGATTCTGCAGACTCAGCAGGAAATCACCTTTCGAGCAGGAGTTGAACATTTCTCTGCCCATGTTAATGAGGTGGGGGTCATTAGAAGGCTATGTTGAAAATTTGATGTAAAAATATTACAAAACTATACAGTTATGATCCTACATTGAATTTTGCCAATGCAGGCTTGTAACATTGATAATTTTATATATTTTTACTCCGAATTTACTACTTAGCCATATATTTACAGCACCTCATTAATGTGATAGCTGTCATTTTTCAAATCCTGGCCAAAATGTTGTTTTTTTTTTTTTTTACATCCAAAAAGGTGATTTCATGGCCTCTGCATGAAATCATCTTTAGGGCAGGAGGTGAAAAAATTATCTGCCCTTGTTCATGAGGCAGGGGTCATAAGAAGGCTATTTTGAAAATCTGATGTAAAAATATTTAAAAACAATACAGTTATGAGCCCACATTGAATTTTGTGAACACAGGCTTGCAATTTTGGTAATTTTCATTATTTTTACCCCAGATTTACAACACAGTCATTTTGTTACAGCACCTCATGAGTGTGCTAGGTGTCATTTTTCAACTCCTGCCCAAAATGTGCTTTTGTATCCTGAAGGCTGATTTACCAGTCCCTGCTCAAAATAATCTTTAGGCCAGGGGTTGAACAATTTCTCTGCTCTTCTTCATGAGGCAGGGTCTTAATAAGGTTGTGTTTAACATTTGGTGTAAAAATATTAAAAACAATTTTTCAATATTTTTACCCCAAATTCCTTGGCTGCAGCCCTATGGTACAGGGTCAGAATGTTGCAAGACGTTATGCTGCATGTAAATACAGCTCAATTCCTTATATGCAATATAAGCCTTTTTTTTTGTAGGGGGCTCCGCCCTACACATCTCTTTATGAGGTGCTGCACCCTGAACCCCCCCATAAAGATTCTCAACTCCGGGGGGGGGGTTAACTCTGAATTCACACAAAAGTGTGAAAAATAAAAAAAATCTCTTGTGTCTGGGACCAGGAATCAAAACCAGTCCCAAACGCACTGCTTTGGTTCCCTGCTGCCAGTGGCTTACTACATAAAGCCACAGCAGCTGCTTAGTGGAACCCCAGCAGAGGTCTTATCCTCTGTCTGGGATATTGAGAGGGTACAATACTGCGTACAGCAGTATTTGTGGTACTACACCTCTCGCTCATTTCTACAACGCTATTCCAGGTTAGCGTTAATGTCATATGCTATCAAGCATATGACATATTGACCCAGTAAGCAGCCCTATTAGTTCTGGACAGACTTTTTTGTATTACAGGGCTGCGTCTAGGAACTTACAACACCAAGTCTGCATTGATTTACCTTACTGAATTGCAAGACAGTGTCTTGGGAATTTAAAGCACCATGAATAGCACTGTATTATCACTACTATATTACAGGACAGTACCAGAGAACATACATTACCAAGTACAGCAGTGACTTATCACTACTGCATTACAGGGCAGCATCTGAGAACTTACAGCACCATGGGCAGCACTCTAGTACCATTATCGTATTACAGGACATTGCCAGGGAACATACATCACCAAGGACAGCACTGTATTATCACTACTGTCTGACAAGTCTGTATCTAGGAAACTACAGCACCAGTGATATTGTAATGTCACTATTATATTTCAGGATAATATTGTAACCTTTAGCACTCACAGCAACAATTTATTATACTAATGTATTATAGGACAGTGACTGGATACTTATACAATACCAATGACAGCACGGTATTGCCAGTGCTGTATTATAAGTCAGTGGCTGGGAACCTTCAGGATCAAGGATATCACAGTGTACTCACTGCTTTATTACAGGACAGTGCCTGGGAATCTAAAACACCAAGGACACCACTGTAATACAATAATATGTTTGGGATTCTACACTTACAAGGACAGCACCATATTATCACTTCTGGGTTTATAGTACTGTGTCAGAGAACTTACAGCACAGCATTATCCCTTCTGTGCTACAGGAAACTGTCTAGGAATCTTCAGCACCAAGATCAGACATGTATTATTAATAATGTATTACACTGCATTGAATGGGGACTTATTGCACACAGTGCAACACTGTGTTATCACTGCTGCAGATACAGGACAGTGCTTGGGAACCTGCAGCACCGAGGACAGCACTTTATTGTCACTGCTGTATCACAGAACAAAGTGTGGGAACCTATTAAACAAAGGGGAGTATTGTTATCATTGCTGCATTACAATAAAGTGTGAAGGAACATATGGTACCAAAGACAGCACTGTCTTATTATTGCATTACAGAGGTGTGCCTGGGAACTTACAGCACTAAGGTCAACACTGTATTATCACTACTGAAGTACAGGACAGCATCTTAGAACTAACAGCACCATGGACAGCACCATATAATCACTACTGGTACTGTACTACAGGAAAGTGCCAGGGAATATACATCACCAAGGAGAGTGCTGCATTATCTTTACTGTCTATCATGTCACTGTGTGGGAAACTACAGCACCAGTGACAACACTTTGATGTCACTACTGTATGTCAGAATAATCCTGGAACCCACAGCACTGATGACAGCAATGTTTAACACTAATGTATTATAGCACAGTGACTGGATACTATACAGTTCTAATGACAGGACTGTATTATCAATATAGTATTATATGTCAGAGTCTGGGAATCTACAGCATCAAGGACATCACTGTCAGGGGTCCGTTTTGGGCCCTTTGTTATTTACGGTATTTGTAGATGTTGTTCCATCTTTATTGAAGGATACACATTGCCTTATTTATGCAGATGATATTATTTTGTATAAAAGTTCAATTTCTGTTGAACTTAAAAATAATTCCTTAAATAAGGACTTTGCTATCCTATGTGGGTGGTTAAAAGGGAATTGTTTGGCATTAAATTATTCTAAATCAAAATGTATGTTGTTTGGATTTAGGATTAGATTAAATAGATCTCAGAATTTGTCCATTTCTAATTTGTTGGGTAATGGGTTGGAGCAGGTAAAACAATTTAAATATCTTGGAGTTTTTTTAGATCAACATCTAAAATTTTCTGATCATGTAAAATGTATTTCTCGTCAGATCAATCAGAGACTTGGTGTATTATTCAAGTTTCAATCCCTGTTGACTTTATCAGCAAGACGTGCAATAGCAGAGGGTGTCTTATTACCACAGTTGAATTAAAATGCATTTCTTTTTACTAATCTGTCAAATAGAGAGTTATCTCTTCTTACTAATGTGTTTCATGGTATTTGTAGATTCACTTTTAAGTTGTCCTATTCAACTCATCACTGTGAACTGTATAGACTATCTTCCTGGCTTCCTCCCGGGATGTGTTGTCTGTACAGTTTATGTTTATTAACTGATACAGTTCTTCGTCAAGGTACAGATTCTCCATTATATTCACTTTTACACATTAAAATAAATTCACGGGAACTTCGCTGTGATCAACAAATTAAGCTAAAGGTTCCAAAAACTAAGACAAAAATGGGGTATGGTTCGTTTACTTACTCTGCTGCTAAAAATTGGAATGGGCTTCCTATTGTTTTATATGAAAATGTTTGTCATCAGACTTTTAAAATTAGGTTAAGAAATTATTTTCTTGCTAAATTGCATTGTTGCTGTTTTCAGTAATTATTTTATATATATTTATTTTTAATTTGGAATTTATGTTTAATGTTGTATTGTATTGTGATGTGAGTTTGTTAATTGTAAACATCTTGACTGTATATCTATGGTCTCCGGGTCGTACATGAAAACAGGCCTTTGGCTCATTGCACTTACCCGGTAAACAAAGGTTTTAAAATAAAATAAAAATAAACTGTGTAATCACTTCTTTATTGAAGGACAGTACCTGGCAACATACAACACCAAGGGCATTATTGTAGTACAGTAATACATTTGGGAAGCAATACCAAGGACAACACTGTATTGCCATTACTGTATTACAGGACATTGCCTGGTAGCCTTCAGCACCAAGGACAGCACTGTGTTATCACCAGTGTGTAACTGGACAGTGCCTGGGAATTACAGCACCAATACTAACATACTAAAATGCCAGCAGAATAGGCCTAATGGTCTTTCGTGTCTGCTCTTTTGGTCAGCCCCCACCCTGGGTGCTGACCTTGCTGTCCCCCTCGCCTTCTCTGGCTTCTCCCTTCCCAGTTCTGGATATTCTTGCTGCATTGGATTTTGCTTCCAGAACCCTTCCCCTGTACCTGTCCCACCCCCTCTTGAACCCCTCCACTGTCTCTGCCTCCACCAGCCCCCTAGGCAGTGCATTCCATGGCTCCACCACCCTCTCAGTGAAGTAGCACCTCCTCCTTTCTCCCCTGAATCTTCCCCCTCCAGCTTCCACCCATGCCCTCTAGTGGCCCTCTCCTTCCTTCGAAGCACCCTGACTGTTCCTCCCCTATTTACCCTCTTCATGTACCTGAAGACCTCTATCATGTCCCCCCGGTCCCTTCTCTCTTCCAATGTGTACATATTTAGCTCTTCGAGCCTCTCCTCATAGGTCCTGTCCCCCAAGCCCCAAATCATTTTGGTTGCCCTCCTCTGGACCCTCTCCAGGAGGTTAATGTCCCTCTTTAAGTGTGGCCTCCAAAACTGCACACAGTACTCAAGGTGCGGCCTCACCAAGCAGTTATACAGAGGAGTATCACTTCCTCCTTCTGGAGGTGATCCCCTAGCGATGCATCCCAGCATCCTGTTGGTCTTGGCTGCTGCCCTCCTACAAGTCTCAGAGTTGTTCATCTTGACATCCACCACCACCCCAGGTCCCTCCAGCCATCGAGACTTGTGTATTCCCCCCAAGGGTGTACACTTGGCCTGGGTTTCTGGCCCCCAGGTGGAGTACCTTGCATTTCCCTGCATTGAGACTCAGCTTCCACTTTCTAGACCATCTTTCCAGAGCCTCCAGGTCCCCTGTAGGCCACCCTCCCTCCTCCCTTCCACCACCACCCCAGTTTAGAGTCATCTGCAAAGAGACTCATCTCCTCCTGATTCCTGTCCTTATGTCAGATACATGGCGTTGAACAGAAGGGCCCAAGGACTGATCCCTGTGGGACCCCACTAATGACACTCCTTGGGGATGAGACTATCCCACCAACTACGACCCTCTGGGTCCGGTTCTGGAGCCAATTGCCTATCCATCTGATCATCTGGTTCCCACCCCATTTCTCCCAGCTTATCCAACAGGCCCACGTG
The DNA here is from genome assembly GCA_016271365.2 of Neoceratodus forsteri. Classification (NCBI taxonomy): domain Eukaryota; kingdom Metazoa; phylum Chordata; order Ceratodontiformes; family Ceratodontidae; genus Neoceratodus; species Neoceratodus forsteri. Next base: position 866,402,657 of record CM028133.1, read on the forward strand.
AGGAACAGAGTCAAATGCCTTGCTGAAGTCCAGAAAGAGGACATCCACTGGTCTACCAGGTCCAAGGCACTTGTCACCCAGTCATAGAACTCCACCAGGTTTGTCTGACATGATTTCCTGGGATGAATCCATGCTGTCTATCGTCCAGGCACCCTGACTTATCCAGGTCCCCCCAGCCTCTCCTTGACAATGCCCTCCATCACCTTGCCCACCACTGATGTCAGGCTGACAGGCCTGTAGTTCCCTGCCACCTCCTTTAGTCCCCCCTTGTGGATGGCACTATATGTGCCACCTTCCAGTCTTGGGGCACCTGTCCTCAGAGAGATGGTGAAAAGCTCTGCCAGGGTTTCGCCAGGACATCTGCAAGTTCCTTCAGCACTCTGGGATGTAATTTATCCGGCCCCAGTGCTTTCTCCATCTTAGGGGGCTGAAGGCTTCCCTCACTCTCTGCTGTGATTTCCACTTCGGTGCCTCTTCTCCTGCTTGGCCTCCCCCCACCTGCCAGTGGTGCCTCCCCTCTCCCCAGACCTGGCGGATCGGTGAGGGTCCCCTCCTCAGTATCTCTGTCTCCTCCCATGTAGATGCAGCACCCCATTTCCCTGGTAGAAACTGGGGTGGAAGTACTCATTTAGTACCTCAGCCTGCTCCCGGGTCTTGTGCCCATCTCTCCCCTGATTAATCCTGCTAATCTGACCCTTCACCTTCGGTCTTTCCCCAATGTATCTAAAGAACCCTTGTTCCCTCTCCTAATTTCTCTGGCCAGGTTCTGCTTCTTCCTTGCCTTTGCAGCCCTCCTCTCTAGTGGCCCTTCTAGCCATCAGCTCGTACTCCCCTCGATCCCTTTCACTCCTTGAGCACTTGAATTGCTTATAGGCTGCTTTCTTTCCCCGCACCACCTTCTGGACCTCCCTGGTCCACCAACAGGGTTTTTGGGCCCTACCGCATTTTCGTCTTACTCTTGCACAGGTGCTGGTAGCATCCTGCACCCCTCTCCCGATGATTTCCTACCTACTATCAGCGTCCATGTCTGACCCAATCCCATCCAAATGCTCTTAAGGATCCTTCCCATTTCTTAAATCCACCCCTGAAGTCGATTACTTCCGTCTTTGTGCAGCCTTCTACCCTCAGGCAGAACCAGACCGTGGCATGGTCACTCCTCCAATGGGTCCCTTACCTCCAGGCTCCCCAATCTGGTCACTGTCTGCCAGGACCACATCCAGTACCTGCTCCCTGGTCGGTTCCCTCACCTGCTGAGTTAGGACGCATCTTGAAAGACATCCAGCAACCTCTGTTCCCTGGTCACAGAGGATGTCATAGTCCCAGTCTGTTCCTGGCATGTTTAAGTCCCAACACCACCACCGTTCCTCTGCCCAGTCTGCAGTGTCTCCTAACATCTGCCACCAGACTGTCCTCCAGCTCCTCCGCCAGGCAGGGGTCTCACACCACTCCTATTTTACCTCTTTGCCCCTTGTTATCAAGGTGACCAAATCACCCCACGGTTCCCTCCGCCTCCTCTACTCCCTATGCCAATGCAGTTTTGACTATCATTGCTACCCCTCCTCCTCCTCCCCTGTCCTTCCTGAACATAGTGTAACCCTCCAGGTTCAGGTCCCAGTCATGTCTTGCAGTGGCCCAAGTCTCAGTGACCGCTGCCACATCCATTGCTCCCTCAGTTAGCATCGCCTGGAGCTCAGGCATTTTATTGCCCAAGCTCCTGGCATTTAGCAGGACTACCTTCCACCCTTTCCCTATAGTTCCATTTCCCTGCTCGTGTTCCCATGGGATTCTGTTTCTCCTGGTCTGCACTTCTGCCAGTTGCCCTTTCCTGCAATCCTCCTGGTCCCAGGGGGTGGAGACAGAGTCCCTCCTTTATCGGCACCCCTTGACAGCCTTTTCTCCCATCCCACCCTCCTTCACAGTTTAAACCCCACTTTTACCAATGAACCCCTCTTTTTTCAACTTAAGTTCCCCCCTCAAATTGAGATGTAGTCTATCTCTAGCATACAGCTCCTTATCCTCCCGGTCTCCCCCCAATCCCCATCAACCCATACCCTCTGGCCTCATACCCCCCCTGAGCCACTGGTTTATCTCCTAATTTTCCTTTTGTGTTCCCCACTAGCCCTTTGTCACTGGCAGGATTTCTGAGAAGGAAACTGTGCATCCTATGTCATGACAGACCCTGGCGAGCTCCCTGAATCTTGCCTGTATCTCTAGCTCACTATTTACCTCAATGTCATTTGTACCCAGGTGGACCAGTATGTCTGGGGAACCCCCACAATCCTTTGCCAGCTGATATACCTCGTGCTTAGCCCTGTGCACCATTAGTCCAGGGAAGCATCTTGTTCTAACTGGCCAGGCTTCTCCCTCCCTATCCCATTTGATACCCCTGATCATAGAATCCCCCAGCAGGAGCACTCTGACCACTCCTTTTCCTCCATTCCCCCTTCCATGTCCCTCATTCTTTCTACAGGCCCCTCCACCCAGCTGGCTCCTTGTTCCTCCCCCTATCTGGGTGCCACATGCCACCCCCTCCATATTTACCATGGCCACCCCCCCTCCAGTCCTATGCCTCTCCTCCTCCTGAGTATCCTTCTGTACCTTGCTAATTCCCCCCTCACTGCTCGCGACTGGTCCTTCTCCCCCATCTGCTAAACTAGCCTGGCTCATCCTCCCTTCCTTCCTGTCTCCATTTAGTTCCTCCTTGCTCGTCGTGCTCCCCTGGCCTAAACCCTCAGCTCCCTTTACTGAATCCTCCTTGTACTTCTGGTCCTTCTTCTTTACCTTTCCTCCCAACTGGTCCTTCTCCTTGCGCTTTCCTTCCTCTTCTCCCTGCCTCTCCTGCTCTGATTCACTGCTCCCCCATTCTCCTGCATTCCAGGTCCCCCCCTGTTCTTCCTGCTATCTGGACCCTGCCTCCTGCCTCCCACTCCCACTCCCTTTCCGTCTCTAACCACCTCTGTCGTGGCTACATCACCCCCTCATCCTTGAAGCAGAAGAAGAGAATTGAAGGGTTACTGGAGTGTAAGGTCTGATCCACCTCCCTGCCTTGCTTCCTTCTGTCCAGCCCTGGCCATCTGCCTACTTCCCTGAGAATGTTGTCCTCCACTTTGCCTGAGAGTCCCCAGTTACCTGCCTGCTTCCTTGGTAGTGTCCTTTTGGACCCCCTCTGCCAGGGTCCCTATGTGACCCCTGAGTATTCTCCTGCACTCCTTTCCCTATGCCCCCACCCCCAGTGCTTGGTGCAACCCTGTGGGAGATTCCCAGCCCCCTTCCCCAACCATATCACCCCCTTCCCCAGCTTTCTCCTAATCCCCGCAACCTCCTCCCTAAGCTGTGCTAGCTGGTAGCACACTGGGCAACCACTGAACTTCAAGCCCAGTCCAGTATCATGGCTGCTCCACACCCTGTGCACCCCACCACCCTCCCAAAGATGCCGGCCCTAATGATGTGTGGTTCCATCCCCTTCCAAATAGGTTTCCTTGGGTGAGCCACCAGGTTCCCCCCTAGTCCAAGATACCCCTACTGCCTAATCAGGTCACCCACTAATCTTAGAGACAGTCCCACTGTACACCAGTAACCCTGTTACTAGGTGCAGTGACAGTGACAATGACAGCATTTTATTACCCCTACTGTTATAGAGAACAATATACAGTAGTAGCGCCAAATTAGTCAAGGGATTTTTAAGGATTTTTAAAAATCTCTATTGAGAACTGTGAAACCTTTTTTTAGGGATTTTGTTTTGTTTGCTAGGGTGTTCATTGTTACCTGGAGAGGGTGATCTCATCTGATAGTGTAGTTGAAAATGCACCAGATGGCACTCAAGTACTGTAATAGGAACTGGCCTATTTCTGTAGGTATAATAAAAAGGATTTTAGAAGATTTTTTCTCTAAATTTTGTAAAGGATAAATAATAATCTCACAAAATTGCTTGACAAATTCGGCACTACTACTGTATGGAAACCTACAGAACAAAGCAGAGTACTGCATTCTCATTACTGTATTAAAATACAGTGTCAAGGGACTTACATCAGTAAGAACAGCACTATAGTATTATTATTGAAGTGCAGGACTGCCTGGGTACTTACAGCATCAAATAGCTCTGTATTATTGCTACTGTATTAGACATCAGTACTTGGAAGCCTACAGCACCAAGGACAGCAGTGTGTTATCACTAAGGTGTAACATAACAGTGCCTGGGAACTGAGAGAACCAAGGGGAACTATATTATCACTTGTGTATTACAGGACAGTGTCAGGGAACTTACAGCACAGTATTATCACTCCTGTATTACAGGAACACGTCTGAAAATGTACAACACCAAGAACAGATCTATATTATCAATACTGTATTACAAGATAGTGCTGGGAATGTACAGTTCCAAGGACAGCACTGTATTATTACTACTGTAATACAGGTTAATAGTGTATAGTGGACCATTGTTGTGCATCGAAATTGGAGGTTCTCAAAATGTTGTTCTGCTGCAGTTCAAAAGGTCATGGAACATGATAATACCCTACTGCTGCAGAACACAACATTTTGAAAACCTCTAGAGGTTCCACACGCTCACTACACAGACGGCACGTCACTTACCTCAGCGGCAGAAATGGATGGATCCACGCTCCCATGGTGACAGTCGCATCTGAGCCTTACAAGATGCAGGATCAACCAGATATAAGGAAACGCAGGATCAACCAGATATTTAGACTCAGAAACAAATTAAAATAAAACAAATGACCCCCTACTACAAAACCTGATCGCTTAGCGAGCGTTATGGTTGTCATGTTTGTTTTTTTTTACTTTCCCAATGTACCTGCCAGCCAATAGGAAGCCATGCCAGACACGTAGCCATGCCTCCTCCTTAGCAACCACTCGGCAACCCTGGAAACCACCCTTTACCACTGAACAGTGCATCGCACACAAAAAGTAAAAGGCTGATAAAAAAAGAATGTCAGTGATTTTTAGTGTCACTATACACTATATAAAATAGTGGATGAGCATCCTCATACAAAACCAGCCTTTTGTGCCACCTCAGGGTTCTGATACCATCAGAACTCTCGAGCTTCGCTCTCGTGGTCTGATGATATCAGAACCCCTCTGTGGCACAACATGCTGGTTGTGCACGGATGCCCATCCACTATTCTCTATGTGTTTGTGAATCTGCAACACCAAGGACAGCACTAGGGGTGGGTGAAGGTTGTGAATTCTGCTTTCGCAGAACTTCTGTGAAATTTCAGAAATTTTGTGGAAATTTTGGAACTTTCGCCACTGGTAAAACTAGGATTTTCCTGGGATTTTCAATGGGTCCCTGCAGACTTTTTTGTGAAGTACAGAAAAATGCATATAAACTGTGGAATTTATTCTATCCACAGTTTAATGAACTATCAGTGAATGACAGCATGCTTGTACAGCCATGTGGTCATTTACTGACAGTTCAGTGGACCACCACAAGTGGAGGAGAGAGGAGGGCTGAGCTGGTGGCCCACTCAGGGGCAGGGTGGGGGAGAGGGGTGGCGGTGGGTGAACTGTTTGAGTGGAGGTGGTCCACTAAACACCAGGGAATTGGGATTACTTTTTTTATAAGGGATTGGGAATGGGGGGTCCACTAGACACCAGGGAATACTGGAAATAGAGGAGGATGAGTCAGCTGACTGCTGGCTGTTTTTTTTGTGGATTAAGGAAATCCAGGATAGGGAGGGGGTCTGCTAGACACCAGAGAAATAAAATGTTTTGGGGGGCCATGATTGGTGGGTGGGGGACCTCTAGACACCTAGGAGGGATTGGAGTTTTTGTTTCTTCTTTACCGGGACCCAAGGGCTGTGATCCTTGGGTGGGAGCAGTGGGAAACAATAGACACCAGGCATCATGGAGTTTTTATTTGGGATCCACAGTTGGTGGGTGGGGGGCCACTAGACACCAGGACGGTCCGAGGGAGAGATTTGAGTTTATTTATTTATTTATTTAATGGGACCCCTGATCAGTGAGTGGTGGATTAATGAATTAAACTGTGGTTAAAAAAAGCCTCAGAAATTACCACTGGCAGTAATCTGTTCTGCGGATTTTTTTCCTGCAGTTTAATAAATTAACCCATTGTCTGTATATTTATTTTGCAGTTTTAAGGTGAAATTTCGATGAAAGTTGTGAAAATGATTTCCGAACTTTTGTGGCAGTGACATTTGCACTTTCGTGGAAATTCCCTGGAGGACTTTTTTTTTTTTGCACACCCCTAGACAGCAATGTGTAATTACTACTGTATTACAGGTCACTGCCAGGGAGCCTACAACACCAAGGACAGCACTATATAGTATTATCTTTACTATATTACTAGGCAGTGTCTTGAAACCTACAGCACCACAGACGGCATTGTTTTGTCCTTCACTACTGTATTACCACACTTGTATTACTTGAAAGTGCCTAGGAACATACAGCACAAAGATAGCTCTGTATTATCAATACTGTATTATAAGACTGTGCTGGAAATGCAATAGCACCAAGGACAGCACTGTATTATTACAACCATTATACAGGTCAGTGTCTTGGAAGCTGCAACGCCAAGGACAACTCTGTATTTTTAACATTGTATTTATTTATTTATTAATTATTTAAAAGTTTCACCAGGAAAGGCATACTGAACTACAAGAGCTCGTTTCCAGATGCATCCTGGGGGAAGTGAAAGGGGAGTTCACTTGAAACTTCAAAGAGTCAAAAACAACGTTTTACAACTGTAAACAGCAGATAAGTAAATACAAAAGAAATCATACAATAAACTGTGTAACTGGATTTAACCCATGCAAATTAATAAATAGATACTCAAACAGTGTGAGAACTTATAAACCAGGCATCACTGCATTGAAAATGATAGCTGCTAAAGCCAAATGTGTGCCAGCACTGGCTGGTAGTAGAACAATACATGTTACAATGGGGGGGGGCAGAAAGCAGGCTTGAGGGGGAACATAGAAACAGAGTTATGGTCAAGGACTAAAACAGGTGACTTTGGTGTGGGGAAGGGGAGTTAGATGAGTGGAGGATTAGGAGTAAGGAAATGTTTATGAGAGCAGGTAGAGGAGGAAAGGAGAGGAGATGGGAGTGAAGTAGGGAAAGGTGGGCAGAGAAGATGGAGTAGGGTGAGACAGTAGCGGGAATGAGATTGGGGATGGATAGGGTTGGGAGAGAAGGGGGAGGAGAAACAGGGATGAGAGGGGTGATATAAAGAATGGAAGGATGATAAGAGATGGAGGGAGAATATAGTAGGTTGGATATAGGGGATTAATCAGGTGAAGTTATAGGTTACAGTTGCAGGTTTTGGAGGAGAGGCTATGAAGGAGGGAGCATAGTATTATAGGACAGTTTCTGGAAACCTACAATTACAAAAAGCAAGAGTGCATTATCACGACTGTATTATCACTCTTGTATTGCTGGACACTGACTGGGAACTTACAACACCAATGGCAGTACTGTTTTGTCACTGCTGTATTACAGGACAGTGTCTGGGAACTTACAGCACTAAGAACAGCACTGTATTGTCATTACTGTATTACACTACTATGCCTGAGAACTTACAGCACCAAGGACAGTACTGAGTTATAACTACTGCATTACAGAACAGTACCTGGAAATGTACAGCACCAAAGACAGCACTGTATTATCACTACTGTGTTACAGGGCAGTGACATGGAAACTTACTTTCAATGTCAGTGCCACAAAAGTTGATGGTGCTTAGGTCACCATAACTAAATGGTAATTCCATTCACCAATCCCAGGCTTTACCTAAAACCTAATATGGTACTGAAAAAAATATAAAAATGAACAATTGTTAGAGTAGGTTAGCTCAAACAAAAACATACATTACAGGCTTCTGAATGTTGTGCTCTGTTGCGCTTTTCCCTCTCCAGGCATCTAAATGTGCTCTGTGCTTATGGGGATTTAAGAGCTAATAGAGAGTGACGTCACCCTGATGACATCTAACCAGAAGGGATTTCACTTGAGTCTCCTTATAGGGAAAATGGCAGAAACAGCATGTGAAAGCATGGAAGAGTAGCTGAAGCAAATAGTCTGATAATCAGTTATGCATCAATCACCTGGATCTCTTCCTAGTCAAATCATTTAATTCTAAATTGTCAGTAATCACAATCAGAGGAATTAATGTAGCTAAGAGTGCTACACTCTGAGTTATATCATATTTCCAGTATAATCCACAGTTAGCAAATACAACAGTCAATTAACTAGCACAAGCACGAGAAATGTTTTAAAAAAATGTAGCTATATAACACTATTTCAGTAATTTGTTTTTCTGTTTTTCCTTTTTTCACCTTGTTTTATTTACCACTAATCACCATAAAGTATCCCTTGCTATGATTATACAGCTTTTTTCCAGCTATTTACATAAAAGGATAGCACAGTCCTCTGAATAACTCTTTTAGTTGAAAGCTTGTAATAAATACAGCAGAAAACATAGCAAAATGACTATTTTTAAAACATCAGCTCTCTCATTATTAACTCACTCTCTCACTGTTACCTGTTCCATTCATTATACACTACCTGCTACCTAAGAACCTTTCAAAGCTGACATCAGCTAGCAAAACATGTACCAGAACAAATACTCTGCTCAAAAAAAAAAAACAAGAAAAAAAACAGCGAAACTGTAGATAAATCACAAACAAACTAAAGCAGTAAAATAAAAAATAAAAGGTTCAAGTAAAACAGTGTAAATTAATAAAGGAATCATGCCCAGCAGGGTTGGTGTTATGCTGGAATGGTATCCTGCCTATGGCAGTTGGGCCCAAGGTTGCAGGCTGAGGGTGTCCAACACCCGAGAAGGGATGTTATTGCAGCATAACACCCACTCTGGAAGGCATTATTCCTATTATGCAATGGCTTGTTGTTAGATACAGAATAACAAAATTATTTTAAAGAATGGGGTTTGCCAATATAGGTCAAGCCAGGTTGTTCTGGGAGCCAGCCAGAAATTGAAGTGGAGAAGGGGGATGAGTGGGATCTGCAGGACAGAGAGAGGGGCTATGACCTCAGAGGGGGTCATACGACCAAGTCAGAGCTTGCTGGCTATTGGTCAAGGGGAGGGGCCACTGCGGGGGCCTGGCCAGGGGTCCTGAGGGGCTATTTAAGGACAGGTAACCCCCTCAGCTTGCCTTCTTTCTTGCTGTGAATTTCAGAGCTTGAACCACAGCAATCACTGGCAGTCTGAGGTAAGGCACTGAAGGTCTGGGGGCTTTTTTTCTGTAAGGCACTCAGGCAGGAGGTGTGGGATTATAACATGGTGATTTGTTATGCAGTTTGTCTAGGCAGCAAAACAGAAGAATTGTGCAAGAAATGCATATCTGTAAGAAGCAGAGGAATGAAGGACAGAGTGTTTGGCTGCTGGGCCAAGAGCTAGATGGAATGCGTGGCTGATCCAAGGTCCCGCTGACCTGCCCTGGTGTGTGGGTTTGTTATTTGCACAAAGCGGAATTTTCAGCAGTTTTCCATGAAGGGTTGTTTGGGTATGATTCCTGGGAGCAGCTGGCCTGAGCGATATGATTAAACAATGGTTTTTGTGTTCGAAGGGCTGTTTTGCTGACAGCAGGAGGGAATTTGGCTGCATTCACTACTGGAGTAAGGTGGCCCAATGGATGGCCGGCGTGTGGTGGGGCGGAAGGTATTTTGGAGCAAGCAAGACAGCTGGCAATATCACGCAGAGTGAGTGCTGGAATGTGGAGGCTGGTGGCAGGGCGGCATGTTTGTGGCACTGTGTGGCGGCTATCCTGCAACATGGTTTGGTTGGGTGGGTCCTCAGGAAGGGGTGTGTGGCCACAGGGGAAAGCCTCAATACAGCTTGGAGAGCTGACTTTGGCTTTGTTGAAGCTGGGGGCCGGGCAGTGAGGGGTGATGCCGCGTGGCACGGTTAGGGAAGCATGGCTGGTCTGGGGTGGGTTGGCAGGCTGAGATGGTGTGTTGCGAGCAAACGAAGCACCAGAAAGGAGAGTAACTGGTGGGGCCACAAAGGCCGGGTGATGGAAATTAACACATGCTGCCTACAGCATGATGTAGCAGCCAAAAGGCAATTTTGGGCCAGGAGGCCTAGACTCAGGTGGGGGGCCCACAGAGGCTCAACTGCATGGCATGACCACCATTTTGGGACCACGAGCTTGCCCTGAGGTGGTGGTTACAGGGTGGGGGTGATTGTAGAGCCAGCTTAGCCAATGTGAACAAAGGAAGGGGATGAGCAGGCATAGGGGTGAGCCTGGCCAGAAAAGATTGTACAGTGCAATGGGCTTGGTGGGAGCCCACTGAGAAAGAGTCCACACAGCACTGGAGCTCGGGCGGGGGTTGCAAGATGGGGGACAGAGTGACAGGGCCAGAGAGGCCTATCGCATGGAGTGGTCACCATGTTGGGGGCAGGCGATCATGCAGTGGTGTCTTGCTGCAAGAGTGAGAGGAGCAGCAAAGAGGTATGGTTGGCCAGGAGGCCATGGGGCAGATCAAGGAAGGAAAGGCCGACCGCTGGGATTCAAGTTCGGTCACAGGAGCACTGGAACAAATGAGCAGGTGGTGTGGTGTGTGGTGGGCCTGTGCAGGCAGTGGAGGTATTTAGCCCAAGGCTAGAGGAGGTAGAGGCTGCATGGTGTTTTACAGGTGCAACAGACACTAACAATGTTCCAGAAGCCTTGTTGATATGGGCTAAATAACAGTTTTCTGGAGAATTAATGTTTGAGCATAGCCCTTTTGCCTACATTTATGAGTAGCTGAGGAAATGGGGGTTTTGGTTAGAACCAGCGATTGGGTTGGGGATTGTTTGCAAAAAAAAACAACTGAATTCTCAGCTCATGGGACTAACGAGTACTCCAGGCCAGGCTATGAACAGGCCCGTTGGTGGCTGGGGCAGATCTGTAAGGTGGTGGTGCGACAACATGGCAGCAACAACGTGCTGGCCAATGGGCATGGGGCAGGCAGGGAGCCCAGTCTCTGCCCACCATGTTGTGAGGGCACTGGGAGCAGGCATGGGGGGACGCAGGGGTGTTGTGTTCCTTTGGGGGCAATGAACTGGGCCTGCCGCATAGGAATGCTTAGAATATAAATGACCTCACATGGGCTAAGGTGAGGGGCAGCCTCTGATGATGATAGGATCCTGTAAATTTGTTGTGCAGTCTAAGCCCACCAGAAGGAATGGCACCCAAGAAAGCACCAATGGTGAGCACGACCATGTTGGTGGAGGCAGCGAAGCTGATGGAGCAGATGACAAGTTTGGTGAAGGCTGTGAAGAAGAGAGAGGCAGAGGAGGAGGCCCAGAAGAAAAGGAAGGAGAGAGAGATGAGAGGAATGATGCTGGGAAGGGGAACAAGAGATTAAAGTGGGTGTTGCCCAGCCCACCCATGGGACCCAGGGCAGGTGGGGAGACCACTCCAGGACCAGCAGGACCCATACCGGATGGGGGTAAGGATGGTGTAGATATGAGTAATGATGCAGATTTGAAAGAATATATTGAAGGATTGTTGGGGGACATGGGGGGTGGATGGGGTGTCAAAGCTGGAGTGCACTTTGAAAGCCATTAAGATGAGAGCAAGCCAGGGACGGAGGGCACGGGCACCACAGGTGGGGGGAGGAAGCTGTGTGATGGGTCACCCGGTTTCATGCTGGGCGACCACGTCCCAGCTACAATAAAGCAGAAGATATGGAAGGGTGAGTATGTGGATATTTGTGGTCTGGTAAACGAGGAGACTGCAAAAAAGTATGAACAGAGAGAGTCGGTGGGCAAGTCGGAGATGGCGGTGGCATTGACAGTGGTAGGCCACAAGATGGAGGAAGCCCATTTTAAGGGGAAGAGAATAGATAAGTGGCAAGCAGGTTTCATAATTTAAAGCACGCTGGTCCTGGAGAAACAACCGGACCTGGCAAACCCCTTGCTAACGTACATGGCGATTATACTGGATGCGAATCAGGTGAAGCTGGGGTTTGGGTGGCTCAAATACGATGAGGCATTCCAAAGGAGATGGCAGTAAAGGGTGATCTGAGATGGGATTGGGTCAAGACGCTGTCTGGTTCAATGGGGGGGCATGTGGTGGACAAGCAGAAATGAATAACCCCGGCTCTGGGGGCCAAAGCATGCTGGCCTTATAACAGGGCATCATGCACCTGGCCTAGTTGCAAGTTTCGGCATGCCTGTGCATGATGCAGGGGATTGCACCCAGCAATGGGCTGTAGGCAAGGGGGAGACAAGGTAAGGCAGTCAAGTGGGCAGCCACAGGAGCAGCCCTTTCGTGGCGGGTGGTGGGGAGCCAGGAGGGGATGGGAAGGCCCTGAGAGAGTGAGATATGCCTCCAACTATAGGTGGAATTAGGGAAGGAACAAGTGAGGAGCAGTGTGGCTAGGCCCTGGCCTGCACCCCATCACTGTAATGGTGGTGGATGCCTGGACAAAGAGCTACCCTGTCAAGGGAGGGGTGGAACTGTTAAGGGTGGGTTTTCCCTTGGGGTTTGAGGAGTCACAGGTCGGCATGCAGGCCAAGAATTTGGGCTCGGTTAAGGGAAAAGAGGACATAGTGCAAGGCAAGATCGGGAAGGAAGTCAGGGCAGGGAGGGTGAAGGGCCGATGGCCGAACCCCCCTGCAGGGACTTTCAGATTGTTACCTGGGTGATGCCTAAAAAACAAGCCATGGAATTCTGACTCATTCATCATCTGTCAGACCCAGAGGGTGGGTCGGTGAATGCAGGGATCCCGGGGCTTTGAGCATGGTCTCGTATGCATCCCTCGATCAATAGTACAGTTAATACAGGTGGCCTAAGGTGCTCTGCTGGTGAAGACAGAGATCGAGTCTGACTGCTTGCTTTTACCAGTCCATCCAGCAGATTGGGACCTTCTAGACTTCCAATTTGAAGGTGGATTGTATTTCTACAAAGCCATGTCCATGGGGTGCTCCGTGGCATGCTCAATGTTAGATATGTTCAGTTCATGTGTACAGTGGGTGTTCGGGTCCCATTACAGGCATAGGAGGGTGGTCCACTTCCTGGATGACTGTCTGTTGATAGGGGACAGCCAGGCAGCCACCCAGCAGATGCTAGGGGACTTCCAGGACATGTGCAGTATCATTGGGATCTCCCTAGCAGTGGGTAAGACAGAGGGCCTGGCCCACAAATTGTAGTTTCTGGGGATCGAGGTAGCCACTGAACTGGAGTGTTTTCACCTGCCAGGGGATAAAGTGCCCCATTTGAAGGGGTTACTGGCACTAGTTGGGGGAAGTAGGAGGGTGCTGCTGGTACAGGTGCAACAGCTGCTAGGGCACCTTAATTTTGCCTGCAAGGCCATAAGCCCAGGCAGGACCTTTATGAGAAGGCTGGGCAGGGTCATGGGAAAGGTCAAGCAGCCCCACCACTGGGTGGACATCAGTAGAGGCATGCTGGAGGACCTCCAAGTGTGGGGATTTTTCCTGGAATCATACAACTGGGTGACGTATTGGCAAGAGGACTTGGCCCACAATATAGACCTCGAGCTGTATATGGACGTAGCTGGAGGCCTTGGTTTGGGGGCATACTTTCAAGGGGAGTGGGTCTTGGAGGCATGGCCTGACCAGTGGAAGGAATGGGGTTGGACCAAGAATATCACGTTTCTTGAGATTTTTCCCATATGGGTGGCTCTGGAGATCTGGGGAGAGTGAATACCAGGGCAGGGCATCTCTTTCTGGTGCAATAACAAGTGGGTAGTGGAGTTGATTAACAGACAGAGTGGCCATACAGCATCAACGGGATGGGTCCTGAAGAGTTTAGTGTTGTTGAGCCTGCACTTGAACCTGTTCTTCAGGGCACAGCACATCAAAGGGACTTAGAATGAGGTTGCTGACTGTCCTTCTCATTTGCAGGTAGGCCGATTCCAGGATCTGGCACCACAGGCCACACCTACCTTGACCATAGTGCTGGATTGGATGTGGGAGACTGGAGGAGGAAAGCCAGGGCACTGAACAAAGGTTTGTGGGCAGCCAACATCTTGAAGGCCTATGAAGGGGCCTGAGAGAGCTTCCAGGCCTTTCGAGAAAGTTTGGGTTGGGAGACAGGGGAACTGGTGCAGGAGGAGCAAGTCATGCGGTATATCATGGAAAAGTGGGAGGAAAGGTTGGCCCACACCACCATGGGAGTGCAGCTGATGGGGATCATCTGGGCTTGCCAGAAGTGGGAATGGGGAGACGCCAGAGGCAGCAGGGCCATCAGGCAGATTTTCATGGGATGGCGGTGGGGACAAAGTGGGAGACAGGATGGAAGGAGACCCATATGAGGCCCACTACTCCTGGAGGAGGTTCAAGCACTGGACAAAGTTTGTCAGTCAGCGAATGAGGCCTGTCTGTTTCAGGCCATATTCGCTGTCATGGAAAGGGTGCTTTTCAGTTGGGCAAGATGGTAGCACCCCGAAAGGAGGTGGCCATGGCCGGCTTACAAGAGCATGATGTGTGGTTGGAGGTGGATATGGTGGTCATCTGACTCCAGAGGTATGAAACGGACCAGCAGGGAGGGGACACCACCGTAGAGATACGTACACAGGCAGAGAGGGGAGTATGCTTGGTCTGGGCCATGAAGGATTATAGTAGAGTAAGGGGTCACCAGAGTGGGGCCTGGTTCGTGCATGGGAACGGATCACCAGTGATGGGGTTTCAGGTATGGGTGGTGCTGAAAAAGGCGGTGGCATTTACAGGTGAGAATCCCCACAAGTTCACCCCCCATTCCTTCCGAATTGGGGCGGCAACGGAAGTTGCTGCAACTGGGGCAAGGGAATCTGAAATCAAGCAAGTAGGGAGGTGGAAGTCAAGTTGTTATAAGAGATATGTGAGGTGATGACAATTGCTAATGGGTCCCTTTTTCTCTCCCCACAGCAGGTTCCAAGCTGCAAGTGTGGATCGTGGGGCACTCATTCATATATTGGGCAGAGAGTTTTTCAGCTGCCACAAGGATAGGGATGCAGCTGCACCTGGGTGCGGAGAATACCAGAGTGCAATGGAAGTGCCTGAGAGGCATGAGGTGGACACAGTTGCTACTCCTGCTGGAGGAACTGTGGGTCCAGTGGGGGTGGCCAGACTGTGCTATTGTACATTTGGGGGGCAACGACTTGGGCCATTGCCTTGGGGGTCCTTGATGAAGGACATTATTGCAGACTTGGACGAGGTGAAGAGCTGGTGGCCCAGGACAATGATAGGCTGGTCAGAGATCACCTCCCAGATGGTGAAGAGGGGGGAAATGGGGCCAAAAGCGATAGAGGTGGCATGGAAGCACTTGAACAGGAAGGTGGCCAGGGCAGTAATCGAGATGGGGGGTTCACATCCAGCATAAAGATATCTCATACGAGCAGGAGGCAGTGTACCAGGGGGATGGGGTCCACCTGATTGAGTTCACCATGGGCCTGTTCCCTTGGCCCTTCGGGGACTTAGTCAGGGACATAAACAAGAAAGGGCTGAGAGGTTAACCCATCAGGGGAGAGCCCCATCTTCCATCACAAGCTGGAAATGGGTCAGTGGAAGGGTGGGAGCAAGAGGAAAAAGGGGAGGTAGAGGGGGAGGTAGGTACCATGTGCTGGGACAAAAGAACCCAGGCATAGAGTAATGGGGAGGGAGAGGAGGAGGGATATAGAACTAGGGATGGATCTGCAGTGTCCACACCGTCGGAGTGGGAGTGGCCTGGTAAGTCTGGTACCGGTGATGGTGATGGAAAGGGGGGGCCGGATCATGGTGTCTGGACCCCGAGAAGCAATGGTGGAAGAAGAGCAGAGCAAGAAGAAGAACCACACAAGAAGGAAGATTGGACTGTAATATCCAAATGTGATATGGGACCGCTACGTCCAAAATTGTAAATACAGAATTGTTAGAAATGGGATATAAATGTTATGAATAAATTGTGCCTTTTATAATAAATTGCCAGTGAGCATCCAAAGCCTAACAAGCAGTGGCCTGAGTTATTTCTGGATGGGGATCCAGGGACAATGAAGCATGCCAATAAAAGGCAATCCAGGTTGTTCTGAGAGCTAGCCAGAAATGGAGGTGGAGAGGAGGGGAGGAGGAAGGGTGGAGTCTGCAGTACAGGGGGGGCTATGACCTCAGAGAGGGTCATACAGACCAGGTCCGAGCTTGCTGGCTATTGGCCAAGGAGAGGGGCCCTGGAGGGGCCTGGCCAGGGGTCCTGAGGGATATTTAAGGACAGGTAACCCTCAGCTAGCCCTCTTTTTGCTGAATTTCCCACTCACCCCCTGGCAAGAAGGAGAGAGGAACAGAGGTTAGGCACTAGTACAATGGTGGCACAAGAGAGTAGTGCCTCTAGAGGGGCCTTCACAGGGCTAGGTGGGGCTGCAGGAAGAGGCGGCCAAGTACTGGGGGCTAGTGGAGCCCCGCTGGCGACATTTAAGACAAGGTAGAATAGTTAAAAGGGAAGAAGATGGAAGGGGTGGAAGCAAGAGGAAAAAGGGGGGGCAGGTAGAGAGGGAGGGGGTAGGTACCATGTGCTGGGGACAAAAGAACCCAGGCATTGGAGGAACAGGGAAGGGATATAGAACTAGGGGATGGATCACAGTGTCCACACCTAGTGGGGGGAGTGGTCCGGGTAAGTGTGGTACCTGGTGATGGTGATGGAAAGGGGGGGCCAGATCATGGTGTCCGGACCCCAAGAAGCAATGGTGGAAGAAGAGCAGAGTAAGAAGAAGAAGAACCACATGAGAGGGAAGATGGGACTGTTATGTCCTAGATGTTATATGAGACTGCTACTTCCAAAATTGTAAATACG
This sequence comes from Neoceratodus forsteri, assembly GCA_016271365.2. Classification (NCBI taxonomy): domain Eukaryota; kingdom Metazoa; phylum Chordata; order Ceratodontiformes; family Ceratodontidae; genus Neoceratodus; species Neoceratodus forsteri. The sequence continues at coordinate 866,419,396 of CM028133.1, forward strand.
GAATTGCTAGAAATGCGATGTAAATGTTATGAATAAATTGAGCCTTTTATAATAAATAGCCAGTGAGCATCCAAAGTTTAACAAGCAGTGGCCTGAGTTATTTCTGGGTGGGGATCCAGGGACAATGTTATTGTTTGTGTGTAAAACTATTTTTGTTTCTTTAGAGAAGATGCAAATGATACAAATACAAGTAATGCAAATGCAAACAATCAGCTAGGATGTTACGTCAGGATAACATCCCTGCTGTGGTGGCCAACTGACTAATCAGAAGCCAGGATTCTTTCTTACTATTGTATAATAAAATATAACATGTAGACAAATCCTAACTGCAGAAAGCTGCAGTAATGTCCTCTTAGCAAGCAGCTCTTCACTTCAACAACACAAAACCATTTTAAAGACCTCTAAGTTTACAGAAATAAGTGGAAATATGCTGAATGCTGTCTAAATATTATGTTTTCAAGCCACTACAGTATTACAGGACAGTGTCTTGGAACTAACAACACCAGGGAAAGCACCATTTTATCACTATTGTATTACAAGAAAGTGTCTGGGAACTTATAGCACCAAGATCAGCACTGTATTAGCACTACACCCCCTGACTAAGGCTCCATCATGAGCTGAAGCACTGGAGTAAGGTCATGTTCTGGGTGTGCAGCTGTTCATAAGGACTTTTCATTAATATTGTATAAATTGCATGTTTAAGAGGGTAAGCAAATCTAATGTAATGAAATAAAACATTGAGCCTCATCTTTAACAGTCTGTGAATTATTTGCAAGGCATGCACTTTTTTTCTGATTCTGTTCATAAGGTTATGGGTTGGGCACCCAATTAGCAGCACCTACCACCTCTGAAACTTGCAGCACTTGTCTGTGAAGGGGTATTATCACTACTGCATTATAGGAAAGTTTCTGGGAACTTATAGTGCAATGGACAGCACTGCATTATCACTACTATATTAAATGACAAAGCTAGGCAACATACATCATCAAAGACAGCACTGTATTATCACTACTGTCTGACAAGTCAGTGTCTGGAAACCTATAGAACCAGTGAAAGCTCTGTAATGTCAGTACTGTAGTTTAGCATAGCAATGGAATCTACAATACCAATGGCAAGAGATGTGCGAAATGTGCAAATTTCACTCAGCAAAATTCATGAAATTCACGCATTTTGTGAAATATTTCTCAGGTGCAAAATGCAAAATTCCACCTGTGAAATTGTGAGGCCCAGATATTCAAAAGGGTTGCGCCATGTGCAATAGGGTTGCTCCAGCACAGGTCTGAAAATGCACCATTCTGCAATATTCAGCGGGAGGCAGATGCGCCCCCCAAATCACACTGAGCAAGAGCGCAATGATAATGAATGTATGCGCAACTGAAGGGGGAGGAACATGCATAAATGGCACAGTGCGATATTCAACAACATGCGCCATGCGCAATAGGGGAGCAAGCGGAAGTTGTGCGATAGCGGAAATGAGCCAAAATAAAAAGGAACAAGGGAGAGGTGCAAGAACACTACAGGGAAGGCGCATGAGGCTGAACTCTAGCAACACAAACTGGGCAGGAGGGACACACAGGGCAGGCCAGGGAAAAGGCACCCTGAACAGAGAGGCACAGGGAAGGTGTGGGGAGCCACAGCCAGTGCAGAAGGGGGAAGTGCCACACAGCACAGAGGCCACCACAGGAAGGTTTTCCCGGTGCAGGGAAGTAGCAGCCAGGACAGCGGGGAGAACACAGAAGCAGCTTCCGGGGGGGGTGAACACAAGCCAGGGACATGGTCAGTGCCACCATCCAGATGGAGGCAGTAATGAGGGGGGTGAGAAGGCAGGCAGCAGGGGGGTGCAGCTGTGGAAGGGTCTGTCGGTGGTATGCCCCCAACAGGCAGTACTAAGCTCGCACCAGCTTTGAGCTGTACAGCGATACTGAGATCATGGGCGGTACCGCCTGAATCGGGCAATTCTGAGGCAGCTCTGTGAGCTGTGCAGTGATGTGATGCAGGCACCCACACAACAGAGCCATGCTCTGTCAGTGGAGACTAAAGTGACAGCTTGCATGTGCTTGCTCGCCAGGGGTACCTTCCAGAGACCAACAGAGGACACCACAGGCATAACCCAGTCGGCCGCGTCACGCCACCTCACCCAATTCCTCAGCTCCCTGCTGCCACATGCTGCGGAGTACATCCATTTCCCCAGCACACCAGTGGAATGCACAGCAAACATACAGGAGTTCAACAGGGTAGCCCGTAATCCTGGCTTGCTAGGGGCAATAGACTGCACCCATGTGGCCATCCGCACACCACCTGGCCCTGAGGGGGCCACATATATTAATTGGAAGGGCTATTCTAGCATCAACTGCCAGGTGGTGGGGGCCGCATATATTAATTGGAAGGGCTATTCTAGCATCAACTGCCAGGTGATGTGCGATGCCAGGGGGCGCATAATCAATGTCTGTGCCATGCACCCTGGGGGAGCACATGATGCTTTCATCTGGCACCAGTCAGCACTGTGCCACAGATTCGAGAGTGGGGACATCCCCGCTGGCCACTTAGTGGGTGATTATGCAAACCACATGGACAAACATAGAGCTTGGGAGGGGCATGGCCAGAGGTGACATGGGTAATGGCCCACATGGCCTGAGGCAGGGTGATGCTGATCACCAAACTAACCTCCACCCTGAACACACAGGTGACAATGGATACCCACTCCATCCCTGGCTACTCACACCATACCAGCAGCCCGTGACCCCATTACAGCAACGCTACAATGAGGCACATGCCACCACACACAATGTCATTGAGCGGGTGTTCGGGATGCTGAAGGCATGTTTCCATTGCCTGGACACCTCCGGCGGTGCCCTACAGTACAGCCCCTCAAAGTCCTGTGGGCTATTCCTGTCCTGTTGTATCCTGCACAACATGGCCAACAAATGTGGCATAGCCGTACAGGTCGAAGAGGGGGACAGCGATAGGGACAATGAGGATGCCGGTGATGATGGTGATGGGCAGCCCCCCCTAAGGCGATGGGACCTCTGACTGCTCCGGCTGGCACAACTGCACAGGGACACCATCACGGAGGAGCACTTCAGCCAACACAGGTAAGTCATTGGGCCATGTGCAACCACCAGTGGCAAAGGCCCAACCCACAAACACGCATGGACACACACACACCGGGGTGCATGCCATCAAGGGAAGTGGCCAGGCATGGAACCACACACACTGCCAGGGATGGGCGAGGTCTAACATGGCACGCAGTCATACACACACACACACACACACACACACACCTCACCAGACATGCACAAAGGGTAGGAGGCATGCCGACCCAGACTGCCGCCCCTAGCCACACACATGTCTGCAGACCACCAAACCCACTGCCTGTCATTGTGCGTGTGTCAGACGCTGGGCACCATTGCACAGTGGCATACAGCACAACACAAGCATCATCATGCACACGCAGCTGCGGACAGCAGCCGGGAGGGTGTGCAGATGGACTGTGTGTGTGCATGCAGGGCCGGGTACCCCACCTGTGCATTGCCTTCTAAATGACACAATGCAAACAGGGCAGCATCAGACAGTAGCCATGCTGGGAGACAGGTCAGTCATGAGCCACAGTGCCACAGCCACCACGGAGGTGTGGGCGGCCCCTCCGAGACCCGCCAGCAGTAATAGGCTGACCACTGGCCTCATGGGGTGGCACCAACAGTCCCCCAGGGGTACCACTGTGTGAACATGACCATGCTCATGCAGGGGTCTGCAGCACACAGAACATGCCTGAGCCAGGTGTGCTAGGGATGCCCACAGCTGAACCCGGTGTCGACAAGGATGGTGTCGCACGACGCCAGGAATGAGGGGTGTACATTGCACTGTGTGGTGTCTGCGACGCATGGGCAAATAACTGTGTGCCCATTGTGGCCATGACAGCAGTGAATGATTGTGTCTGCCCATCAATGGCAGCAGTCACATCCTCCCGGAACCAGTCCATCCCTGCCAGGAGCAGAGCGGTGTCTCTGCTGCGATGCTTCTCTGCCTGGTGCAGAGCCGCACTCAGTGCATCCACTGCCATCACAAGCCGCATCTGCTGATTGACTTATGCTTGCAGTATGTGGGTGTGCTTATCCAAGAGGTCATCTGCCTGATTGGCATGCTGTCCCTCAGGGTGTTTGCGGCCCTGATGGTCATCACCCCTTGAGTGTGGGCACTGCACACCAGGGCCAGGCCTGGGCATGTCCACAGGCAGTGCACTGACACCGCCCCCTGACACTGTACCCCCATGGCCATTGGCCGACTGCTGATGCTGCCCCTCCAGCTGCCGCTCCCCAGGGCTCAATGGTGCCACTGCAGTGGCCGCAACAGTCCCACTGTCCTGGACACACACCAGTGCTGCCCCACTGGTGCTGACAGGCACAGGCTGGGACTGTGATGACATGCAGGCCTCCATGGCAGCAACACCCACAGCCATGGCTGCGATGTCACCTGCTATGTGGCCATTCTGTGGCACACACGTGTCACTGCCCATGACGTTAGTGCCATCATCATCGGTGATGGATCCGGCACCAGCCTGAGTCTCAGCATGCTGGCATCCTTGGACGCTGGCATGCTGGGACACGAGCAGGGCCTCCTCCGCACCTGTTCCACCAACATCAGTCCAGACATCCAGGCAGGCCCACTGTGGCCCTGACCCCCATATTCTTGTGGAGGTGGATGGGCCCTCCTCAATTTCCATGTGACTGGCCTCAGTGGAGAAGTCCACCACTGCTGAACCATGCAGACGCTCAGGAGCTGTAAGGGAAAAAAAGTAGCATTACTGCATGTCACCTACCCTGTCCCCTCCCAATAGACAGACCATGACCTACCAGGCAGTGATGGGCTACCACCCGTCTGGAATCCACCACCTGGAACACCCTCAATGGCGCAATTCTGCATTCTGCCAGCAATCTGCTCTTCCTGTGAAGTCAGGTGTAGCACCTTCGGCTGTCTCCCAGCTGTAGCAGACCGTGCTGCCCTGATGGCAGCCACCTTCTCTTTAATCCTCCGCCTGTCTGTGCCCATCTTCTTTTTGCACTCCTGCATGGAGCACTGGTGACTGCCATGCAGGTTTACAGCACACGCCAACTCCTTCCATGCAGCAGCACGAGCCTGTTGTATTCCCTGGCACCCGCTGAGAAGTGGCTCCTGGTATAGGTAGGCCTCGAACAAGGCATCTGTCTCGGCCTTAGTGAAATTTGGCCTCCTCTTCCTCCCACGACTCTGTTCCTCTTCCTCCACCACACGCTCGGTCATGATTCATCCTGTGAGAATGACAGGTGTTTCCTGTGACTGTGCAGTCCCATGCATGTCCCAAACACCATAGTCCACACTCCCAACAGCATGCAACTCACCGCAATAGACTGCAGTAACCGACTGTCAGCCCAATGTCGCACTTTTATAGCGCAACCCATGCAAATGAGGCAAGGCACATCTTTAAGTGGATGCAAATGCAGTGACTGTGCCATTGAATGGCTGATTAGATGATTTGCATATGCCGGCTGAATATCGTGCTGTTGCACTTTGTGCAATTGTGTTGAACGTGCTGAGCCAAGGGCGCAGTTCTATGACATGTTCAGTACACACCTAACTGCGCATGTCTGGGTCAATGACGCAGGTGCCTGCTGCGCTGCTGATGTGCTGTGCATGGAAGGCAATGTAGGGCATGGCCACCATTGTGCCCGTGGCGCTATGGCGCTGTTCACCTATATGGCACTGTGGCACTTCTGCATTGTAGGCACACTGGGGCAACAGCACTATAGGCCACTACAGGAGGTGGCACACAGGCACCCAATCGCGCAACACACATTGGGTTCCAATCACGCTGTGGCTGTCCGTGCGCCAGAGTCCCTTGACCCTGTACTTGACCTTTACCTTCTAGGCACCATGCGTCAGGCATGGGTGCACCACTATTGCGCTGTTCGGTGACAGCGAGATAGGGAATGGCAGAGCTGTACCGTGCAGCATCTGCATGTGGCAGGACCGTGCTGCAGAGCGCCATTTTGCTTGAACCGAGCAGCAGAGATGGTGCGGAGGCGTGCTGTGCAGTGGAGCCAGATCGAGCTGGCAAACCTTGTGGCCATAGTTAAGCCCCATGTTGGGGCTTTGTTTGGGGAGTCACCCCTGGTCAGAGCCAGCAGTGTGGTATGGCAGGAGGTGGCCAACACCCTGGAGGAGGCCACTGGTATGGGGCAGATGGCGGAGCAGTGCCGCCACCGTTATGGGGACCTGAGATGCAGGGACCCAGACCTGCTTGGCCGCCTGTGGGCACATGTCAGGAGGGGCATGATACCACGGCCAGGTAGGTGCAACATCCATACACTTTTATCGTCCATACGGGTATCATGGTTGCATGTGTCTGGCACATGGGGGGCTGTCCAGTGTTGGCCATGGTGGTGGTATCGGGGTGTGGGGTGTGTGTGGGTCTGGCTGTGTGGGATTGCACGCACATGGGGGCAGGGGGACATTGCTACCAGATTGTACTGATGTTCCTCTCTCCATGTTTGCACCTTAGGGCCAGAAGAACAGAGGCACAACCAAGAGGGGAGGTGCCGCATTTTGGAGGAGAGGGACAGGAGGGATGAAGGTGGTCCATGGCTCGTAGACCAGCCTGCTGATGGTGAGTGCCTTACATCCATGATTACTATTGCATGCTGTATAACTGGGCAGGCAGTTGGGCATGGCCACCATCCAGTAACACCACTGCCATGCATGCAACTTGTTACAGTCAGCACTGTCCAGTGGCACTGCATGTCTGGGAGTGCATCAGTGGTGGTCCATGAGTGCACCGGAAACATGACTGTGGCACTGCCTTCACACCGGATAGCCAAGTCACTGTACGGCCATGGTGGTCCTGTGCAGGACATGGGCGGTGGGTGTATGCAGTGGTCCACATGGCTGTGGCTGCCTGGATGGGCATGTCTTGTACACACAGTCACTGTGGGTAGTCGCACACCATCACAGGGGCGTGTCACATGGCTATATGCCATACACAATGGGTGGGCTGCAGGGGGATGGACAGTCACACCTATTGACTCTGCTCCCTCGTCCTAGGTGGCCAGAGACTTCTGCAGATCCAGCAGAACATTCAGAAGTGGCTGTGGGTCAGGAGGGAGACCTTAGAGCTCCTGTGACACATCCACCCTCATGGGGTGAAGAGGAGGAGGCGGCGATCCCATCGGCACCAGGAGGAAGAGGACTGGGGCGGACAGTGAAGTCCCCATGCCCCAACTACCACCTTCCCACCTTTGACCCACCCTCACACCCCTTCTTCCCTCTCCCATATGTTCACCCCTGCTCCTTACCCTCCCCCACCTGTTATGTGGCCCTTCCCCCACTATTGTATATAGTTTTGTATATAGCTTTACTGTACATAGTTTCAATATATATATTTTGCTATAACAACTGTGGTGGTCTCTGATTTGCAGTGGGCTACAGGTGCTCAGCTGCAGTGGTGTGCATGGCATCAGGGGTGGTGCACGCATGGGTGTGTGTGTGTGTGTGTGTGTGTGCAGAGGTGAACCACCTATGGTGTGGACAAGGGTATCAGTCACTGTCTGTGGTTTGTGTGTTGTACTCTGTGCACTGCATGCCTGTGTGCAGTGGTCCACGGGGCCTGCACTGTGTGCATGGCACCCCTGTCAGACCATCCATGGCCTGTGCAGCTGACACCCTTGCATCTCTGTGGTATGCATGGTCTGCTGGCGTGTCAGTGGTGGCTGTCCATGCTGGATAACAACTGCACCTGGCACAATACCAGATTGACCACCATCACCAGTATGGTGCACGTCTGTCTCCAGTGGCACTGTTGCCTCCGCTCTTGTTGTCCACCATCCATGCTGTCACTTGTGTCTGTTGCAGGGGATTTGCTCCAGTGTCTGTCACTTGTGCTCCGGCAGCATGCTGGTGGCATACAGCTTCATGGTGCCTGTGCAGGGTGGCTGGCACACCTGTGCAATGTAGGGGTGCTGGCCGTGTGTACACATCAGCCGTGGCCACATACCAGTGGCTTGGTTAACCCGCTACTGTGTCCCTGTGTTGCTGTGCCCTTGGGTATGGGTGGGTGTTTGTCCATGCACTGTGTTGCATTCTGTGTGGTGCATGCCTCCATGCTACACTGTGCGTGTCTGTGATGGCTGTTGTGGCCAGTGCTGGGGCGGGATGTATCCTTGGGAGGGTGTGCAGGGTGCTGTACCACTGGAGGTGGGGTCTGGGGCATACCCTGTCACATGTGAGGTACTTTGTGTGCTGATGCATGGTCAGTCTCTCAGCTGTACCTCAGGGGGGGACATGCAGGGTGGCACTGTGTATGCATCTGTTGCATCACTGTCTGCTGCCACCCACTGCAGGGTGCCCATGGTGGGGCTGCCTTGCATGACTCCATGGTGCACAGGTTTGCATTGTCACAGTGGGGGTGGTGGCATGCATAGGGTGTCCTGCACTGTTGGGTGCTACTCCTGGGCAGGGTGTATGGGGATCATGGTGCAGGGTGTGTTCTGCATTGATGGAATGGTGTGGTACGGGGCGGTCGGCCATCCTTGTGTGCTGGTCACAGCTTGCCAGGGGGTGTGCTGGGGCATCATGGCCCGGCTGTGGGTTGGTTGCTGGTATCTATGGGCCGGTGGTTATTCCAGCTCTCCCCCGGTTGTGCAGTACATGGGTTGTGGGGTACGATGTCTGTTCTGCTGTGTGTTCCTCTGCCCATCTGTGGCATGGGTGGTGGGCCCCTGCATCCCTGGTTGTGCTGTTGCATTGCTGCCCTGCTGCTGGGGGCTTCCCTGGTTGTGCTATGGTGCATCTGGACTGCTCAGCTGTACATCCCTTTTTGAGCTATGACGCATCAGATATGCTCAGCTTCACCTCCCTAGTTGTGCTATGGCACAGGTGGTCTGATATTCAGTCATCGGCCATATGCACATCTTGGTCTGTGCAGTTTTTGAATATTGCGCTTCTTGCGCATGGGTGCAATGGACTTGCACTTGCTCCTGCTGTTGTGCACTTTTTGGGTGCAGTTTGAATATCTGAGCCTGAATGTTTTCCTCAAAATCATGCATTTTGCCTGTGAAATGCTAAATTTCACCCGCAAACAGCAGAATTTTGCTACTCTCTGGTGAAATTCCACCTCTTGAGGGTGAAATTGCACATTTTGAAGGCAAAATTTGCAATTTTGCTAATGGAATTTTGCATTTTGCACCCGCAAAATTCACTGGCCAAATTCATGAATTTTGTGAAATGTTTTGCATGGCGAAATTCATGATTTTGCTGAAATTTCCCTTGCGAAAATAAATTTTGCTGCAACACTACTAATGGCAACATTGCATTACACAAATGTACTATAGCACAGTTACTGAATACCTATTCTGTACCAAAGACAGCACTGAATTATCAACACTGGATTACAGGTCAGTATCTGGGAAACTACAGCATCAAGCACTCACTGTGTGCTCACTATCATATTACAGGACAGTACCTGGGAACCTACAGCACCAAGGGTATTACTGTATTTCAGTAATATGTCTGGGAATCTACAGTACCATGGGTGGCACAGCATTGTTACCACTCTATTACAGTTTAGGGCCTGAAAGTCTAGGGCACCAAGGACAGCTCTGTGTTATCACTAATGTGTTATTGAATAGAGTTTAGGAACCTACAGCATGAAGGACAACACTGTTTTGTTTCTGCTTTATTAAAGAACAGTGTCTGGGAACCTACAGAATGAGGGAGAGCACTGTGTTATCACTACATTATACAATGGCAAGAAAAAATCCTGGACTCTGATTGGTCAGTCTTGGGCCGGACCCGTGATGTTATCCCAGTACAACATCACGGGTCTAGTCTCAGCCTCATTGTGAACCTATAGATGATTGTTTGCTTGATTCATTTCTGCTTGATTGTTTCATCTTCTCTTAAAAAACAAAAATATTTTTCCACACAAAAACATCTTTAAAATTATTTTTTTATTCTATATAACAACGAGCCATTGTATAATAGCAATAATGCCCTCCAGGGTGTGTGTCGTTTGGGATAATGTCACGCCTCAGTCGTTGGATGCACTCGGCCTGCGGCCTCGTGCCCAACCACCTGAGGCTTGACATTATCCCAGCACGACACAAACATCCGGTCAGGCATTATTGCTTAAATATTACAGTACAGTGTCAAATAACTTATAGCACCAAAAATGACACATCATTATCTCTACTGTATTACAGCAAGCATTTGTCAATGCCGAATGTTGCTTGCTTCTATGTGCTGTTTAGGTATTTGGAAGTCATTGGAGTGCAAATATTGAAAATTTGCGAACTTACGAGCGTGCGTAGGAACTGCACAATGCACGCTCGTAAAACAGTCATTTTTAGGAATTTTTTCACCAAATTTTCAACATAGCCATTTTAAGACGTCTGCTCATCAACAGTGTCACTGTGATTTTGTTAATGTGTCCCATACATTGAGTTTGCACACCGACTGCGCCATTGTGCGCTACATGGGTGGAAACATGTTTTGGGCAGGATGTGAAAAATGACAGCTGTACTGCTCATAAGGAGGTGTGGTAAAATGGCAATGTTGAAAATCTGGAGTGGAAATATTGAAAATTCGCAAACCTACGAGCGTGCGTGGGAACAGTGCAATGCACACTCGTAAAACAGTCATTTTTAGGAATTTTTTCATCAAATTTTCACCACAGGCATTTTAAGACCTCTGCTCATGATCAGTGTCACTGTGATTTTCTTAATGTGTCCCATACATTGAGTTCGCACACCGACTGCGCCATTGTGTGCTACATGGGCGGACACATGTTTTGGGTAGGATGTGAAAAATGACAGCTGTACTGCTCATGAGGAGGTGCGATAAAATGGCAATGTTGAAAATCTGGAGTGAAAATATTGAAAATTCACAAACTTACGAGCGTGCGTAGGAACTGCGCAACGCACGCTGGTAAAACAGTCATTTTTAGGAATTTTTTCACCAAATTTTCAACATAGTGATTTTAAGACCTCTGCTCATGAACAGTGTCACTGTGATTTTCTTAATTTGTCCCGTACATTGATTTCGCACACCGACTGCGCCATTCTGTGCTACATGGGCGGAAACACATTTTGGGTGAAATGTGAAAAATGACAGCTGTACTTCTCATAAGAAGGTCTGGTAAAATGGCAATGTTGAAAATCTGGAGTGAAAATATTGAAATTTCGCGAACTTACGAGCCTGCGTAGGAACTGCACAACGCACGCTCGTAAAACAGTCATTGTTTGGAATTTTGGCACCATGAAATCACCCTTTGGGCCCGAATAATGCCAAGACAGTGACATCATTCATGAGAAGGGGTCCCAAAAACCCCATGTTGAAAATTTGGTGCAAAAATTCCCAAAAATGCCTGAGATATGCAACAAAGTTGAAACCCCCCTATCTAGCCCATTATACAGCTTACCGGCATTTCATCAGTTCGCGGTCGGCTTTGAAGAGTGCAGACGTGTTCCCGGTCCACCGAAGATTGTCGCACCAGAGTCCGGAGGCATGGGGGTGAGGTGGCAAGAGTAGCAGCGGATTGGGTGGGAGTTGTGGGGGTTGGGAGAGCGCTACGGACCGTTTGGTTTTCAGGTATTTAAATTAAAAAAGTCGATGTGGGACCCTTTGCCATGCTGGGGTAGGCTCCAGCTTGGCATAAAGAACATCAGGGGCGTTCAGCCCGACGGGCGGATTGGGCACCCTCGTCTCGCCATAGATTTGTTGCCATGCTGGGGTGGGCTCCCAGCATGGCAAAAGAGGGGAGCATTCAGCCGATGGGAGTTGGGCACCCCATTGGCCATGGAATTTGTGGAGGGCGAAAAGGATTGGGCACCCCGTTGCTAAGTGACCACTTGCCACGCTGGGGTGGGCTCCCCCAGCGTGGCAACTACTACTTGAGGGAGGGGGACATAGCTCAGCCGGACGGGATTGGGCACCCGTCGGCTATACAGTCAGTCGCGAGGCGCGCGTATGCCTGCAGGTGGGGAGGCTGCGTGCGGGCAGCCTCTTATTGGTGCTCACCTGCCGTAGCTCCCCTTTCAACTCGGATACCACTGCATTTGGAGCGTGTCATAGACAGCTCCAAAATGCATTGGCTTACAGGGGCCGCACCTGCCAGCACACTGCCTGAATTGGAGGAGGAGGTGACACACCTCCGAAATCTCTGATGATGGCACTATGTTTCTTGCACATGCATGCAAGCAACATAAAAATGTGTCTGGAAACATACAGCACCAAGATTAGCCCTGTATTATCACTACTAAATTACAGGATGGTGAGTGGAAGCACATACAGTAAAGTTGGGGTTTGGAGCAGCACTATCCTAGTGCACACTTTATTTTTTGGTTTTAATGCCTATACAGTTTGAATGAAAGAAATGTATTATTAACATTGTATTATAGGTGAGTGGCTGGGATCCTACAGTATCAAGGACATCACTGTGTTTTAATTACTATGTTATAGGATTGTACCTAGGAATTTACAGCACCAATTGCATTACTGTATTGTCGGTCACTACTGTAGTACAGTAATATATCTGGAAACCTGTAGTACTAATGGCAGCAATGTATTATTACTGCTGTGTTACAGGGCACTGCCTGGGATCTGACAGCACCAATGACAATACTGTGTTATCATTAATGTGTAAACAGACAGTACCTGGGAACCTACAGCACTAAGAACAGCACTACATTGTCCATACTGTATTACAGGACAGAGTCTGGGAGCATACAGCACCAAGGACAGCACTGTGTTTTTACTACTGTATTACAGAGCAGTGTCTGAAATTACAACACCAAGGACTGCATTGTCTGGAAACTTAACACTATAAAGTATTGCCACTGTTGAGGAGCCTACAGCTCTGCACACCAGTTCTATGTTACCAATGTCATATTATAGGAGAGTGTCACTCAAGCTACAGTATCAAGTTCAGGACTGCATTACTGCAGTTGCAATACAAGAGAGTATATGGGAGCCTGCAGCACAAAACACTGCATTATATTTATTTAAGAAGTTGCACCAGACAAGTACAGAACATCAAGGTTTAACACAACATTTACAAGCATATTTTGAAGTAAAATACAAGAGGCAGGAAGTAACATGTTTCAAAATTATGTCATCAGTACCATCATTATTGTATATGAGAGTGTCTTTCATCCTATATATACAGTAGCATGAAGTGGAACATTATATTATGATTACTGTTTTACATGAGAGTGGCATGGGGACTACAACAGATATTCCATCCCAGATAGCCCATCCATGATTTTATATATTGTTTTCAGTTGGGGATGGCAGGGAGACCATAAAACTGATAATACAGTAGCATTTCATTTATCAATAAACTGCTCGCAAATATTGCACTATCACAGCTGATGAAAAATATAATCAAGGAACACTGTTTTATGTGTGATATGAAACTGTTGATAGATGGTGAAGTGGCTGAGTAAAGGAACATAAGCACCACATGTGGGGTGTAGCTGCCGAAAACATGTTGTCCCTTTTGTTGCATTCTAGACCATTGGACTCCAAAACTCACTACCCTCAGATGAGAGGTTTGGTGCAGGCAAATGGATGGGCTACAGGAGATCGGCAAGGTGCATTGAGCCACAACCTTTAGTGACCTAGAACTGTTCTTCAAATGTCAGTTACAACTCTGGTTGCATCACTCTATGCCATCTGCAACTTGATCAGTCTGTTTTCTAGCAGACAATGTCATCTACATTATTATGGCAAGGCCCTCTACTGAGAGGACCAAATGCACTTTGAAAAAATTATAATGTTGAATCTTTTCTAGAGTTCATACTCAAAATCTGATCTTTCATTGGAGTTGTCAGATTTATGGTGCTGTAATTGTAAATTAAAATAATATTTAATTGATTTTCTGTCAGTTTCTGTAAATTTATGTTTACTTAGTTGTTGCAGTACTTTACTGACACAGGAATTTACCTAGTATCTATATGTAAGTATGATTTTCTGAACTATGTTTGGAACCAAGGGATTCTGTTGACATCACTAAATGATATTCCAAAGCCAATGTCATGAAATAAATGATAACCAGAACACTACTCCACTAGACAGTTATGTTAGGGCTAGTAAGGGCTACTAAGTGGTGGATAGCACTTCAAATACATTTAAACAGAAACAGAAAAGGGTGAACTAGCAGTATTAATGATTTTAATATGTTTTAATTGCACTAATGTATCACAATCACAACAGATGTGCTATGCACCTCCCTTCCAGTCAAACCATTACTAAATCTGCCACCTGAGTGAATAACAATGAGTGCAGAGTGGAGGTGATGGATGAATGGACAAGGATGCCCCTCTATAATTTACTTTGCTTTTGAATGTGAACTATAGAAAACAATTACATTTAATAACATTTAAACATTTGCACACACTATATGTAAAAAAAAAGCCCCTACTGATAGATAACACCAGATAGTAAGAAGTAGAATATGAAGGAGCAAGTGAAGAGTAAGTCCATACAGGGGTGGGGCAAACAAGAAAAGGGAGTCCCGGCACAGTGAAGCCACACTGAATGCCACAGTAATAAAACAATAAATCTAAGCACAAAGAAAACCACACTACAAAACTATGTGCTGGCCACAGATATAAAATGCCAGTAGTGCTTTATTTAGGAAAACAAAAGAAACCATGGCACCAGCCTCCAAGGTGATTCACCCCTTGTGGTTCTTTTTCAAGGGAACAAAGCACCAGGGAGGTTGGTGCAGTGGTTTCTTTTGGTTTCCTAAATAAAGCACTGCTTGCATTTTATATCAGTAGCCAGCACATATTTTTGTAGCACAGTTTTGTTTGTGCTTAGGGAAAAAATCCAAAAAGGGGGATGCAACGGAATGTATACAACATGCCATGAGGAAAAAAACAAAGCACAGATTTTTATTTTATTAATTTATTTATTAAAATCTCAGAATTAAAACCTTTGAGCCAGAGGCTCATTTACAAGGGCTCCATGTTGATACATGAGGGGAGACAAGGACAAAAACAGGGTACAATGAACAGTTGTGCATTGATTTCAGAGGAAAACAGTGGGGACAGATGAAAAATACAGATTAAGTTCTCCAAGGAACAACAAATTACATGGCACAGTGTAAAATGTACAGGTTGCAAGGACACAGTAGATATATTGGAACCAAAATTACATACAGCGTAGGAGCAGCCAGGGGAAGGCCTTGTCAGGATAAAGGTTAGAGTCAGGAGAAGATAGGATAGGAGATGTAAACTAAAATGGGGGTGAGGAGAGTTGGAGCAGCCCATGTGAGGCTTTGTACTGGGGAGGCCCTAAGTCCTAGCAGCCACTAACATGCTGCAAAGGGGTTTAGAGGAGGGGTAATGAGGTGGAACCACTTAGAAGGTGAGGGAAGTTTCCCAATGCAGGAAGACAAAGAAAGAAAAGGAGGATATTCAGTGGCAGAGAAGAAAAGGGGGTACAGTGCATGTACAAAGGGAACTGGGGGAGGGGAAGAGGTAGGTAAGGAGGGGTAGAAAGGGGATCTATCGGGGGCATATATGGTATGAGAGAAACAGGGTGTTGGAGTCCAAGCCCCGGTGGGAGTATCAGGAGTTAAGGGGGGGCATTAACTGGGAGTGAGGTCCCACTTGAAAGTGGAGGTGAGGGGTAGGGGAAAGAAGGGGGTTGGAGTGGTGGAGGAGATGACATGTGGGAAATAGGGGTTAGGACTAGGTAGTAGAGAGTTGGGCACCTAGGAGGGGCAATCACAACTGTTCTGTTTCAGGGCATCCTGTCAAAGTTTAGTTTTGAAGGGTCCCAACCTAGAGGTAGCCAGAAGGTTGGTTGAGAGGTTGTTCAACCAGCCTGGAGCCCGGTACATAAATGTTCACTGGGCCTGGGTAGTATGACAAAAGGGGATGAGGAATGAGGGATTGGAGTTGCTTCTGGTATGGCGTTGGTTAGGGGACATACAGAGAAACAGTAGAAGCAATGGATGTGCTAGCCCAAGACTTATCTTTTTTGCAAACAAGCAGGTTTGGTAAAAGACTCTGCCGTGAAGGTTTAGCCAGTTTGCTGCAGTATAGAGATTGCAGGTGTGCTTGTATCAGTGGGCACCTGTGATCAGGTGGCATGCCTTATTTAGGGCAACATTTAGTCTTCTAAGGGAGGATTTGGAAGCAGCACCATAGATAATAAGCCCCAAATCAACAATAGAGATGATAGAGCTTGTGATGACTAACCGAAGCACCTCTTGGATTATGCAGTGCATATATCTCTAAAGAAGTCCAAGCTTGATATAGACAGTTTTGGATATGGTATTGATATGTTCTTGATAGGAGAGATGGCTATCGAGGTTAATATTAAGATATTTAAAGCTGTAGACTTGTTCAAGGAGACTGCTTGAGATTGTTTGCGATGTGTGTTTGGACTTTTTTGTACTTGTTTTGGTGATGGGTGAAAAGCATCAAATTGGTTTTCTTATAGCTCAGGACCAGTTTATGTTTGGAGAACCAGACTTTAACTGTGGAAAAACTCTGTTGTAGGCTATTGGAGAGGGTTAGGGGATCAGGCTGGGCAGTAAAGAGCACTACATCAAGTTGGTGGGATAGGCTTTAGATAGGGAGTTAAGAAAGAGGCTGAACAGGAGAGAGAGTCAAGGATAGATCCTTGGGGAATACCAGAGGATATGGGGTGAATAAGGGAGAGTATATCATGAATTTTCACACTTTGGCTTCTGCCTTCAAGGTAGGGTGTGAACCAACCTGTGACTTCCTGAGAGAAACCTACAGTGGGTAGGGACTTCAGTAGCAGGGAGTGGTTAACTGTATCAAATGCCTTTGTTAGGTCTATATACTGTAGATAGACCCCACAAGGTGACCACACTCTAATGCCTTATGGATGAAGTCAGTGTATTCAAGTAGGCAGTGGTGGTAGTGCTGTACCCCTTTCTGAACCCATGTTGTTGGGCACATTGAATATTATAGGTGTCCAAATATTCAGTCAATTGATCGGCAACTATATGCTCCAGTGTTTTGGAAAGTGGGGGTAAGATGGGGATGGAATGATAATTTGAGTGTAAGACCCTATTGCCACTCTTGTGGACAGGCATCACCACACGGCTTTCCAAACCAAGGGGAATTTACCAAGTCAGAGGGACAGGTTAAGGATCTTAGTGTGAGGGGTCAGGACTATGTCTAGGGTGAGGCAGAGCAGTTTAAGATGGATTGTGTTACTACTAAATCTGGAGTTGGCAAGCACCTTTTTCTGATATTGTTTTAGTGGTTCATGTACTTACTGCCTTGAAATAGAAGGAGGGGGTAGTGGGGGGGATGAGAGCTCTGTCATGATGGGCGAGGTCAGTGAAAAAGTTGGGGGGGAAGTACACCACTCAGATCTGTGAATGCAGAATTGAAAATGTCAGCGATTTCTTTAGGATCCTGAGTGGTAGTACCATTGAAATTTAGTATTGAGGGAAGGGATTTACTGGGTTTGCCAGTGAGACTTTTTAAGCTTTCCCAGAACTTTTTGCCATTGCCCCTGGAGTTGGAGAACTGGTCTTTGTAATAGTTGACTTTAACAGAATGTACTGCATGTGTACATGCATTCCAAGTCTCCTTGTAGCATTGTATGTCCATGGCACATTTGGTGGCATAAGCTACATACTAGAGGTGGTCACGTGTGGACATTTGTTCTAGGAATGATGTGGTGATCCAGGATTGCTAGCCATTTTGCTTTAAAAATTTTTAAAGGGGGCAAAGAGATCACAGGTTTCATTAAAGAGGGAAATGAAATACCCCAAGGCAAGATCCATGCTTGAGGTGGTGTCAATGGGGAGCCAATCACATTGGGAGAGGTGATTTTGAAGATACATGAGCTGTCCATGCTTTATGGCACACTGGTAGGCCATCTTATTTGGGGGTTTGTGGTACTGATTCATCCAGTGGCAAGAGAGTGGGTAGTGGTTACTAAGGGAGTCAAACAACACTACTGTGTCCAGGATCCTGTCAGGGCAATTGGTGAGAATGAGGTCGAGTAGGGTAAACCTGGTTGGGGTTGTGACCACTTGGGAAAGGTTAATCACTGCAGTGGCATCCTTATACAGCCCAGCCTTATGTGCAAGCCAGTTGATGTTATAATCCCCAAGGGTAATAACTTCTGAGCACTTGGGCATCTTAGTAATATTGTCTAAGACTGCATCAAACCCAGCAGCAATGTCTCTTGGTGGGATGTAGATTGAAAGTCTGTAAAGTGACTTCCCTTGGCTACCAAGGGTTATATTAATCACAAGGGCCTGAGCTCAATTCACATCTGAAAGTGGTGGAAGGGCATGGCCCTGGAAGGTGTCCACTAGGTAAATAGCACAACAGCTCTATTTTTCCCAAGCCTTTCTGATCTAAATAGGGTGTAACCACCCAGGGCTACAGTAGAGTCTGGCATTTTTTGGGGAGAGACAGGTTTCGGCAATGGCAAGGACATCTGGCTAATGCTATTGGACCCATGCTTGCAGCTAGTCAAGTTTGGGTAGAAGACTCCCAATATTAAGGAAGGCAATCTTGAGGCCACCAGAGTTAGTGAATTTGGTAAGAGGTTGCTGAGGATGGCCAGGGTTGGGGTGGATGCTACCTGAGAGCAGTAAGAGAGTATTAGGGCATTATGGAATAGCATAGGTTTGAGAAGTTTGGGTTTGCGAATGACTGAATTCAAGGAGTCAAGTTGCGTTGTGATGGACATTGGGAACGTGGTGAGGTGGGGTGCCAGGAAGAGGATTAGGGCTGGTCTTACGTGCCTGTTAACACATCCCAGAGGATGTGGTGGGTGAGGTTGGGTAGCAGAAACACTTAAGGTGCTTGAAGGTGAGGCTATACCTGCTAAGTGAGGGAGTTTGGTGGGGATTGAGGCAGTGGGGCAGGGAGTGACAGAGGGGTGCATAAGTACCCAGAGCAGGATAATTGGGAGCATGTAGGCTTTCATCCCTATAGTTCAATTTTTCTCGGACTTTGACATAGTGAGCCTCCCCAAAACCATGGAAAAGATATTGAGCCTTCCCCAGATATTAAAAATAATCATGGGCCTCCCCACAGAAAGACAGCATACTTTACACAGTACACCATGAATGAAGTGAAACTCCATTTAATTGGCTCATTATATTCAGCTTATTGTAACCCCCCTTCCCCAACCACCACCATGTGTAACCCCTTCCCCAGGACAACCTGCTTGCTCTGCTATTTTGATTTTCAAGCTATATTGCTTGCTGCAATACCTTGATGGGTCAGACTGCTTTCTTGGTTTCCACTCTATCAGAAATAATCTTCCTACCCACCTCTGCCTCACCCCCTCTGTCTCTGCTCTTAAGCAACTTCTCAGGGTTCCTTTTGCTCCCTCCTGCTCTTGCTCCTGGTACTTCTCTGCTTAACCCTTGTATTTCAGCTGTTCTGCTACCAGTCTAATTCATCAGTTGCTACCACTCATTATTTGTTAATTTTTCCTATTTGGTTGCAGTATTGCTCATTCTGTACTGCTTGACTCTTTTGCAGTTACCTTTTGAATTGTATTCACTCCCTACATTTTCCTGGGTACACCTGAAATGAGCCTTGGCTCAGTGTGCCTTTTCTAGTCACCAATTTGTAAATAAATACATTAATTTACTGTACCTGCTATTATCTTTTTTCAGTTTGCTGTATCCCTTCACATAAAATATCTAAAACTCAAAATTTAAATACAGTATTTTTTTCAGACTTGCTTGAGCCTCCCCTGGAACAGGCTGGGGCCTCCCCAGGGAGGCTGGTCTCACCATTTGAGAAACCCTGCTATAGTTGACCTAGCACTAGATACAACTAGTGTATTGATGAAGAGAATGGAGGGGTGAGCAGGTCATACACAGAGAGGGTGAGTGAGTACAGTGATGTATTGGTAGTGCACAGGGTGAGTGTGTGTGTGGGGAAGCTGGTCGAAATAAGTAGTATATGAGTGGGGAGAAGTAAGGGTGGGGGATCTTAGACAACTAGTGGCTGTGAGGTAAAAGCTTAAGACTGAAAAATGGTAATCCAATGTCTGTCCCAAATGTTTAGTGCAGTGGTAGAGTGTACACCTCTAGAGCAGAGGGTCAAAGGTTCAAAACCCAAGGGGGCAGAAAGGGGAGTTCTGCAGAAATACAGGGGTGGCTGGAAGAGTTTGGTTGGAAAGGCATCCTAGTGGAGGGAAAGGTGGAATTGGAAGAATAAGTTGGGAGGAGATAGGGTTCCACAGTGGCCCCTAGTGAACACAAAAAAATATGGAGCAAATGGCACATGACTGATCATGTGACACAGATGATCCTAGAAATTTAGATAAAATTGTCCCAGAGACCCCTCAATCTCTTTCTATTGGACTGGAGCAGTCTGAGCAGCTACACCCTTATTTTTCATTGGTTATAATTCCCTCGCCTGAGCCCAAAAATAAGCAGAAAAAGGATAAGTAGAAACGAATCAGAACCAAAAAAAAGTGCAGCAAAGAGATGAGATATACAGAAAATACAGGTTCTAGCAGAGGCCAATGTGGTCCCTATAACCCTGAATGCCTCCCCAGACAGGAAAACAATGGGTTGATACAGCCTGTTGAGCTATGTGATTACTTAGTTATAAGGGCAGTTGATATAGTTGAAGTTGAAGACTTACCGTGTGGGGATCACTCCTTACTAACTACTGGCTCAGACTTCAAAAACTGGGCAATTTAACCAAGGCAATAAACTCCTTTGAGGAGGAACTTAGAGCCATTAGGGAAGCTGAAAAATGTCATCAAAGTCTCTGAGAAGTCAAAAGTCATTAAGTCTTGTGTGAACACTCAGGAAACCGATAATCAGGTGGCTAAGGCTCCCCCGCTGAATAGACATTGACATTTGTGCTATTTTATGCCTACAGTATTTGGTTTTAAATGGGAGCCGGAGTGCTCTGAGAGTGTGAACAAAAGCAAGATTGTGAACCTGATAATGGCAATCTCTGGTACTCAGAAACTAGAATCTGATTTTATCAAAGTTTGGAAAGATAGAGATGACCTAGGGGTAGATTGTGTCTATATATTTTGTACCTCACCCAGTCTGGCAAATCATATATGGATCAATCATGAAGCAATAAATAAATTGGGCTGTCAAGTAGATTTTATAAACAGTTCAACTAAATAAACAAAGGGCCAGTAAAGTAATGCAGGTCGCCCAAATAAGTATTTTTGACTATGGAGTACTCCCACAAGAAAATGAAGGTAAGCTAAAAAAGGCACTATTTAATCTCTTAGTACACTTTTTGTGTCTACCAGCTGATAGTTAAAGAATCCTCAGGGCTCATAGGAAAATCCTACAAAAGTAGATATGCCCAAATTGATGTTCTGCTCGAGTCACGGGATATGGTTAAGACAGTTTTGCAGAAAATGTCTTGCTTTGATGAGTTGGGTATACACATCATTTCAACTTAACCCAAACAAATTTAAATCTGAGCAGATAATACCAGCTAAAACCTTTTCGGTCTTTGAGCTACCAAGAACTGAAAAGGTATCAGAGATACAACTTAAAAATGTTATGTAAGACTTATTTGTATATATTCTGGGTACCTCTCTGGGTCATGCAGAACAGTTTGTTCCCAAAAGAGTAGGCCAGGGTCTGAAGGATGGCCAGGTGATATTTAGTGTTAGTACAAAGAAGGCCTATAATAGGCTCCTGGAATGTTTGGACATCCTGGACAAAATGGGCATATGTATAATAGAATGGGAAGCAGTTAAGTGTGGTACAACTAAATGCAATAAGACTTCTGTTGCCCAGGATACAGATACAAATGAATATTCAGTGGAAATAACTCAATCTGAGCTTGGTAAACACCCTCACTTAGAGACTGAAACATATAATAGGTACCACTCACTCTCGAACCAAACAGGTTGACTAATTAAGGATTTGCCCTTAAAATCACAGGAAAATGTACATATACAGTCTGATTGGGCCCTGCTCTCCTGGAATATTTCAGGAGTAGTGAGCAGATTTGCTGATGAGGAATGGAAACACTTTATTTATAAACATAATTTAATCTGCCTCAAGAGACTTGGCACTCTGATACTACCTTTGTTTCTCTAAATGGGTTTGTCTGCTTCCAGCTCCCTTGAGCAAAAATGGTCAAACTAGGTAGGATATCAGGGGACTTTTGATCTGGGTCCAAATTAAGGAAAAACTTGGCTGCACACCTGTTAATCTGTAAGGGCTCTTTTGTGGCTGTTTATTTACATTCTCCAGGGCTTACCTGTTGTTTGATAAATGCTTACATTCCATCTACTAATTCAAGATATCTCCACCCTCTCTACTGGGAAGAATTTGATGAAATAATCCAATATTGATGGACAACAACTGGCTGTGACAATGTCTTGGTCTGCAGTGACTTAAATATCCATATTGTATCTTTTGATGGGCATTCAGATAGTGATGTCCATAACTGAATGTTTGAAAAAGTTTCAGGTTACAAGAGGTCTACTCTAGACTAGAAAGTTAATCCCTCTAGACATACAAGAGTAGAACTGTTAATATCAAACAACCTGGCCCCCATTAGTGGTAGTATTATGGGTGATCAAGAAGGAAATTTTACATATAGCAGTGCCATGGGTGCATCTGTTTTTGATCTCATACTATGGAGCTGTCCTATGGACTGGTGGAACACGTTGACCATTCCAGAGAGAGGAGAGGTGATCACTTACCTCTTGTGTTAAAATGGGAGGCAGAAGGGACACAAATAATGGATGGCCTAAACCTATCAGAGGTAAGGAATCATTCTAGTAGTAGATGAGATAGGGTGAACCTGAATGAGGTGGAAGAAACTGCAGAAGCTGCTCTAAATAACTTGACATTTTTTTGTGGTAATACCTTAACTCTTGGTATAATATCCCCTATTATACTAACCTGCCTCAATAAAACAAGAAGCTCAATTTATAGTGGTTCTGGTGAAAGTACTTCAACTAGAACATTGAGTTCCTGATTTGGCAAGGAATGTATACAATTTAAAAAGAATTTGATTAAAGAAATGAGACAAACCAAAATGGTTGGTACAAGAGAGGTTATAGACAACTTAGCCAGCTAAGAAACCATTATAATGAATTTTTAAAAGAAAAACTTAGAAGCTTTCAGACAAAACAGTAAGCAAAAATGCTGGCAAAAATACAAAATAATGATCAACAAGCAGTCTGGCTTATTGCACCCAGAGGCACAAACACTAGTAAAACACAACTGGATTCATACATTTCTCTGGAAAAGTGGATTCAACATTATTCAGCTCTCTTTTTTTTACCCAAACCTTGAAATTCCTGCCTTACAGTGGGATGCAGCAGTGAACAAAAGGTAATTTAGTCCTTTTACTTATCTGGATGTCCATTTGTCCATTGTACAACTTAAAAAAAGAAAAGTGCCTGGTCCAAATATGATTCCTGCTGCGGTTCATTGACAGCACCATCTACATGGGCAACAATATTGGTGCAATATTTTAATTTGTGTATAACTGAATCTGCACTTCTGAATTCCTGGAGAGGATCTATCATTGTTTCTATACATAAAAAAGGGGTTCGGACTAACCCTTGTATGTATCGTCCTGTTTCTCTTTTAGACCTTAATTACAAGATCTTCTCCAGGATTTTATTAGGCAGACTTTTAGAGCAACTTGAAAAATGGGGGAGGGGGTGGTCTTAGTGAACTACAGGCTGGCTTCCATTCAGGTTATTGCACAGCTGACAATTGTTTCATACTGCTGCATTTAATCAGAAAATATGTGTCACTTAGAGGGCAGCAGCTCTATGTGGCATTTTTAGATTTTAGTGTGACCTTTGAAAATGTCTCTCACAACCTGGTTTGGCAAATAATGATGCAGAAAGGCTCCAACTTTAACTTATAAGTATAATAAAAGAACTGTACAGCTGAACTTGGGCATAAGCCAGGACTGGAAGCAAGGAACACATTTTAGAATTATTTGAAATTAACAAGGAGGTAAGACAAGGTTGTTTACTAGCCCCTATCTTGCTTAGTATATACATTGACCAATTACTGAGGGAACTTTTTATCTCTAGATCTGATTCCCTATGGTGGCCATTAAATCCTGTCTTGCCCTGGCATCTGCTGATGACCTGGCTTTAATCTCCCTATCCAGACCTGGCTTGCAAAAGAAGCTGGACATTTTGGATAAGTATGCCAAGAAATACAACCTGCAAATATATAAGGTTAAAAGCTAGGTCTTGATATTCAGCACCAGGTATATCCCTATCAATTGGTCAGTAGGTGAACATAAAATAAACAGTGAAGTCCTGTGTTTACTTGGGCCTTTCTTTTGACAACTCAGGGAGCTGGGAAACACATACTAAGGCAGTATTTGTTAAACTCAAATGAACATTTGGTGTCCTTTTAAATTTCAACTGAAAATTTGGTGACTCTGCAGTTCAGACCCTCTTGATGGCTATAAAGGCTAAGAACATTTCCCAAGCACTTTATTTAACAGAAATATGGGGCACAAAAAGATAAAAAAATTGAGAAACCCCTAAATAAAATTCTCAGATCTGCTCTGGGTTTAGGGAACTCCATCCCGATCCCTTTAGTGAGAGACAAGCTTGGATTTGCAAGCCTGGTGGCTTTTGCGCTCTCCAGATTGCTTTTGTTACTGGATTACCCTCTCTAGAATGTCATCTAATACAGTAGGTTACCAGGAGAATGCTTAATGGAAAAAGTAAGTTGGAAAATTAAGGGGTGCAAATGATCCTCTTGGCTTGTTTCACTAATGGAAGTTTTAAATAACCATGGGTTCCAATATTTAAGGCAGATACATGAGAAAGGGATTGCTGTTAGTCTTAAATAAAATAAAAATATTGCACAAATAAAATTATAAATGATATCAAAGAGAGACAGACTGTCAAATAATTTCAACTTTGAAAATTGCTCTGTGGATTATTAAAAATGATGTAAATCACATTTTTAGATTTTATTTAGAGCCACTGACTGACCAGGAGCTAAGATTTGTATATACAAGATACATATTTGACGTCTGTAGGAGCAATGTTCTAATGTCCAGGTATAGTAAGGCAACTGATATCTCTCTTAGTTACTGCAATTGTTGTAAAGAGGAATTAGAAAATCTCTCTCATGTGGTCTTTGTGTGCCCATGGTACATCAAAGCTAGGTCTTATTGGCTGACCCAAGTTTGGTCGCAGATTAATACCATGGACAGAAGTCTACTTTTAGAAATTATGTTTATGGCACAGGATAAATATGTGATAAATTAAGTGGCTGGATTTTTCAGAGCTATTTCTATATACGTAAAAATAATTAGTGATCTTGTTTGCTTACCTTATATGTTGTGTAATTCTATGCACTTTCTTTAAGAAACTTAAGCTAAGTGCACAAGGGATTGTACATGTTTAATACTTTTGTAAGATGAATTTTACAATGAGCTTGATTACTCTTGTTTTGTAAGATCTTTTATATTATGTGTATTTCTACTGTAATGGTCCTTGACCAAACAAATAACATTTCTACTACTACACTGCATATGTCAGCCCACACCTCAGATATGAGAGCTGGTTTTGGAACCCATACAGGAAAACACACACTGAGTAGATAAAAGGAGTCCTAAGGTCAGCAACAAAATGCACCAGATCTCTAAAGCATAAAACCTGTCAGGAAAGATTACAGGAACTAAGTCCAATGACACTGTAAACTCAAAGATTTAGATGTGACCTATGATTATTAAACAATGTAATACATGACATAGGCCTGTTTTGTAATTTCAATGTATAATTTTTAAACAAAAACAAAGTGACACTAGGGGCCATCCATTACAACTTGCTACCAAACATTTCAAAACCATAAATCATAAACTTCACAGTAAGTGTAGACAAAAAATTAATTCAAGTCCAAACTGCACAAATATAGTATGAAAGAAAATGAAATTCAATAATTATATTAAACTAAATGAGCTAATTATGTGCAATTTGCTTTCTCAGCTCCACACACCATAGTATGAACTATAGTATGGTGTAACTCAAAGATACCACACATTGTCAGAAATCTACACTTCCCTATATATTTCATTTATAATGTGTAGGTAAAGATTATAAAAAAAGAGAAAAAAATATTTCAGACAACAATAGTGGTTCACTGGTGTGTGATGCAAACTAGTTGTAATGAAACCATTCCAAATTCCAAGAAGTAGCACTCACTAGCTCAACTAAATTAAGAAGAGGCCATCTTCTTCTAGAGTCCATACATTTTATTAAAATGATAAAGGCGAGCAGTACCAGTGGCAGAAAATCAACTTCTCCTTCTAGTCAACAGTTTCATGCTTCACATGCTTCATCAAACTAAACAATGTGAGTTAATAGATGAACTTTTATGTTGTCAGATTTAAAGTGACAGATACAGCAAACTCACAAAGGACTCCCTTCCCTACAAAAAAAAATAGTAATATTTAAAATCAAAGCAGGGGGTGTGAAAGAAGGAAGGAGACCAGGATCAAAGCAACATAGCCATAACTATATTTCTATAATAAAGAAATAAACCTGAGTCCCACTGAGGAAAGACAGTATGCTGCACCAAAAATACTAGATGAAATCAACACAAAAATATTCAAAGCAATGAAATGAGACACTGATGCAAAAAGTTAAACAAGATGTAAGTGCCATGTATTGGGAGCTGAAAAAAGTCAGGAGATTCACAACTACCCTGGTACTTTGAATCACTAAGATTCTTCCTCGGGGCGGTGGGGTAATGGGTTACTAGTTTGACTTAAATAAGAGGAAGGGTTACAGGTGTCCCTCATTTCATTACCTGGAATGCTGAACATCACTTGGACCTAGAATACTCCATTTACCCTCCACCATACATTACAGAGTGCTAATAAGAATCAATAAAAAAATTAGAACACTAAAAATGACCCCTAGTGAAAAAATGAATAACTTCAAATGAAATGTAATTAGCTTAGAAAGCAAAGTCAGGGGATCAGTCGACTCTAACACAGATAGCAATTCAATTAGTAATTGGTAGCACAATCAATATAGTAATCAATAATGTGAAATAGCAATATTAGTATAACAAGCATTTGTCAATGCCGAATGTTTGCTTGCTGATATTAGCATTGAACCTGCAGGAGTTAGACAGATGCAGAATAGGAATGGCAGTGAAGTATTGCACTCACGCCAGCCCCACCTCCACCCTACAGAGATGGACAGGCACTGGGGTGTGCTTTTGGGTCATTGCCCATAATGCTCACGGCATTTCACCTCACACTATCCTGCAGACACTAACAAGTTTTGAGGTGTGCCTTGGGGTGTTCAGCTTCACAGTCACTCTAGTTCATAAGGACATATGCTGAAATGGGTGCAGTATAGGAGTATGGGGTGAACTCTTGGACTGAAGAGCACAAGGCACACCTCGATACCTGTCACTAGCTTCAGGGTGGGGGGTGGGGTGGAATGATGTGAGCATTACAGCCGGCAATCCAAAGGCACACCCCTGATGCCTGTCAGTCTGTACAGGGTGGGACATTATGGTTAGTAACTCTTATGCCCCAGGCGTTTGTTGGTATTTACACTACAAATGTTCAAGCATGGCCTTTTTGTGATCCCCACCTCATGAAAGCATTTGGGACCTCTGCTCATGAACAGTGGCACTGTGATTTTGTTAAGATGTCCTGAACTTTGATTTCACACAGAGACCGTGCCATTCTGAGCCAGATGTGAGAAAACACTGATTGGGCAGGATGTGAACAATGACAGCTGTACCATTCATAGGGAAGTGTGAAAAGATGGCTATGTTGAAAATCTGGAGTGAAAATATTAAAAATGCTCTAACTTCCGAGCATGTGTATGTAGAAACTGCACAATGCATGCTTGTAACACAGTCATTTAGTGGAATTATTTCACCAAATTTTCAACATAGGCATTATGTAACCTCTGCTCATAAACACTGTCATTATAATTTTCTTACTCTGTCCCGGAAGTTGATTTCCCACAGCGACTGCGCCATTGTGTGAAATCACATTTTGGGCAGGTTGTGAAATATAACTGTACTGTTCATAAGGAGGTATGCATAATTGAGAATGTTGAACATTTTAAGTGAAAATATTACAAATTCGCAAAGTTACAAGCATGCATGAAAACTGCGCAATGCATGCTTGTAACATAGTCATTTTATGGACTTTTGTCACCAAATTTTCAACATGGGCATTTTAGGACCTCTGCTCATGAACAGTGTCACTGTGATTTTCTTAGTCTGTCCCAAACATTGATTTCCCAGAGTGACCGCACTGTTCTGTGCCAGAAGTGCAAAAACACATTTCGGTCAGGATGTGAAAAATGACAACTGTACTGTTCATAAGGAGGTGTGAAAAAATGCCAATGTTAAAAATCTGGAATGAGAATATTACAAATTCATGAAGTTATGAGTGTGCATGGAAACTGCATAATGCATGCTCGTAACATAGTCATTTTTCGGAATGTTTTCACCAAATTTGCAACATAGGCTTTTTGAAAACCCACCTCAAGAACAGTGACACTGTCATTTCATTAATCAGTCCTGAATGGTGATTCCATGCAGTGACCACAAAATCACCTTTTGGGACCAAAAAACCAGATGACAGTCACTGAATTCATGAGATGGGGTCCCAGGAACCCCATGTTGAAAATTTGGTGCCAAAATTTGCAAAATGGCCGAGATATACACATAAGTTAAAAAAACGATTTATGCCATTATACAGCTTACTGGCATTTCTTCAGTTCACGGTCGGCTTTGAAGAGTGCAGACATGTTCCCGGTCCAGCGAAGATCATCATGCCAGGCTCTGGAGGTAAGTATGGGGTGAGGGGGTGTGTGGAGTGGTGGGGTGCACAGAGGGTGGGTGCGGATTGGGGGAAGGAGCACTGCCCTCAATGATGGACAGTTTTTCTTATATGGGGGGAAATGCAGAAAGGTTTTCTTGTTTTTACAGGCAGTTTGGTACACTGGGGTGGGCTCCCAGCATACCACCTGAGTGTTTCTTGGGGGGAGTCTCTAGCCGACGGGGATTGGGCACCTCCATAGGCACATTCAGAGTGTTGGGTGGCAAGCGTATGAGCCAAGTGGGATTGGCACACAACAAATGAGGGGAAGCATTATGCCAATGGGGGCAGCTGTTGGAGAAACCACCACTATGTTTGTTGAAATGGGACACCAGACAATGCAGCTGTAATTCGCTGCTGCAATCAGGGACTGCCACAGTAGCAAAAACAGCTGATTGTTAATGATGGGGTGCTCCCTGATTGCAGTGGCAAGTTTCTTTCAAGTTGGAGGCATACTACACTACTGCAGTCATGGACAGCATGATCTTCTATTGATGTCACACAGACCAGCCCCAAAATGGACTGCTGGCATTGGCAACAACACTGCTGCACCTCCACAACTTGTTACTGCAGCAAGCTGCCACAATATATTTCTTGTGCATGCACACAAGCAAACATTACTATAGAGTCACACTTCTTAGAGGACAACAATCCCAGATGCATGACCTAGAGGAGGGAAAATAAAAGAGAGAAACACCAATAAGAACACATTCAAATAAATCTCCTACCATAATTTTATACTTAAATAATAATCATATAAGCCAAACTCTGGTAACAAAAATGGAAATATATTTCAATCATCATTTAGGCCACTGGGGATGCATGCCCTTAACTTAAAAATGAGTCTACTGACAAACTGTAGATGGGTTCTGGTCCTGTCTCCCCCTCTTGGGGGTGGGGGGAAATGATAAATGCCCATAAAGTTGAAAGTGCAAAGATCGGAACCATGTACCTCTTGCCGGTGCTTACACATGGGAGAGACATTATCAGGATTACCTAGAGCGTACATGTTCTTGGAATCATTCTTTATATCGGCGAGTAGTCCTGCCTGTGTAGAATTTTGGGAATGGGTACCGCAAAGTGTATACACATGAGGAGTGCAACAGGTGATGAAATATCTAATTCCATGGTACAGCATACTTGGTTAGATTTGTAAATCTGGTACCCTGAGAGGTATATTTGTATATATTACAGTTCTCACAACAATGGAAACCAATAGGGGAATTTCCACCTGAGCTAGCAACTCTTTTTAGGGCTGCAGTGGGCAAAGCCTTACAGACCTTTTGTTTTCAGAAAAGGGCTCTGAGAATGAACCACATGATACAGTCCCCATAGTCACCTCTGTGATGGAGCACTCCGATGGCACTGCACTATTTCTTTGACTGCCATTTCATCATTAGGAGTTATTTCCCTCACCTGACCCTCCCTCTCAGCATCCACCACCCCACACCCCCAAACATAAGAGTGACACTGGGGGTGCCCAATCCCCCAGTGTGGCAGTCAGGACACCCTCAATGTTTTTTACTGCCCTCCCCCACTTCTGTGCATGTGCAGTTATTTCTTCTGTATGTGTTTACTTTTTTTAAATGTATACTGATATCCATGACCCACCCTCTTTCTCAGCACCCCCTTCCTTGCAGAACCATAAGAGTGACACTGGTGGTTCCCAATCCCCTAGTGTCATGATTAGGACTCTTTCATGTTCTGTTATGTATTTATAACCCTGTAGAGTGAAAACTGTCCCCCAATGTCTTTTGCAGCCATAACTGCTCCACACCTAGACCTCCAACTCAGCGCTCACCGCCCCATACCCTTTCAAGACCTTACTTCCCCATCAGGGTCCAATGCCATACTCCTCTCTGGACCACAGACACCTATTTACTGTTCAAAGCTAGACCATGCACTAAAGAAACAGATATGTGCTTTCATGTATTCCAGTGTTTTTAATTTACATTAGTATATAGTTAAGGTACCAGAACTCAACCCCCCCCCTTTTTTTGTTGCTTTAAAGCCTGTAATTTTTTTAAAGCAACTCTGATGTTCTTACTTGTCACACATTTTGGCGGGGTTCTTGGTCTCATCAGCCAGCTGAATTATGATTAAACCTGACCACTTCGGCAAAGTGACCACCTCCATCAGTCAGGAAAAACACATAACATTTTAACTTGCCTTACATAGCTGAGGTCCCCCTGCTTTCTCTGTTATTTTTTTTTTTGTGGAGAAATCACTCTCCTTGCTTTATTACTTATGTAGTGTGCTCTCATACATTTTGGAAGGATTCTTGGTCTCATCATCCAGCTGAATTGTGATTAAGCCTCACTACTTTGGCAAAGTGACCACCTCTATCGGTCAGGAAAAAAGCATCACATTTTAACTTGCCTTACAGAGCTAAGGCCCCCTGCTTTCTCTATATTTGTTTTTGTGGGGAAACCACTCTTATGGCTTTCCTACTTATGTAGTGTGTTCTGGTCAATAAGAGGTTCACAAGTGTTCAGTAGGGAGCCCACCAATTAGAAGAGGGGGCATTCAGGAAGAAGTAAACAAAGTACTTCAACCAAGTCATTTCTTGTGTGCTTATACTTGCAAAACTGACAAATGCCAATGTGTCCTGAGCACCTTGCCTTGTAGATTACTTATGATCACAAAGTTCTGGCTATTGATTATCAGTGTCAGTGGCTCAGTAGGTAGCACACTTGTCTCTGAAGCCGAGAGATCAGAGGTCTGTGGGTTCAGTTCCCACATATGACACATGGGTTAATATCCAGTACTGACACTGTAGTACAGTGTGAGAGGGGTGCTGCACTTCTGAGGTGCCATCTTTTGGATGAGACGTTAAACCAAGGTCCCATCTGCCTGGATTGGTGGTAGTTCAGATGGATGTTAAAGATCCCATGGCACTTATCGAAAAGAGCAGGGGAATTTCCCCAGTGTCCTGGCCAAATTTCCCTCATTCACTAAAAATACCACCAACAGCTTACTCTGGTTCATCGTCAGTTGGCATTCATCGGTGTCCCCCTCCCCCGGGTCATGCCTGAAAATAGGCAGGATTTGTCTAGTGCGCTTACCCGGTCAACAAAAACTAAATAAATAAATGATGTAATAAACCTTTTTCAGTTCAGATGCTTGGACATGGTTTTTGTCTGCCAAAAGTGGCATGTAAGGAGTGGTCCTTCTGAGTTGAGTCCACAAGAGAAAAACATAAAAAGCACACCCAGTAATGCATGTCTGCATGTCTGCATTGTCACTCCTGAGTTCTGACCCCCAGAACCATAAGAGCAACACTGAGGGTGCCCAATCCCCCAGCATCATGATTAAGGTTTCTCTGTGTTCTGTTATATATTTATAACCCTGCAGAAAAAAATGTCCATCAAGGTCTTTTGTGGCCGTAACTGCCCTCCACCCAAACCTCCCACTCAGCACTCACCTCTCCACATCCCCCACCAAGGCCTTACTTATCCATCGGGTGTCCAATGATATAATCTCTCTGGATCACAGTCATGTCTTCACTGTTCAAAGCTGGACTGTGAATTGAAGAAACAGGTATGCACTTTCATGCATTTCAATGGAGGTTTAAACTTAGTGCCATAACTTATTTTGATTGTCCTGGGTCCCTTTTTGTTGTTGTTTTTTTCCGACTATCTATTCTTTTTTGCCTTACCATTTTCTATGGAGGATTTCTTAATTTCAGTTTCTGTTTTTATGTTATTGTGAGTTTCGTTTTTCCAATACATTTTTGGGGACTCCAAGATGAGAATAATGTTTTTATTATGTTTAGTTTCTGCTTGGAAAATGGGAAGGGGGTCTCATTTTTGATACTGATTATAAAGTTTTTGTTGCTGATGTTAAAATCTGCTGGTCGGGACAGCACTCCCAGTAGATGCGCGTTCTTGGTGCGGAACGGCTTCTGGGGGCATGGAGATTTACAGTTGGGACGCCAGTAATGTAAATAGTCTGCAAATTATGAAAATTGGTAAGCTGCTTACGTTTTGTTTTATTTGGATGCATTCTACAGTCACCTTCTTACATTTGTGTGCCTTCAGAATGTCAGATGGGAACTGAACATAGAACAAGGGGCAAAGCTGACAGTGTTCCTTTAAGATCATAAAGTTCTGGCTATGTTATGATAAACCTTTCCAGTTCAGAAGCATGGGCATGGTTTGTATCTACCAAAAGCAGCATGTAAGGAGGGGGCCTTCTGAGAAGGTGGTAGTACAAAAGAGAAAAAAAACAAAAAGTGCACCAAGTAATGTTTGCCTGCAAAGTCAATCACTTAAAAGTGGCCTATTGCCAAAATATTCCTTTCAACTATCTGGACACTAAAGAAGTGCATAGAATGGTGACGAAAGGTATTTTTAAATAAAACACTTCTGCTACTGCTATGGAATTACCTTGATTCTAAATAAAATTATACAGACCTAACACTATTAGGAGGGCAGAAATGTCATTTTTCTGTATGTAATTGCTGCTGAACTAAACAAATTCTGGTCTGAGCCGATATGGCTGTGGAGAGCTTTTGGGAGGCTTTTACCCATCATTTCTAAAGAATTTGCACAATGCAGATCTGCAGAGAGGAAGTTTTAATGTGGTCTTCCTTTTACACATTGTTACAATGTGTTTTCCTACAATATGCCTGCTGATTGCTATATGTTTAGACTGGATAGTTCACAGAAGACGTGGGATCTTATTTTCAGTAGGGTTCTACATCTACAAAATATTATGCTGCACTGCATAAAATCAGAACACACTGAAAACAATATTTTGCATCTGGAATAGGCTGCCCCAAATAAATACAGTTATACAAATGGTAAAATCTTGACCCCACTGAAAACAAGATATTGCACCTAATCTGGGACATCCTGAGTAAATACAGTGCAAAAATGTTTAAAATGATTATCACAATGACAATGAGATGTAGCATCTCCCCAACGCTATCCAGGATACAAAATATAGGATAATAAATATTTAAAGAGCAAGTGGAGCCAAAATAGGCAGACAGGAAAATAATACAAATTTTAAGTAGTAATCAGTTGTAATTTTTTATTTCTGAAGTATTTTTCTTTTTCCTTGTGCTCATTAGAATGTTTTTTATGTGATAATATTTTGCTGGATGTGTGGAACAACTCATAGCCTGGCAGCTGACATAGCTTTCTCTACTACTCCACACTACAGTATCAGCATTCTGAACTCACTGACTGTGACATAACAGGTGAACAACCTGGCAGTCACTCACTTGTTGTTCCTAAGTAGCAGTGATATCACAGTCATTGAGGTCACAATGCTGATGATGTAGTGTGGGGGAGTAGAGTAAGATGTGTCAGCTACCAGGCTAAGAGCTGTTCAACACATCACACTTACTATGATCAGGTAAACAATCTTCTAATTAAACAAAGGGAAAATAAAATATACCTCAGATATAAAGGGTAATGGCTAGCTGCTTTTAAAATCTAATATTAGTTTTAAGCAGTACACTACCTCTTTAAATGAACTTCACTGTGTTCACTGACATAAACAGTTTCTTTATTGTTTTATAATATATTAGATTGCAGTTTTTTTAATGTTGTGGCCATGAGGATGGTGTGTGTGTGTGTGTGTGTGTGTGTTGTAGCTCAATATATTTCCCCCCGGAAACATAGCAATATAGCCTGCTGATTGCTATATAGTTACTGAAGCTTGCATATTTTACAGAAGATCTGAAGTATGTCTCAGATAGTGCTTATCAGATAGTGTCTTACGAGGTTAAGAAAACAGTGTAAACCTTTGTACATTTATTCCTGGAAAAGGGTGACATTTATGAGGTATGAATATTTCTTGAAATATAATACTTGCCCAGCTGAAGCTATTAGGAAGACAATGTTTAAATTCTAAGTATTTAAATGTGCAAGTTGTTGCATTTCAAGGGGGTAAACAAATCTCCAGTTTAACAGACAACCAATATTTAACAAGCTGTTTCAGTTTCCTTGTAGCCATCTGATAATTAGCTTTAGTGCTGTCTCCAACATTCTACACAGAAAGAAGGGAGTGTTTTATTTAATTTGGCATAGTGATTTATAGTTGTGGAAGAATACATTGAAATGTCCAAAAATGTGCTCTGCGATACTCAGTTTTTCCAGCTACAGACAACAAGGTAGCTGTAGGCTCCACCCACGGCCATAAAAAAGAGATAAAACTGACCCCTATAAAATCTTCTATTATCAGTTACACACTAACTTTAAAATAAAAATGATTATGTCATTATCAGTGTTAGAAAGGAAAGCTCTATAAACAGTGTGTTTATACTTACTTCGTTATTGCTATCACAAGCACAAAGTAAAAAGTGGGAGCTTTAGGCATTTTTTTCTTTGAGACATCAGTAAGACTAATCCTGAATATACCAGGTCACAGAAAGAAAACTGTTCCACAAAAAACATGTACTGTGTTAAGGATCACTGCCAGTGGAGACTGGCTTGAAGAAACAGGCATTACAGTATCTTAGGGAGTACTTGGTATGCTCTCTCTCTATTGTTTTTATTTTCTTGTCTGCTGCAGTGAACTAAACAGACATAACAAATTAGGTCCAATTAGGGTTGCCAGAACTGATTTTAAAAAGATTTGAACCATGCTCAAACTCTGGTGTTCGAGTTCTAAATTAGAAGTTGAACACCACAGGATTCTTAACAGGGTTTGAATGCACTTTTCCCATTTGTTTTTGTCTTTCGCTCACCTCCACATTCTCCACTCATCTGCACAACCCTGCAGTCTGTCAGTCTGTCTGACCCACTAACCAACTCGCTGAGACACAATGCTCCAAAGATCTATGGAGATTCCCATATTTTTTTTGGAATCTTGTGAACAAAATGGGCAACATGAAGGAAATCTCTTCACTGGGCAATCTCAGGGGAAACATCTGCATGTTGAGAGAGAATCAATCAGAAGGGCTGTTCCTGATCATGGTGGCCACAAGATTCTTGGCACCCTATTTCAAAATGGATGTTGAGAATATCATGACTGTTGATATCAGGAATGAGCCCTTCTGATTTGTTCCAAAGGGCTAGAAAGTGCTGGAAGACCAACCCTATTGGTTGGAGGCTCAGCATCTTCATCTTATCAATGTTGATGTTTTTTTCATCCTGCTAAATACCATTATTTATCCTTATCTAAATATTAACTAAGTAATAACTTTTATCTGTACTGTTTATGTTCTAAAACTCTCATTACTCCTTCTGTGCTTTCTTACTTTTTGTGGACTTTTAAATTTCACTTCTAGCATCTAGTGTCCAACTTATATATTCACTTTAACACCTCTACCCCCTAAAGTACCTCTAACTGTTTTAAGTAAGTCCATATTCCAGCCTCCAGATTCCAGGACTCCAGCACCAATGTCTTTGGTGTCTCTAGTGATCTGTTTCTTTATACTCCTACCCCACAATGCTCTTCATCTGGCAATCATCACTGGTCTCATTGCAGATCTGCAAGACTCTCTTTGCCTTTTCAGTTAGTCTCTGCCGATTGAGCTTTTTGTCCTCCATCCTCCAGAGTCTGGACTCTTGGCTCCAGTCTCCAAGCCTCTGGCCACCTGTTACTCCCAT
Source organism: Neoceratodus forsteri (assembly GCA_016271365.2). Taxonomy (NCBI): domain Eukaryota; kingdom Metazoa; phylum Chordata; order Ceratodontiformes; family Ceratodontidae; genus Neoceratodus; species Neoceratodus forsteri. The sequence goes on from CM028133.1 coordinate 866,455,811, forward strand.
TCCAACTCTTTAACCCTGGTATCCATCAGGAAGAAAATGTGAGTGACTGAAGGTGGTACCTTTTCAAAGTTTCATACTACCAATTAGAAAAGAGTAAATAAACAGAATTGCAAAGCTTGCTTACCAATTCTAAATATGTAAAATGTCAAAAAATCATGCTGACTAGAGGGCCAAGCTTCCCAGACAGTTAAGTCCTCTTCTAGAGGAAACAAATCTGCAATCTCCCACTATTTGATATTAACCTTATGCACCAACTCACTTCGTGCATTGCACATTAAAGATTTAAAACAAAGTAGCAAAATCAAAACAGCATGTTGACTGAGAGACTGCTTATGGCACTATAAGTTCACCCCACTTCTGTGTCCAATGATGCACTTTCAGGAGCCACACTGAGATTGAGAGGGGGAAGAGAGTATGGGTTGAAATGGAGAAGCACTGCTTTGCAAAAACACAGGCCTTTAGAAGTGGTAAGATGTGCATACAATATGCAGGAGCCCAAGCCAGTAGGGCAGGTTAAAATCTGGAGCTGCAAGTCAGTGTCTTAACCATGTGTCTAGATCCCACCAGAGCCCCTTAGAGAGCAGTTCTCAGAGATTTTTCTCTCTTCCTTCCATGTACCCAAAGTCTCAGTTTGGCATACTGTATCTTACAGAGTTACAGTTCCATATTTGTAGAAGGTGCAGTGACTTCATCTGCTGCTGTACCCCTGTTAATGGAAACCAGGGAGTGATTCGATATTGTTGCCTGCTGAATGTGAGAGGGACCCAGGGCTGACTGCTGGAAATGGTCTGCCTCATCGGGTTTCTGGAAGTTGTGGGGTTTTCCCTGTAGTGACAAGGCTAGTGCTGAAGGGCATAAGAGAGAGAGTATTGTATACCCTTGTTTCTGAGTCCAGATTTGAATTTATCAAAAGCCAGGCAGCACTCTAATACACCTAATGGATAGTATGGGTAACAAGAGATGTGGCTTCCAGCTTCCACAATGTCCTGCAATTCTTTTGCTTTCTTTAAAATGATTTCTTTGTCCTGATATCAAAGTAGTTTAAAGATAAGTGGTCTAGGGCATGCTGTTGTAGAGACTGGCTCAGCCAAGCAGATACAATGCACTCTGTCCAGCTCAAAATCAGAGACTGCTGGATCAAGTTGTAGCTAGATAAGGAGCTGAGCCTAAAGAAATGTTATTGTGTACTTGCCCTCTAGACCCTCCTAGATTCCCAGTATGAATTGATTTTTCCTGCAACCCTTCCCTCTATATACTTTGATTTTGCTATTAGCCTGTCTATCTGATTATCTGTGGCTTTCAGGCACTCATTATGCACCTCGTGGGAGCTTGAGAGGGCTGTTAGCTGAGTTTCAATCTTTGTGACTCACCTCATGAACTCCAGGATTCTGTTTGCATTTTGGTGACAGTAGTCCTGATCAACTCAAAACTGAAAGTGATCCATTCAATGAGACTGGAAAACTGGTCCCCAAGGAAAGTAGTCAGAGATGCAGAGCTCTGGATCACGGTCATTTTGCAATCTGGCTGGCGGGTAGAATGAGATAAGGGTCCTGGCTTTTCTTTCACTTCTGTGATGTAGTGGGAGATTCAAAACTGGTCAAATCAGTTTGTATATTTTCCTTTGCTAGAATTTGTGTGATGTGCTATATTTGAACAATCAATGACAGCAGATGGAGAAGGATTCCAATGGTGGTGGCCAGGAGCTGAGGATTTGGGCTGCCATCTTCCTTCAGCCACACATGTGAGCTTTTGAGCAGATCATTTCAAAGATATGGTGATGGTGTAAAACTATTTAGTAGGAAATAATTTGCTGCTGGCCAGTATGAACATTGACATCTTCACAAATGAACAAATGAAGTGGACATAATCTCAGTTAGATTATTCTTTGGAGGCTTGCATGACAAGCCACTGATGTTAAACTGTGCCCCCCCCCCCTCCAAATTTAGGTAAGGAATACCAGTACTTTCTAAAATTATTCAAACAGCAATATAAAACAAGTCAATAGGAGATTTTAATTTTAGTTGGATTGACCACAGTCAGAAATAAAGAACCACTATTTTATTAATAATAATATTGACTTTGAAAAAACTACTGTGTCTACTACCAGACATAATTCTAAAACCTTAAAACATTCATTACTGGGCTGGATACTCATCATAAATGTACTGTAGACCATAAAACAAATGTGGTGTTTTATCTGACTCAATTAACAATCATTCCCCAGTGCACTGTTTATGGAAATTGCCATACACTATGCTTCTTCAGAAATTCTGTGTGACAGTGTAGTACAATGGGGTGATACTGCACTGTTGAGGTGGCAGCCTTTGGATGAGACATTAAACCATGGTCCCTTCTGCCCATCTCTGGTCACTGTCCAGGTGAAGGTAAAAGATCCTATGGTATTTAACGAAGTAGAGTAGGGGAGTTTTCAATAGTGTCAAAGACATCCATTCCTCCCATCAATAAAACTAGCCCATTTAGCCCACCACACACACACACACACACACACACACACACACACACACACACACACACACACACATATACCTGCTGCTGTGGAGATGATTATGATGTCACAAGCTGAGGATTATTATGCAAGGTGTAGACTCGTAGCCGATGAAAATGGAATCTTGGGGACTGGTGAGCTTGTTTTCATGTTAGTATCTATAATTATAATTTAGATTGGAAAATGAGATCCACTCACAAAATTATTAATATAATGAGTTCATTTGTCAATATAAATTCCAAGAACACACTGAAAGACAAATGGCCAGCATTTCATGATGAAACTCATCACTTCATTTGGGCCTGATACTATGTCTCTACAAGAAGAAATATATACATGAAATTTCTAACTCAATAAGAATATCATAATCCTTATTAAAAGAAATACCACCAAGTTCCAATTTCTTATAAAACATGCTATCTTCCTATAAATTAAATAATTTTGCTACATTTAATACTTAAAGCAGTAGTGCAACAAAAAAAAATTATAAAAATATTAATGTATCCTTCAAATCTACTTATCAAAGTAAATCGTCTGCTCTGCACCATGATTTTTTTTATTTTCTAAATCTAACTATTACCAAACTGCAGTGGTATTTCTAAGCTAAATGTAGTGGTCATATTTTTTTCTTGACAAGAAAACTAAATGAAAACATTAATAGCATACTCAAATTTGATGGGAACTAGAACATTTGATCACCAAATAAAACTGGAAGATGCCTGGAAAATTTTATAGTGAAAACAAATTGGGTCCATTTTTTTCCCCAATTTCATACTGGTGCATTAATGCTTATGTCTATTTTCTTCAGACTTTTCAGCTCATATCTACTTTAATATCCCTAATTTTGATTATTTTTATTTTTTAATTTATTTTACAGTTTTTGACCAGGAAAGAGACACTAAGCTAGAGTTTATTTCCAGATGCATCCTGGGCACCCAGGGAAGTTAAAAGACTTGCTCATGGTCACATGGTATGCAACTGGTGGCTGTGGGAATCAAACCCAGTTTTCCAGATTTGCAGCTCAATGCTCTTAACCACTACATTATATTGCTATCCCATTTGATTTTTTTTTGTCAGCAATAAACATCAGTCCTCAAGAAAGAACCCCCCTGTAAAGTAATATGTAACATTTTCTTCAGTTACATAGAAACATAAAATGTTTCAGCAGAAAAGGAGTGCCTTGACCAGATAGTCAGCCCAAGTGTTCCCTGCCTATTCTACATCCACAGACCCTAACTGGTCTCTAGTGACCCTTCCCCTCCCTGCCTCTTTCTAAAATATGCCTGTGTTTATCCCATATATGCTAGAAGCCCCCGTTTTAGCCTCCATCTCTTCCAGTGGCTGTCTGTTCCAGGCATCTACCATCCTTTCAGTGAAGAAATATTTCCTCATATCTTTCCTGAACTCCCTCCCCCTTCCAAATGTCATTGCATGCCCCCTGGTCCTAGTGTTCATCCTCATTTGAAAGATACTGTCCCATATGCATCTTGTTCACCCCTGTGAGGTACTTGTATGTCTTGATCATGTCACCTCTCTCTCCTTTCTTCCACTGTGAACATGTTGAGATCCTTCAGCCTCTCCTCATAGGGCTTCCTTTGCAAACCCTGCACAATTTTTGCTGCCCTTATCTGGACAGCCTCCTCTCTGATTATGTCCTTTCTAAGGTGCTGTCTCCAGAACTGGACATGGTACTCCAGGTGGGGGCATACCAGGGAATAATACAGAGGCAGCATCACCTTCTCCTCCTGCTGGAGATACCACTTCCTATGCACCACAGTTTCCCACTAGAACTGCCCATGGCCTTATCAGCCACTTGAAGGTCCTATGATATAATAACCCTAAGGTCCCTTTCCTATCTAGTGACTGTCAGTACCCCCATCCAATACTCATTAATAGGGTTTGTGTGCCCTAGGTTGTTTTGCACTTTTTAGCAACTGCCATGTTTTTGACTACTCCTTGAGTTTCCCAAGATCCCTATGCATTTTCTCTTCCTTGCCAAAGTGTCCATCCTATTACAGAATTTTGTGTCATCAGCAAAAAGGCATACCTTCCCCTCCAGTTATTCTGCAATATATCCTAGCAAAACATTTAAGAGGAGTGGTCCCAGTACCAAACCCTGAGGTACCTCACTGTTAACTCTCCCATTCTTTGGATAAGTGTTGTTAACCACCCTCTGTCTCCCATTTGTTAGCCAGTTTCTGACCAACTGTACCACTTTGGACCCCACTCTTGGGCTGGTCAGCTTCTTTATCAGCCTCCAGTGTGGCAGAGTGTTGAAGGACTTGCTACCAGCCAGATAGACCATGTCCACTGCTCTCCTCTGATCTTATCTATTGCTTTTATTACTGTATGTTTTATTGTACAGCCCCCTGAGCCTCTGGAGAAGGGTACCCTTGCAAATAAACTTGCTACTACCACTGCTATTTCTGTGGTCACCCAGTCAAAGATATCTATCTGATTCATTTGGCATGATTTTCCCCTTGTAAATCTGTGCTGCCTGTGGTCCTATAGCCAACTGGATTTTAGCTTCTCAACCAGTCTGTCTCTCTCTCTCTTTCTTTCTTTCTTTCTTTCTTTCTTTCTTTCTTTCTTTCTTTCTTTCTTTCTTTCTTTCTTTCCTCCATTCCTTCCTCTCTCTCTCTCTTTCTTTCTTTCTTTCCACCACTGAAATTAGACTAACCAGTCTGAAGTTGCTAGCTTACTCCCTGTTACTGCTGTTATGTAGAGAAAGATGACATTAACCCCTTCCCAGCCCTCCAGGATCTGTCTGTTTCCAGTGAGTTATTAAACAAGGCTGTCCAGTGGAGAAGCTAGAGCCTCCCTGAGTACTTTTATTATCCTGATGTATGTCCTGTCCCATCCTTTTGGGACTCTTTCCACTGAAAGTGGACTTGTGTCCACCTTCCCCTCTCCCCAAATTTTCTCCTTGCTGTTGGTCCATCCCCTCCTCCCTCTACCATAAAAACAGGGAAGTACTTGTATAAGATGTCAGATTTTTCTTGACCCCCTTCTACACAGTCTCCACTTTCCACCCTTCTAATCTTCACTATCTCTCCCCTTGCTTTCCTCGTCTCACTTATTTACCTGAAAAAAGTCCTATCCCCTTTAGCCACCCCTCTATTGCTCCTTTCCTCTGTCTGCACCTTTGTTCCTCTAACCACCTTGCCTGCTTCCTTCTGCCTTGCTTGGTATACTTCCCTGTCCTCCTTCCTCTGCATTTCTTTGTACCTCTTGAATGTCACTGTTTTTTTCTTTCACCACCTTAGCCCCTTTCTAGGAGAACCATAATTGTCTCATCATCCTTCTGTTTTTGTTAATGTCTCTCATGCAGAGGTGTGTTGCCTTAATTATACCCTCTATTATTCTCACCCACTGTGTCTCTACTCCTCCCTGTCAATAACCCCCTTTGAGGCAATTTCTGAGGCAGTTTCCCATATTTTTTTAAAGCCACCCTCTTGAAGTTTAGGACCCTCATCTTCAGGTAACACAGTCTATGGGCCCTATGCACAAAAGGTATCCTGGCCCTTCATGCTCTGATATGCAGTGCATAGGACTGGGATATGCCTATCCTTGGTGTCTGATGGACACCCACAGATGCATGAATCGCTCAACCCCACTCCACACCCCTTCCTGTGGCTATCTATGGGAATCCTGTGCAACTGTGTAGCCAGTCTGGGCAGGAGGTAGGATGTAGGCATACCCACAGTTAGCCAGCAAAGCCCAGCTTGCACAAGGCTCAGTACATTCCATCAGGCCACTGTTGGGGGCTTTCAATTATCCCAACCAGAGGTGTGCTGACATGGCTGCATACCCCCTGGCCAGCATCCACAGGCCAATATGATGCCCTGCAACCACAGACTCCAGCCCCCCTCCATGTCACTGAGGATCAGTGGGTGGTCGCAGGCTGCAGGTCAATGATTTCCAAAATAGCAGTTTGCATGGTAGGCTGTGGGGGACATGGCAGTTTGTATGTGGGCCATGATGTCCAGTGACCCCCTGCTCCTGCAAAGCAGGAGCACGGCTGTGAGGCATGGTCTGGACTTCAGATTGAATTCCTCAGATCCAGTCAACATCTGACCCCCTGGCTGTCCCTGCCTTGTTCATGGGTATATGTCACAGTGCATCAGTCAGCTGGAGGTAGGGTCATAAAAAGGCTATGTTCTAAATTTGGTGTGCAAATATATTTTTTTTAAAGTTATAAGGTTATGTTGCATTGTGCAAATGCAGGCTCATAGGTTTCATAATATTCAATATTTTGACCCGAACGTTTCAATGTAGCCATTTCTTTACAGCACCTCATGAATGTGTCAGCTGCCACTTTTCAGCACCTGCCCAAAATGTGTTTTTGCATCCCGAATGTCCCTGCATGAAATCACCTTTAGGCCAGGAGTTGAACATTTTCTCTGCCTTTCTTCATTAGGCAGGGTCACATGAACACTGTGTTGAAAACAACAACTTTATGAGCCTGTGTTACATTTTGCTAACACAGGCTCGTAACATTGGTAATTTTCAATATTTTTATCCCACATTCCTTCCATGCAGCCCTATTGACTCTGGCCAGAGGCTGTTTATTGAAAGTGGCTATGAACCACCATATCTGTAATGCTGGTCCCTCTACTATAGACCACCCATAAATCCCTTCTACAGTTGAACCTTATCAGCTACTAAGACATGCACAAAATGTTTTAAAGCCCATGCTACCCTAGGGGTCACTGAATTGTATTTAATAATAAAATTGTTTGCTGACTGGGGTTAGTGGGGGGACCATGAGATGTCAATAGTTCCCCCGTTCCTCGCCCTGGCATGGGTGCACACCTGGTCCAGTTGGGACACATCATACACCTTCTCCAGGAACCTGTCCTACAATTCTTTGGCCTGTTTGTCATATGATTCCAGGTCTGAATAGTTTCTGTGTGTACGCAGGAATTGTCTATACAAGATGCCCTTAATAAGGTGCTCAGGGTGACAACTGTCTGCTCTAAGTACAGTGTTGCTTGATTATGGTTTGCAATACCCCCTCCACCCATTCAAATACTGCCATCCTCCTGTCCAATTAAGGTTAAATCTAAAAAGGAAATACTGTTTTTGCTGGTGGCAAATGTGAATTTCAGTCTCATATCGTTATCATTAATCAGCTGATCAAATTCCTCTGCTTTTTCCACTATGCCCTGCCATATACAGAGGATGTTAACAATATATCTACCCCAGTACTTGATTCTTTCAACAAAGAGGTTACAGCTATGGTTATAGATGGCCACCTCGTTCCACCATTGCAAAAAGATATTGGTGTAAGAGGGCACCATCAACAGCCCCAATGGCTGTCCCACAGATCTGCAAATAGTATTGAGAATCAAAACAAAAAGAGTTTGAAATGATAATCAAATTAAGGACATCAACAGCAAACTCTGGATCAAGAACACTCTCAGTGCCAAATTTTTCCATGAAGTACTTCACCACATTATGTCTTAAATGATGTTGGAAGCTGGTATACAGGGAAGTCACATTGTGAGCGACATTGATCCAGCATTCCAATTCAGGTGCTCAAGGGCCTCGAGCACCACCATAGTGCCCCTTAAATTTGAAGGGACACATTCCGCAATGGTTGTAGAAAAGCATCAAAATAAAATGGATATATTTTCTGTGAGAGATCCAATAGATGAAACAATTGGTCTACCAGGTGGGTACTGGAGTTCTTGTGAACCTTAGGTAATATATAAAATGTAGGGATTTGGGGGTTTTGTTGGAACAAAAAAAATCAAACTCAGATTTGGTAATGACTTCTTGTTTCTTGGAATTATTCAAAAACCTTTCTAGATGAGCTTAAGGGGTACAGAAGAGTCACTGGGTAGTTGACGATAACATTCTTGGTTATTCAGTTGATTCACGACTTCTTGTTTGTAGGTATCCTTATCCATGAGCACCACGTCTCCTCCCTTATCAGCAGATTTCATGACAATATTAAGCATGTTAATAAGTTCCTCTAAAGCCATCTTCTCACCTACTCTGAGGCTGTAATGTCACTGGTGGTGTGTTTTCAGGATGTGTTCCACTTCCATAAGCACCAGTCTTTCAAACATCATTATTGCTTGAGATTGGGATCTGTTAGGATAAATTGTGGAATGTTTATGGAATGACTTTCTTTTTAAAGTAAAGTCTCTGCTCAAATATGGATCCTGATTGCATTCTTCAAACAAGTGTAAAGCCAGCTAGGCATTTCAATCTTCGGGTAATAATGAATCCGTGTCCCTGTAATCAGGTTCAGGAATGGAACGGTCATTCTCTATTCCCACTTGATCTGTATCTTGTGTGTCATATCCAGCTAATGGAAACTCCACAGTCTCTTCCTCAATGATGTAATTCAAATAAGATTGGACAATCCTTTCTCTTTTATTAAAGACTTTTTTTAAGATGGAGCTTTCGGAATGTCTTCCTCAGATCTACTTGAAGTTTGACTCTATCAATAGGTGTTTCAGGGACAAAGGACAAACCTTGGGTCAGAACTTTGATGTGGGCTGTGCTTAATTTGGCTTGAGGGATGTTAGTTACTTGTTTTTCTACTGGAGGTTGTGTTGACCTTGTTGTCGGTGTTGGGGCTGTCACTAATCTTGTTTTGTTTCTGCATCTTCCTCCCCTTGTGCCCATCCTTGTTTTGTAGATGTCTTTTTCTTCTTTTTTGCTCCTCTGACCCCCCAGACTGGCCACTCTTTTGGGTCACACATGTCCCACCACTGTCTTGACACCCCTGTCACCATCTACTACCCCATCTTGGTGGTCCCCAGGTAACCCGATGTAACCCTTCATCAGGTGGGTACCCCCCTCAAGGGGAGAAGTGCCGGTAGGTATGTTGGCATTTCCCAGGGATATTCAGGGTTAGTTCAGGGTGATCCTGGGATATTGTGATGATGGGGAACCCGGCGGCTGTCATCCAACTGATTTGGGGGGAAATGTTCTGGTTTTCAGTCTCCACCCTCCCACCAACAGTGGCCACACCTAGTGTTCCTCCCGACATGATGCACAGGTGGTGCATGTGCATCCATGCTGCATCATATGTTTCTGCCAGTGGTCACTCCAGAGTGGTGCAGACTCAGACACATGCACCCCCCGGGAGGAGTGCATCCAGCAGACACCTAATAGCTTCCCTGCTGGCCTCAGCTTCTGATGTCCTGGGCTCGGGGCATGAACCCGGGTCAGCAGTGTGCCAGGTGATCCCTCATCACCCGGTGCCACAGAGCTGGCAGATGTCTTTCTGATTTGTCCTTTTTGGTATCAGCCCCATCCATATACCTTTCTCCTGTGATAGCTCTGGGCCTCTCTCAGAAAAAGACATGTTTTTTCCTAAATCATTTGTTTTATTTGTGGTCTTCCCCATTTGAGCAATGTGTGGGGATTGTGTAACTGATCTACTATTTTTTCATCTTCCATGACTTAGGGACCTGCTCTTGGTACATGCAGGATGATCCCATTGGTAGACCGAATCAATCAGGTAGTCTGTGCTATCTCTGTTGAACTTGTGCTGTTTTCTGGCTAAAACCAGTTGACTTTTCTCGAATCTTGGTCTAGTAGAATCTGAATTAAAGTGAAAACACACAAATCCATCACTTTTCCCTACCATGTTTTACAACAGTCTTTAAAGAAGCCACCTACTGGGCCTTTGCAGCCTTGGTATTTAGACAAATTCACATTATTGTAGTAAAGATTGATTTATTTTAGTTTGAGTTTCTCAGGTTTGACAAACTTGTCTGTAAGATTGTCAGCCAACTTGGGATTTTGTTGAAAATCCTTTGAGAATATATCCCCTACTTGTTCCTTGCAACTGATAGACTCTGCTGTCCTGACAAATGAAGTCACCAGCTTTTCCCGGTGCTGATGCTCAGCTGCCCTGGCTTGCGTTCCCGTAAATGTTTTAATCTACAAATCTGATTCTTCACTCATTACTGCACTGTTAACCAATAGAAATGCTGGAACATGATATTGCTGATTGCTTTTCAGCACCAGTGAGGATTATGGATGATGGATTCAAAACAGGACAGTTCATGCAGGGGGCCTGATAAATTACATAGAGCCAGGGTGTAAACCGTGGTGTGTTACTATGGAATTGGAAGTCCTGGATGTAAAACAAACCCGGTGAGCCTGGCCTCAAACTATGGTTCCCAAATGCACTGTCAAAAACCTATAGTAAAAATTACCACATAATTGTGAAATGAAACAACAGCGCTTACTGGCCAGCTTCATTGCACTCTATGATCATCCAGAGCCACCAACAATAAAACGTAGAGAGGGAAACAGTCCACTCTGAATGCCAACCACACAGTAAGGTACGTTCAAGCAGCCTGAAGTTAAGTAAATGTCCAAAAGAAACCAGATTTCCTCAGGCACTTCGAGAAAAGACAGTATGCTGCACCAAAAAATAGTAGATGAAATCAACACAAAAAAGTGTGCAAAGCAATGAAATGGGATATTGATGCAAAAGTTAAATAATCTGTATGTGCCGTTTATTGGGAGGCCAAAAAATTAAAGACATGCACATCAACACCGGTGCTTTGAATCACCTAGATTATTCTCAGAGGGGTGGAGTAACAGGTAACCAGTCTGACTTACATAAGTGGAAAGGTTACAGGTGTCCCTCACTCCATTAACTACAATGCTGAACATCACTTGCTGCTAGAATACCCCACTACCATCCAACAAATGCTATAAAGTGGTAATAAGAATCACTGAAAAATCAGAACACTAAAAATGATCCCTAGTGAAAAAATGAATACCTTCACGTGAAATGCAATCAGCTTAGAAAGCAAAGTCAGCGGATCAGTTGACTAACACAGACACCATTTAAATCGGTAATCAGCAGTACAATCAGTATAGTAATCAATAATGTTAAATACAGGCAGTAGTAGCCCGTGGGCTAAAGCAAAAAGCCAGCACCTCCATGGTGCAAGGAACCTGCAGCCGACCGCCCTCCATGCAAGCCAGGTGGCAGTAGCCCATGGGCTAAAGCAAAAAGCCAGTGCCACCACAGCGCGAAGAGCCTGCAGCCAACTGCCCTCCATGCAAGCCAGGCAGCAGTAGCCCGTGAGCTAAAGCAAAAAGCCAGTGCCTCCATGGCATGAGGATCCTACAGCTGACCACCCTCCATGCAAGCCAGGTACAGCCGCAGAAGCCAAAAATTTTAGCGCCAAGTTTAAATCAATGTGCCCTATGGGACAAGCCTCAATGGCTTCAGGGGGACTTGGCATCGCAGGGATTCTGTTGCTGTGCTGTGTTTTCTTTTCTGCTGTGACCCAGCTCCCTTGAACAGCCAGTTCCACTACAGGGCTGAAAACATACCTAGGTCAAAATCAGCTGTTCTGCCAACTAACTCAGAGCACTCCCACTCAATAGCGAGCGCTGAGTACTGAACTTGATTTTGTGGACTGTATTGTGCATGTAATATAGAACGAATTTGAACACTGGAATATTAGCAGGGTTGTTATTATCATGATAGGTTATTAAGGGCATCAAGAAGGAATTTGGGGCATATCTCTGCTGGTGCATAAATGCTGATTAAATTGCCTGACTTGTAGACCAACTAAAATAAATTCTCTGCATCTGAGCCTAGCTATTTGAAATGTACTGCTGTTTATATTTGTAGTTTGATTTTCCTCTCATTCCCTTCTGACCACTACCCTGCTCTGTATTTATTTCCTGCTCTCTTCATCTTTTAAATTGTAGTTATTTCCCTCTTATCTCTACCCGTTAAGGAAACAAATGCAGACGGTCTGATCAAATTAATTCCTTGCATCGCACCTCTTCTATTTTAAATATATTCCTGTGCTGTTTGGCCCCGCCCTGTCCTGTCCTTATTTCTTTTCCTTTGGCAAACTAACTAACCTCTAATTACAACCCGATTCATTTGGCTACTACCCTGCCCCCTTTCCACATTTTTCTCCTCTTTTGTCCCATCTCTGTGGATCGCAGACATAGCTGGCACCTGGCCATCGGTCTGCGACCTGCCCCATCATTTAGACTGCAATCTCATGTCACAATTCTTTGTGTCCAAATGTACCCTCCCTCTATGTTCTGAATATAACCAGTGACCCGCGTTCCTTTCTCCTCAGGTGGCAGTAGCCTGTGGGCTAAAGCAAAAAGCCAGCACCTCCACGGTGTGAGGATCCTGCAACCGACGGCCCTCCATGTAAGCCAGATACAGCCGCAGAAGCCAAAGATTTCAGCACCAAGTTTAAATTGAAGCGCCCTATGGGACAAGCCTCAGTGGCTTCAGTGGGACTTGGCATCGCGGGGCTTCTGTTGTTGTGCTGTGTTTTCTTTTCTGCTGTGACCATGCTCCCTTGAACAGCCAGTTCCACGGCAGGGCTGAAAACATATGGAGGGCAGAATCAGCTGTTCCGCCAACTAACTCAGCGCTCCCACTCAATAGCGAGTGCTGAGTACTGAACTTGATTTTTTGGCCCACTCCCCTCCCTCTCCCAGGCCAACCTTAAATGCTCAGTGACTCCGTGCACCATCTATCATGTGCCTTTCCTTTGGCAAACAGGGCTGCTTTTATTCTACTGCTCAGTCCTTGAAGGGATACTGCATATTCAACTGTGGCAATTACTGCACATACTGCATGCCGTCTAAAGAGACTAAGTGAGTTATGGTGGTCAATAGGGCAAGGGACTAGCTAAGCATCTTACCCCCATCCCACAGGCTTGGACTTAATCAAGTAATTAAGACTACAAGTATATTCTGCTCAGTTTGAAAGGGATACTGTCATATATCTGGCGCAGCCCGTTCAGATCCTGCCCGACTCCTTAAGTTATTCTTGCTAGTCTTTAGCCTGTCTACATAGGCTGGATTTATTACAAACTCACTGTCATTAGGGTAAATGTAATCTCTAGAAGAATATTTTTCTCTCTTTCTGAGGCTTAGACTCAAAATATTTAAATTTAAGAGAACAGTAAGGTAGGACATAAGGTGGGCTATAGTGACATCTCCCTCTATGCCTCTTCTAGTGATCTGCTTTTGTCCCCTGATCAGGCTTGCTTATACACCGGCCAGGGAGGCCTCTGCAATTTGGCATGACGAGGCATCCCAATGCCCAGCCGAGCACCTGAATCTCTACTCGTCTGCCCCTCTATTCCACACACGAGATCAGGCCCTTCAGCTTCACCAGCGAGGGGGAACAGTTGTAGCTATAGGCAAGGCAGTCACACTTCCCTCTATGAATGCCCTGCATTATCCCAAGTACTTCTCTGTAAGAACCCTAATCTTTGCTAAGTTGGCTGGGTAATAGTAATAGTACATCAGCAGTGACCACTAACTACCCGCCTAAACGAGAAAGAATAAAGACACTGCAGTTTCTCCTGGGGGCTATCAGGAAGCTACTACTTCTTTTGTTGCTCTGTTCGGGCAATGTGGAACTCAACCCAAGACCTCCAGCCAGTATATCTTCCCCTTCTGACCTTCCCAATTTCAAGGGGTTAAGTGTGCAAGTTAATGTGTGCAGTCTTCTAAAGAAGCTTACCTTCATTCAGGCTTGGGCACATCATACTGCTCCTGATATACTAGTGGTCACTGAGACATGGCTAAGACCTGGAACGGCTGACCACGAGGTGAATATCCCCTTGCACCTTCTCTATAGGACTGATAGATAGACTAGAGGAGGTGGAGTAGCTATATATATTAAAGATAAATTTCAAGCCTCCATCATTGACTCTACCTCTATTCAGAATGAATTTGAATGCCTATCCTTGAAAGTCCAGATTTCACCTATGATCTCGATATGTGTAGTTAGATGTTACAGGCCTCTGTCAGTTGGATTACAACTGCTGCATCACCTAAATAAGACTTTGAGATCATTAACCTTAGGAATCATAACTTTAGGAGACTTCAATTTGAATTGACTTACCACTGCCTCTGCTCCCCTAAAAGTCTTTTGTGACTCCATAGGGTTGACACAACTTATAAATGAACTCACAAGACCAAATGCAAAGAACCCAAATAATAACTCTCTACTGGATTTTATTTTAGTAAGTAAACCATATCTATTTACTCATGCTGATGCATTTTTTACAGATACAAGTGAACACTGTTACATTGCTTGTGTAAGAATGTCTAAAACAGCCACACCAGCTTCAAAATTTACCACAAAAAGAAGGCATCACAATTTCAACCCCTATGCATTTATTACCTTACTAAGACATTTGTTACGCTGGCAGGACTTTTACCTGGTAAAATCGGTGGACACAGCTTATGACATCTTTCATGAAATCATTACAGGAGCTCTAGATAACATTGCTCCACTGAGTAAAGTCCGTAATGGGGTGAAATCCTGCCATTGGTTTAATTCAGAGCTAAGGACTGCCTTATAAAAAAGAGATATACTTTGGAAAATGGCATGGCAATCTAAGCTCTCAACTGACTAGAACTTGTTTAGGAGGGAGAGGAATCTCTGCACCAAGCTGGTCAGAGAGTCTAAAGCCACTTTTTATCGCAGAGAACGCGATGCATCCTCAAAATGCCCCAATAAGTTCTGGAAAACCCAAAAAGAATTAGAAGGTTACACTCCTGGAAACACTACCCGCTAAAATCCTAGTTGGTGGCACCTCCATCTCTGATAAGCCCTCCATCCTGTAACACCTCAATAATCATTTTGCCACTGCAGGACTAGCCTTTGACACCTCTCCTGCCAATAATCTATGATCCCCAACTTGGTGTACAGGACCAAAGAATTCCTGTATTTAACTTCTCAATCTCCCTGCAACCAGTCTCACCGAAGGAGGTTGAAGACCTCCTGTTACAGCTGGATGTCAAGAGAAGCGTTGAAGCTAACTTCCTAGACCCCTACTACCTAAAAATAGGTTATCAGGTATTGGCTGTCCCACTTACACACTTCTTTAGCCTATCACTCTCCCAGGCTGCCATGCCACCACTATGGAAGACAGCTCATCTCATTCCCCTGTTTAAATCCAGAGACCCTGCAGACCTTAATAATTACAGGCCCATTTCCTTACTTCCGATCTTATCCAAACTCCTGGAAAAGGTTGTGAGTAACCAGCTCAAGAAATATCTAGAATCTGAAAATCTGATTAACCCCCTGCAATCCAGTTTTAGGGCACAACATAGCACTGTTACTGCTCTTGCTAAAGTGACCAATCACTGGCTACATGGACTGGATGCTAAAAATTTCATATGCTCAGTATTTTTGGACCTAAGCAAGGCCTTTGATACTATAGACCACAATCTACTTCTTACATCACACAGGAACATTGGCCTGGACCTTCACGCTCACAAGTGGTTCGCTAATTACCTTACAGACCAGTACCAGCAGGTCAAGGCAGAAGGGGAATTTTCTCCTTTAAAACCTCCATTAAGGGAAGTCCCCCAGGGTTCCATATTGGGTCCTCTACTATTCACAATATATATTAATAGAATCAATGACAACATCAAAACTGCCAACATTACCTCTTCGCAGATGACGCGGTGCTCTACACTGAAGGACCCTCTCCTACTGCCACTTACGATGTTCTGCAGCGTGAGTTTAACCTGCTGCAATTACAGTTGTTAAATCAGAAACTATTACTAAATGCCAAAAAGACCAAAGCAATGATATTCTCACCTCATGCATATGATGCCATGTCCATAACATCCCCTCAGATCGCTACACTACCGGGAGAACCCTTGGAATTCGTGTCTAAGTTCAAATACCTGGGTGTCTGGATTGACCATAGGATATCCTTTAATGATCACATAGAAGAGTTGCTAAATTTGCTAAGTTGCTAGGATGCAGTATAGTGCAGTGGTTTAAGACTCTAAGCTGCAAATCTGGTGACATCCAGCAGACCAGACCAGGGTTTTAATCCCACAGACCCCACTTGCATACTGTGTGACCTTAAGCAAGTCACTTAACTTCCCTGTTCTCCCAGGTTGCACCTGGAAACAAGCTTCAGCTTAGTGTGCCTTTCCTGGTTAAACAATTTCCCCTAAATAAGCTCAGGCAGAGACTAGGTCATTTTTACAGGATAAATCAGTTCCAGAAAAGAGAGGCCAATATGAGTCTGGTTCAGTCCACCTTCATTTCCCTTCTTGACTACGCAGACTTCTTGTACTGTCAGGACCTGACCGCTGCACTTTCTCAACTTGATACCCTTTACCAAAGAGCTCTAAGATTTATCACAGGTCTCCCCTACCAGACTCATCATTGTTTCTTATACACAGCAGTGGGATGGTCATCTCTTAAGTATAGACGTCAGAGAAATGCAGCCATTTGGATTTTCAGGGCTATTTCCAATAGGCTGCTTCAATATATATCAAATTGCCTGCCTTCTTGTACAGTTGGCAAGTACTCATTAAGAAGCTCTTCCTATATTTCGATTCTTGTCCCCAAGGTGAGATCGAAATTTGGTAGGGTCTCAATAAGTTATATGCTCCCCTTGCTATGGAATCAGATACAAAAATCCTTGAAACTAGTTCACCCTTTGTCAGTAGCTGCTTTCGAAACAAGCTACGTCTTATTCTTCAAGGAATCTTGTAATTGTTATCATTAAACCAGTCATGTTCCCGCCTTGGAAAACTAATGGCAAAATGATGGTTGTTCACCGATCTTTTTTCCCCACCACACCTCTAGCACTTACCAGTATTAATTATCTCTGCAGCTTTGATCTTTATTCAACGTGGCTTACTGTAGGGGCTTAGAACTGAAGCTTAATCCATAACAATAGTACTATCTTCCCCCACCTCGGTTACCTATCAGGTATATGCTTGGAAAATATGCTTCTCTGAACCAGCACTCTAGGTCCTCAATTTCCTCTCCCTACAGTACTTCCCCTAGCTCATGCTCTAAAATTGCCCTAGTGCCCAGCACTTCATAGGCTTCTATATCATCTCAATTATTGGCACTTCCTCTCCATACCCCTTTACTGCCCTATCTTCTTCCACCGCTCACCACCACATCATCCGGTGTTGTACTATCTGCTGTCCTCCCTCCTCTGGTAGCTTTGGGCTTGGATACCTTTACTTGACCACAGTTATCTTAACCAGCTCATAGACCTTGGAAAATCTATATAATGTGCATATTATGGCTAACCCTCCTGATTGTATCATTTAACCTAGTATTGACCAAGGAAATGTCTATATATACTGTAAATACTATGTCTAGTCCTGATTATACCATTTAATCTGCTGTTGACAAATGAAATGTGTATACACTGTAAATAACATGTCTGGGTCTGCTGAGGGGATCGTCTAGTCTCTGTAATTCTATGCTATTTTAACCCTTGACTTTTGTTCAATGTAAGTGTGACTATACTGTATGTTCTGTCCAGGTCCATCTAGAAAATGAGCATTGTTCAATGATGTTCACCTGGTAAAATAAAGATTTGATTGATTAACTGATTGAAATAACATTATTAGCATAAAAATAGGGTCACACTTCTTAGAGAACAACAATCCCAGATGCATGACCTAGAGGAAGGAAAAGAAAGGAAAGAAACACCAATAAGAACACATTCAAATAACTCTCCTATCATAATTGCACATTTAAATAATAATCATATAATTCAAACCCTGATCACAAAAAGGAAAGGATATCCCAATCATTGTTCAGACCATTGGGGACACATGCCCCTATCTTAACAAGCATTTGTCAATGCCGAACGTTCGCTTGCAGGTATTTGCAGTGGTGTTTGGCACATATGGTGCTTTACCCTAATGCCCTGTGCAATAGCTGGTATTTGCACGATAAATTTTCAGCATGACCTTTTTGTTACCCCCATTGTACGCTACATAGGCGGAAACATGTTTTGGGCAGGATGTGAAAAATGACAGCTGTACTGCTCATAAGGAGGTGTGGTAAAATAGCAATGTTGAAAATCTGGAGTGAAATATTGAAAATTCGCAAACCTATGAGCTGCAGTATGTGGAACTGTGCAATGCACGCTCGTGAAACAGTCATTGTTAGGAATTTTTCACCAAATTTTCAACATTGGCATTTTAAAACCTCTGCTAATGAACAGTGTCACTGTGATTTTCTTACTGTGTCCCATACATTGATTTCACACACCACTGCGCCATTGTGCATTAGATGGCGGAAACACATTTGGGAAGGATGTGAAAATGACAGCTGTACTGCTCATAAGGAGGTGTGGTAAAATGGCAATGTTGAAAATCTGGAGTGAAAATATTGAAATTTGCAACCCACGAGCTGCATGAGGAACTGCACAATGCATGCTCGTAAACAGTTATTTTTAGAATTTTCCACCAAATTTTCAACATAGCCATTTTAAGACCTCTGCTCATGAACAGTGTCACTGTGATTTTCTTTAATGTCCCATACAATGAGTTTGCACCGACTGCGCCATTGTGCGCTACATGGGTGGAAACACGTTTTGGGCAGGATATGAAAATGACAGCTGTACTGCTCATGAGGAGGTGTGGTAAAATGCCAATGTTGAAGATCTGGGGAAATATTGAAAATTGCAAACCTACGATCGGCGTGGGAACTGTAATGCACGTCAGAAACAGTCATTTTAGGATTTTTTCACCAAATTTTCAACATTGCCATTTTTAAACCTCTGCTAATGAACAGTGCCACTGTGATTTTCTTACTGTGTCCCATACATTGATTTCACACACCGACTGCGCCATTGTGCACTACGTGGGCTGAAACACGTTTTGGGCAGGATGTGAAAAATGACAGCTGTACTGCTCATAAGGAGGTATGGTAAAATGGCAATGTTGAAAATCTGGAGTGAAAGTATTGAAAATTTGCAAACTTACGAGTGTGCGTAGGAACTGCGCAATGCACACTCGTAAAACAGTTATTTTTAGGAATTTTTTCACCAAATTTTCAACATAGCCATTTTAAGATCTCTGCTCATGAACAGTGACACTGTGATTTTCTTAATGTGTCCCAAGCACTGAGTTCGCACAGAGACTGCGCCATTGTGTGCTACATGGGCGGAAACACGTTTTGGGCAGGATGTGAAAAATGACAGCTGCACTGCTCATAAGGAGGTGTGGTAAAATGGCAATGTTGAAAATGTGGAGTGAAAATATTGAAAATTCGTTAACTTACGAGTGTGCGTAGGAGCTGCGCAATGAACACTCGTAAAACAGTCATTTTTAGGAATTTTTTCACCAAATTTTCAACACAGCCATTTTAAGATGTCTGCTCATGGACAGTGTCACTGTGATTTTCTTAATGTGTCCCATACATTGAGTTCACACACCGACTGTGCCATTGTGCACTACATGGGCGGAAACATGTTTTGGGCAGGATGTGAAAAATGACAGCTGTACTGCTCATGAGGAGGTATGGTAAAATGGCAATGCTGAAAATCTGGAGTGAAATTATTGAAAATTTGCAAACTTACAAACGTGCATAGGAACTGCACAATGCACGCTCGTAAAACAGTCATTTTTAGGAATTTTTTCACCATATTTTCAACAGAGCCATTTTAAGACCTCTGCTCATGAACAGTGTCACTGTGATTTTCTTAATGTGTCCCATACATTGATTTCGCACACCAACTGTGCCATTGTGTGCTACATGGGTGGAAACATGTTTTGGGTGAGATGTGAAAAATGACAGCTATATTACTCATAAGAAGGTGTGGTAAAATGGCAATGTTGAAAATCTGGAGTGAAAATATTGAAAATTTGTGAACTTACGAGCCTGCATTGGAACTGCACAATGCACGCTAGTAAAACAGTCATTTTTAGGAATTTTTGCACCAAATTTTCAACATGGGGTTTTGGGGACCCCTTCTCATGAAGGATGTCACTGTTATGGTGTTATTCAGGCCCGAAGGGTGATTTCATGCAATGACTGCGAAATCACCCTTGACCTAAAAGTGCCTGAGATATGCAATAAAGTTGAAAAATCCCTATCTAGCCCATTATACAGCTTACCAGCATTTCCTCAGTTCATGGTCGGCTTTGAAGAGTGCAGACATGTTCCTGGTCCAGCGATGATCATTGCCCAAGCTCCAGAGGTAAGTATGGGGTGAGGGGTGGGGAGGCAGGCTGCAGTGGGTGGGTGCGGGTTGGGGAGGGCTGGGAGACTATGTGGGATCATTTTGCTTTTCAGGTTGGAAAAAAAAAAGATGATGCGGATGTTTGCCATGCTGGGGTGGGCTCCCAGTGGGCACCAAAGTTTTGGGGGGTGTTTGGGGAGACGTGGAGACGATGGGGATTGGGCACCCCATCGGCAGACAACACGGGACATTTGCCACGCTGGGGTGGGCTCCCAGCATGGCACCAAAGCTTTGGGGGGCCTTTGGGGGGACGTGGAGCCAATGGGGGATTGGGCACCCCCATCGACAGAGGACCCAGGACGTTTGCCACGCTGGGGTGGGCTCCCAGCATGGCACCAAAGCTTTGGGGGGGCTGAAGCCTACCAGCGCTGTGTATGACAGTGGTGGTTTTCTTTGAAGCGAAGACCACTGCTGTCATACACAGCTCCCACACCCATTGGTGTAGGACTGCCATGCCTGTTCAACGGAGCAGTGGATTGAACGGGAGAGGCACACCTCCAAAGTGTGCTACTCTCCCAAAACATTCCTTGTGCAAGCAAACATAAAAATGAGTCTGCTCTCAAGCCATAGAACTGTTCTGGTCCTGTCTCCTTCTCTCAGGGATGGGAAAATCTGATCAATGCCTGTAAAGTTGAAAGTGCAAGGATCAGAACCATGTAACTCTTGCCAGTGCTTACCCACTGGACTGAAATTATCAGGATTACCTATAGAACAAACATCAATCAATCAATCATCAATCACTCAATCAATCAAATCTTTATGTATCCATGTGAACACCATTGAGCATAGCTCATTTACAAGATGGACCTGGTTAGCACGGGAACACAGGATATACAATATATGAGCAGTCTCAACATAACACCTCAGTAATATTATACAATACAGAGATACAATAGTTAAACATAGTCATAAGTGGAGAACAGTTTGGAAACAGTGGTTCAATTCCTTCATGGTTTATAATGAGTCTAATAACAGTAGCTTGAAGTACTAACGAGGACAATTATTAGGTAATGATATATTACATACAATGCCATAAGTAACAAGACAGACAGTGAGTTAAAAAAAGAAAAAAATAAACAGTGTAACAGGGTAGAAGGGTGTGTGTGGCAGGCGAGGTGAGATAGGGTACAGGCAGGGAGGTAGGGGATAGACGAGGGACAGATGAAGCCTTGGAGAGAACACAGGACAGGAGGGTGGGGAGCACAACTAGGTATTAGAGACATGTGAAGGAGAGGCCACAAGGTCAGGCATAATGGAGAGGACAACACCATCATGGTACACTATAAGTGCAGGGAAGTTTAGGATTGGGGGAAGCAGTTGCAAATTTCCTTGACTGAATGGTCGTATAGTGTCTTGAAGGAGGATAGACTGACTGGGGTACTAAGCTTTAGCAAGAGCTTATAGCCATTCTCCCAAAGTGTATTTTTAGCTTAGGTACCTTTAAGGAAATAAAGGAGTAGCTTCTCAGTGCATAGTTCCCAAGCTCGCATAGCAGAAGACAATCAGAGATACATAGGGGTCATTTTTTGATAATAGCTCTGAACGTCCAGTATACAGTATTTCTGCTTCTCCTGTACTGAAGGGAGGGCCACCTCATGCAGCATAAAGGGCACAATGATGAGTGGGAAAAGGTAGGCCAGTAATGAATCTCAGAGCCCTGTGATACAACATATCCAGTTTAGCAAGATGAGAGACAGGGCAGAGACTATAAAGAAAGTCAGCATAGTCGACAAGGAGAGAGATGTTGTTTGTACCAGCCACCACTTGGCATTGCTAGTAAGGAAGTTATTAATCCTGAAAAAGAGTCCAAGCCTCTGCCTCAATTTCTTTAGTAGGTCTTCAATATGGTACATAAAGGAAAGTCTATGGTTGAGCCACACTCCCAAGTACTTGAATTTATTGATAAATTCTAGGTTTTCTCCCAGGATTGATGTGATCTGTGGAAGGGAGCCAACACTGGCCAGGTCTGCAGCATGGAGAAGTGGAGAAAATAGCATTGTCTTAGTGTTTTGGGGGTTTAATAGGAACTTTTTGTTTAGGAGTCGGCTCTGAAGTAGATTGAATTCAGATTGTAGGTCTCCACAGGCAGCTTCTGGTGAAGGACAACTTAGATAAAGATCCACGTCATCTGCGAACAGATGGATATTGGCCTTAGTTATGTTGGTGTCAATGTTGTTTATGTAAATTGCAAACAGTAGGGGACCAAGGATCAATCCCTGGGGGAACCCTCTTTGCAGAGGTTTAAGGGAAGAAAGTTCACCTTATGCCTTGACTTGCTGCCACTGGTCAGAGAGGTAGTCAGCAAATCAATTCAAGGATAGTGAGTCTAGTCCTATCACCCTCAGGGAGGAAAGGAGCAGGCCATGATCGATGGTGTCGAAAGCCTTACTTAAGTCTAAGAACACTGCACAGACGAAGTTTCAATTCTCCAGGTCTCGCTGCCAATCATCGGTCACTTTGGCTAGGGCCATAATGGTGCTATGCTGTGCTCTAAAGCCAGATTGCATTGGGTTTAGAAGAGTCATAGTTTCTACACAGGTTCTCAACTGCTTGCTTACAATTTTTTTTAACAGTTTGGGCAGTGTAGGGAGTAGAGAAATCAGTCTGTAGTTGTTACGATCACAGGGGTCCCCAGATTTAAAAAGTGGGATAACATGAGCTGTTTTCCATAAGGGTGGGAGGATTCCGAGAGACAGTGAGAGATTGAATAGGTGGGTAATTGGTACAGCTAAAGCATGGTAGGCAACCTTTAGAAAGTATGGGTCTAGAGAGTTAGCACCCACACTTTTTTGGTATCCAACTGCAATAGAAGTTCTTCAACCTCTTTCAACGAAGTAGGCTGGAGAAAAAAGACTGAGTTGGTAAGAAGAGGTTCAGAGTTTTGCGCACCCAACTGGGAGTGTAAAGAACATGCAGGGGAGTTGCCTAATGCCAGCCCTGTGGTGGCAAAGTGGTTATTAAATGCATCTAGGATCTCCATTTTGTCACAGATGGTGCCACTGCCAGAGGTAATCTTTGCAGGCAGGCAGTTCCCTGGGGTATGTCTGGACACATCCTTAATTGACTTCCAAAATTTAGAGGAGCTCCTGGCAGCAGAATCCAGTTCCGAATGATAAAAGGAGGCCTTAGCATCTGTTAACATCTTGTTGCATGTATTTCTGGCTTTTCTGAAGTGAAACCAGTCCATCAGGACCTTAGTTGTTCGTCCTTTTTTCAAAAGCTTGCCCCTGTCCAGCAGTGCTGTTTTGAGTTCCAAAGAGAACCAGTGACAGGTTCTACTCCTTACCCTAACTTTTACAAGAGGGGCATACTTATTTAATGCCCTAGTCACAATTTCAGAAAATATGTCATATGCCAAGTGGACCAAGTTAGCTAGGTAAAGTCCTGCCAAAGCATCAAGTATTTTAGCTCATCAAAGTAGGCAGACTGATCCAAGTTACGTCTGGACCTCTTAGTAGAGAACCTGGACTAGGATAGTGGATTCTGGACTGATCTTACACTGGCAATGATGCTATGGTCACTAACATCAGAGAAGAAGGTTCCTACATGGGAGAACAGGTGTGGTTTACTTGCTAAGATGATGTTAAGCAGTGTACTGTTAGTAGGGTTCTTCTTATTAGGGCTTGTAGGCTCACCAATAAGTTACGTCAGCCCGTGGGCATCACAGAACTCCTTAAGTGGTGCAGCGGCCTTGGACATCCAATCAAGGTTAAGATCCCCAAGGATAACTGTTTCAAGGGAGCCATGCCCCATAATAGTAGTTAGATGGGTGAGGATTTGAGAGCCAGCAGATGGGGGTCTTTAGCAACCTATGACACAAAGTGCAGTGGAGGAGGATATCTCAACCATTAGTGCTAGGCTTTTGAATTGGTTCGCAATGGATAATGAGTCTAGACATGAAACTGAGTATTTATACTTGACGTAGATGGCCACTCCTCTGCCTCTAGTGAGCCTGTCAGCTCTAAATAATGAATAGTCTGTGATGTTAATTTTCCTGTCAGGAATAGAGGGTCTGAGCCATGATTCGGAGATCACCAAAATATCCGGTGTGGTATGATTGACCTAGGCCTAGATCAAGGTAAGCTTTTTTAACAGGCTGCATGTTTTCATATGCATAAAGCACATTCTTTTTAGTTTTGCTGGATCCAATGGGGAAGTAAGAACTTTAGCTGGGTCAGGGTTAAGCTCAATGGCCCAGATATTCTAAAGGGTTGCGCCATGCGCAACAGGAATGCACCAGCGCGAGTCCAAAAATGCGCCATTGTGCAATATTCAGTGGGAGGCAGCTGTGCCCCCCAAACTGCAATGCGCAAGAGTGCAATGGTAATGAATGCATGCGCAACTAAAAGGGGAGGAACCATGAATAAATGGCGCAGTGCAATATTCAACAGCATGCGCCATGCGCAATAGGGGAGCAAATGGAAGTTGCGCGATAGCGGAAATGATCCAAAATAAAAAGGAACAAGAGAGAGGTGCAAGAACGCTACAGGAAAGCCACATGTGGGAGAACTGCAAGCAGGCACACAGTAGCTGTGAGCAGGACAGGGCAAGAACAGGACAAAGCACCTGGAAACCACCAGGAACAGGGAAGGAGTGGGGAGCCTGTGCCACTGCGCAGGATGAAAGTGGGAAGTGCCACATAGGACTGAGGGCACTGACAGTGGGCAGTACGTCCAATACTGGGAGGTGTTCCCAGTGCAGGGGGAGTAGCAGTAAGGGCAGCAGGGGGAATGGTAATACAGCTGCCAGGGGGTAACACAAGCAAGGGACATGGCCAGTGCCACTATTCAGATGGAGGCAGTAATAAGGGGTGTGAGAAGGCAGGCAGCAGGGGGGTGCGGCCGTGGAAGGGCCCATCAACAGTATGTCCCCAAGAGGCAGTACTGAGCTCGCACCATCTTGGAGCTGTACAGTGACACTGAGATTGTGGGCTGGTATCGCCTGAACCAGGTGATCCTGTGGCGGCTCTGTGAGCTATGCAGTGATGTGATGCAGGCACCCACACGACGGAGACAAGCTCTGTCAGTGGAGACCAAAGTGACAGCTGTCATGTGCCTGCTTGCCATGGGTACCTTCCAGAGACCAACAGGGGACATGACAGTCATAACCCAGTTGGCCGCATCATGCCTACTTACCTAATTCCTCAGCGCACTGCTGCCACATGCTGCAGAGTACATCCATTTCCCTAGCACACTGGCGGAGGTCACAGCACACATACAGGAGCTCCACAGGGTAGCACATATTCCTGCCATGCTCGGGGCCATTGACTGCACCCATGTGGCCATCTGCACACCACCTGGCCCCGAAGGAGCAGTGTACATAAATCGGAAGGGGTATGCAAGCATCAACTGCCAGTTGGTTTGTGATGCCAGAGGGCGCATAACCAATGTCTGTGCCACTCACCCTGGTGGAGCACATGATGCCTTCATCTGGCACCAGTCTGCATTGTGCCACAGGTTCGAGAGTGGGGACATCCCCACTGGCTACCTAGTGGGTGAGTATGCAAATCATGCAGAAAGACATGGATCTTGGGAGGGGCATAGTCAGAGGTGACATGGGTACTGGCCTAGATGGCCCATGGCAGGTCGATGCTGATCACCAAATTAATGTCCACCCTCTACACACAGGTGACAGTGGATACCCACTCTGTCCTTGGCTGCTCACATCATACTGGCGGCCCATGACCCCATCACAGCAACGCTACAATGAGGCACGTACCACCACACACAATGTTATCGAGCGGGTGTTCAGGATGCTGAACGCACATTTCCGTTGCCTGGACATGTCTGGAGGTGCCATACAGTACAGCCCTTGTGGGCTATTCCTGGCCTGTTGCATCCTGCTCAACATGGCCAACGACTGTGGGGTAGCTGTACAGTTCGAAGAAGGGGACAGTGATGGGGACAATGAGGACGTTGGTGAAGATGGTGATGGGCAGCCCCCCCTTGGTTGAAGGGACCCCCGACTGATCAAGATGGCACAGCTGCACAGGGACACCATCACAGAGGAGCACTTCAACCAACCCAGGTAAGTCATGGGGCCATGTGCAACCACCAATGGCAAGGGCACAACCCACAGACACGCATGGACAAACCTCAGGGATGCAAGTCGTAAAGGAATTGGCTGAGCATGGAACCGCACACGCCGTCAGAGATGGGCAAGGTCTAACACGGCACGTGGTCACATACACACACACATGCACACACACACACACACACACACACACACACACACACACACACACACACCACAAGACATGCACAAAGGGTAGGAGGCACGCTAACCCCAACCGCCACCCCTAGCCGCCCAGTGCCTGTCATTGTGCATGTGTCAGACTCTGGGCGCCATTGCACAGTGGCGGACAGCACAACACAGGCATCATCATGCACATGCCACAGTGGCCAGCAGCTGGAAGGTGTGCAGATGAAAAGTGTGTGTGTGTGTGCAGGGCCAGGTACCCCACCCGTACATTGCACGTTGAACAACACACTACACACAAGGCAGCGTCAGAAAGTAGCCTTGGTGGGAGACAGGTCAGTCACACACCACAGTGCCACGGCCATGATGGATGCATGGGTGGCCCCGCTGAAACCCGCCAGCAGTGACAGGCTGACTAATGGCCCCATGGGGTGGCACCGATGGTCCCCCAGGGGTTCCGCTGCATGAATGCAACTGTGCTCGCGCAGGGGTCTGCAGCACACCGAACATTCCTGCACCAGGCGTGCTTGGGATGCCCACAGCTGAACCCGGTGTCGACAAGGAGGGTGTCACACGACACCGAGAATGGGGGTGGACATTGCACTGCGCAGTGTCTGCGATGCATGGGTAAATAACTGTGTGCCCACTGTGGCCATGGCAGCTGTGATTGTCTGTGTCAGCCTGTCAATGGCGGCGGTCACATCCTCCCGCAGCCGGTCCATCCCTGCCAGGAGCAGACTGGTGTCCCTGCTGCACTGCTCCTCTGCCTGCTGCAGGGCCACACTGAGTGCATTCACTGCCGTCACAAGCCGCAACTGTTGATCGACTGAATCTTGGAGTATGCGGGTGTGCTTATCTAAGAGGTCATCCGCCTGACTGGCATGCTGTCCCTCACGGTGTTCGCGGCCCTGATGGGCAGCACCCCTTTAGGGTGGGTGCTGCACACCAAGGCCATGCCTGGGCATGTCCACAGGTGGTGCACTGATGCCACCCCCCGACACTGTACCCTCATGGCCATTGGTTGACTGCTGACACTGCCCCTCCGACTGCCCCTCTCCAGAGCTCAACGGTGCCACTGAAGTGGCTGCAACAGCCCCACTGTCCTGAACACGCACCAGTGCTGCCCCACTGGTGCAGACAGGCACAGGCTGGGACTGTGATGTCACGCAGTCCTCCACGGCTGCACCACCCATGGCTATGCCTGTGCTGTAACCTGCTGTGTGGCCATCCTGCGGCCCACACGTATCACTGTCCATGATGTGAGCTCCATCATCCTCAGTGACGGATCCGGCAGCAGTCCGAGTCTCAGCATGCTGGCATCCATGAATGCTGGCATGCTAGGACCCGGGCAGGGCCTCTTCCACACCTGCTCCACCAACATCAGTCCAGACAGCCAGACAGGCCCACTGTCACCCTGACCCTCAGACACCTGTGGAGGTGGATATGCCCTCCTCTGTGTCTATGGTATCGCACTCAGTGGACGAGCCCACCATTGCTGACCCATGTAGACACTCAGGAGCTGTAAGGGAACACAGTAGCATTAATGTATCTGCCCTACCCTGTGTCACCCCCACCCCAGTGACAGATCAGGACCTACCATGCAGTGATGGGCTACCACCCATCTGGAATCCACCACCTGGAACACCCTCAATGGCACAACGCCACATGCTGCCAGCAACCCACTCTTCTTGTGGAGTCAGGCATTGCATGGCCGGCTGTCCCCCACCGGTTGCAGCCCATGCTGCTCTGATGGCAGCCACCTTATCCTTCATCCTCCACCTGTCCATGCCCACCTTCTTCTTGCACTGCTGCACGGACCGCTGGTGGTTTCCATGCTGGTTGATGGCACGCGCCACCTCTCCCCATGCAGCAGCATGGGCCTGTGGTGTTCCCAGCTGTCCACTGAGCAGCTGCTCCTGGTCAAGGTAGGCCTCAAACAGGGCATCTGTTTCTGCCTTGGTGAAGTTTGGCCTCCTCTTCCTCCCATGTCTCTGTTCCTCTTCCTCCACCTCACGATCGCTCATCATTGATCCTGTGGGAATGACAGGTGTTACCTCTGACTGTGCAGTCCCATGCATCTCCCACACACCACAGTCCACACTCCCAAACAGCATGTAACTCACCACAATAGACTGCAATACCAGACTATGGCCTCTGCAGCCCAATGTCGCATTTATATAACACAACACATGCAGATGAGGTGAGGCGCAATTTTAAGTGGATGCTAATGCAGTATCTGCACCATTGAATAGCTGATTAGCTGATTTGCATATGCCGTCTGAATATCGCGCTGTTGCGCCTTGCGCAATTGTGTTGATTGTGCTCAGGCAAGGGTGCATTTCTGTGATGTGAGCAGTGGACACCGAACGGCGCATGCCCGGGGTGCTGACACCAATGCCTGCGACGCTGCTGATGTGCTGTGCGCGGGAGGCAGTGCAGGGCATGGCCACCATTGAGCCAGTGGCGCTACTGTGCTGTTCACATTTATGGTGCCCTGGCACTGGGGTGCCATAGACACCGTGGAGCCACAGCATGGTAAGCCACTACAGGAAGTGCCTCACAGGCACCCTACTGCGCTACACATGGTGAGTACCAATTGCGCTGTGGCGGTCCATGCGAGAGAGACCCCTGACCCTGTGCTGACCATTGCCCCTAGGCACCATGCATCTGCATGGGTTCACCTCTATCGTACTGTTCAGTGACAGCATGATGGGGAATGGCAGCACAGTATCGTGCAGCATCCGCACGTGGCAGACGTGAGCTACAGAGTGCCATTTTGACACTGAATGCTTGGAGGATGGCACAGAGACGGGCACCTATCTGGAGCCAGGTCGAACTGGCCAAACTAGTGTCCCTGGTGGAGCCCCATGCTGCTGCTCTATTTGGGAAGGCACCCCTGGACAGGGCCAGGAGTGCCATGTGGGAGGAGGTGGCAGTGGCCCTGGAGGAGGCCACGGTGTACAGCGCATGGCAGAGCAGTGCAGGCACTACTATGGGGACCTGCAGCGTAGAGACCCAGACAGGCTTGCCCACCTGTGGTCACATGCCAGGAGGGGCGTGGTTCCATGGCCAGGAAGGTGCCCCATCCATACACTGTTTATGTCCATACAGGTATCGCAGTGGCATGTGTCCAGCACATGGGGTGGCCATCCAGTGTGGGCCATGGTGGTTTAGGGGTGGGGGGCAGATGGGTATGGCTGTGTGAGATCGCACATATCCAGGGGCGAGGGGACTTTGCTACCAGATTGTACTGATGTTCCTCTCTCCATGTTTGCACCCTAGGCCCTGAGGAGCACGGTGTGCCAGGGAGGGGAGACTGTGGCATGAGGCACATCATGCTGCAAGGGCGGCCGTACAAGACCAGTGCAGGGATCAGCCTGATGATGGTGAGTGCCTTACATCCAGGATTATTTTTGCATGCTGTGTAACAGGGCGGGCAGCAGGGCATGGCCACCATCCATTGACACTACTGCCATGCACGCAACATGGTACAGTCAGCACTGTCCAGTGGCACTGCATGTCTGGGAGTGCATCAATGCTGGTCCATGCGTGCACTGGGTACATGGCTGTGCCACTGCCTTCGCACCGCATAGCCATGTCACTGTACAGCCACGGTGGTGCTGTGCGGGACTTGGGCAGTGGGTGTGTGCAGTGGTCCACATGGCTGTGAGCACCTGGGTGGGCAAGTCTTGTGGACACGATCACTGTGGGTGGTCGCACACCATCCCAGAGGCATGTCCCATGGCCGTATGCCATGATATAGTTGGTGGGCTACAGGGCTGTGCATTCACACCTATTGACTCTGCTCCCTTGTCCTAGGTGGATGGCGGTTGCAGACCATCAAGTGGATGCTGCAGGAGATACTGCAGGTGGCCAGGGCCTCCCTTTAGATATTGTAATGGATAGACTGTCTGGGAGTCTGAAGGAGGCATGGCAGGAGGCGCATTCAGAGCGGGGAACGGGGCTCCCACTGAACATGTTTCACCCCGTGATTTCCCCTACCCCGCTGGACCCACCCTCACACCCCTCCTTCCCTCTACCATTTGTTCACCCCTGCCACTTACCCACCCCCACCTGGTTTGTGGCCCTCCCCCCCAACCTTTGTACATAGCTATAAATAGTTGTTTTTGATCTTTTAAAATACATTTGCTTTGTTTTGTCTACTGTGGTGGTCTCTGATTTGCAGCAGGCTTAAGGTGCTCAGCTGCATTGGTGTGCATGGCGTCAGAGGTGGTGAAGTCATGGGTGTGTGTGTGTGTGTCCGTAGGGAAAGTGACTATGGTGTGGGAGTAGCTATCAGTCACTCTCTGTGGTTTGTGTGTTGTTCCCTCTGCACTGGATGACTGTGTGCAGTGGTCCACAGTGCATGCACTGTGTCCATGGCGCACCTGTCAGACCGTCTGTGGCCTGTGCAGCTGACACCTTTGCACGTCTATGACCTGCACAGTCTGCTGACATGTCAGTGGTGGCTGTCCATGCTGGACAGCCACTGTACCCGGCACAATGCCGGGTTGTCTCCTGTCACTGGTGTGGTGCATGTCTACCTCAGGTAGCACTGTGGCCTCTGCTGTTGTTGTCCCACCTACATGCTGTCACTTGTATGTGTCACAGGGGATGTGCACCACTGTCTGTCACTTGTGCTCCGAGCGCATGCTGGTGGTGTACAGCTCCATGGTGCCTGCGCAGGGTGGCTGGCACTCCTGTGCCATGGAGGGGTGCTGGCCATGTGTACACAGTTTCCATGACCACACGCTGGGGGCTTAGTTGCCCCACTACTGTGTCCCTGTGTTGGTGTGCCCTTGGGTATGGGTGGGTGTTTGTCCATGCACTGTGTTGCATCCTGTGTGAAGCATGCTTCTATGCACCACTGTGGGTGTCTGCGCTGGCTGTTGTGGCCAGTGCTGGGTTGGGGTGTATCCTTGGGAGGGTGTGCAGCGTGCTGTACCACTGGTGGTGGGGTCCGGGGCATGCCCTGTCACAGGTAGGGTACCTCGTGTGCCGACACATGGTCAGTCTCTCAGCTGTACCTCAGGGGGGATGTGTGGTGGCACTGTATATGCAGTCATTGCATTGCTGTCTGCTGCCACCTACTGATGGGTGCTCATGGTGGGGCTGCCTTGCATGGTTCTGTGGTGCACAGGGTTGCATTGTCACAGAGGGGGTGGTGGCATGCATGGGGTGTCCTGCACTAGTGGATGCTGCTCCTGGGCAGGATGTCTGGGGATCATGGTGCATGGTGTGCTCTGCATTTGTGGGATGGTGTGGCACAGGGTGGTTGGACCTCCTTGTGTGCCAGTCACAGCTTGCCAGGGGGTGTGCTGGGGCACCATGCCCTGGCTGTGGGTTTGTTGCTGGTATCCATGGGCTGGTGGTTATTCCAGCTCTCCCCCGGTTGTGCAGTGCATGGGGTGTGGGGGGCGATGTCTGTTCTGCTGTGTGCTCCTCTGCCCATCTGTGGCATGGGTGGTGGGACCCTGCATCCTGTCCCTGTGCATTCCTGGTTGTGCTGTTGCACTGCTGCCCTGCTCCACTGAGCATCCCAGGTTGTGCTGTTGTACTGCTGCCCTGCTCCACTGAGCATCCCTGGTTGTACTGTTGCACTGCTGCCCTGCTCCACTGAGCATCCCTGGTTGTGCTGTTGCACTGCTGCCCTGCTCCACTGAGCATCCCTGGTTGTGCTATTGCACATCTGAACTATGCCACTGCACATCCCTGGTTGCGCTATGGTGCAGGTGGCATGATATTCAGTCGTGTGCAGCAGGCACATCTTGACCTGCGCAGCTTTTGAATATCACGCATCTTGCGCATGGGTGCAGTGGACTTGTGCTTGCTCCTGCTGTTGCGCACTTTTTTGGTGCAGTTTAAATATCTGGGCCAATGTCTCCTGAGCATAACAGAAGGAAAAGTAAGAGCTTCCTTAGCACAGCAATAGTCATTTTGTAATCCCTTGCCCATGTTCATCTACAAGGTGTGTCAGGCCGAGTAAATAGAACCCCGTATTTAAATCTGGCCTGTCCTAAGAAAGCAATTGCAGAGACTTTGGCTGTGAGATGTTAAGAGAGGCAATTGCAGGGTAGAGTGATGGATATGCCCTGTGGGGGCAGTTCGGGTCAAGTCCCGCCACTAATTGTAGTTCAAACAAAGGGCTGCAGGTGGGGGAGTCTAAGATTACAAAGATAATAATAGGATGAGTTACAGTGCACACAACAGCCCACTGGAAGGCTATGTTCCCCCTGGCTAGAAGATTGAGAGAGCTTGTGTACTGTGCATGGCACAAGGAAAAGAAGGAACAGAAAACGGAGCCAGTGGGGCACCCACATGGTGATGCCTTACATAAAGCAGACACAGTTGATCTGTCTGGTCCTTGCAGCCTACAGATTGAATTTGCAACCTACGGAAAGGCAAAGGTGCCAGCTACTGGGATGGTTTGGTTGTGACTGGGTATGTCACCATAGGCAGTGCAAGTGTAAGATTTGAAAGGGAATACAGTCGAATTAGGGTGAGGTCCCTAACAAAAGGGCAGATTACAGCAGTAACTGAGAGGAATTAACTGGAAAATTGAAAGGGTATATAGTTGAATTAGGGTGGGGTCCCTAACAATTGGACAGGTTAGAGCAGCAATTGAGAAGAGTTACCTGGAGTGCCTGGAGGAAAAGCTGAGAGCAAATGCGCGACCCTGTGGCTGAGACTGCTTTAAAAAGGGGTGGTAAGAAAGTGGGTCAAGTCAGGTATTGAAGACAGGGAGGCCATTAGCATAAGAATGTGCAGCAGTGGAGTAACCAATCAGCTGCTAGACTGAGGAAAGGGGTGGAGCAAGGGTCTATTTAATACTGTGAGGAGGTGGGCGAAAAAATTCATGTCCATAACACAGCACAGACAGAGAGTGGGGGACTATTTTGCCCTTTCGGGGTTGTTTCCTCTCAAACAAACTGCATTCTTCAGTTTGGTAAACAGACTAAGGAGAAGTTGGCCGACACTCACCCTCCAAGCAAGGGGACTACTGTGCCCTTTCGGGGCTGTTTTCTCTCAAACAAACTGCATTCTGCAGTTTAGTAAGCAGACTAAGGAGAAGTTGCCCGATGCTCACCCTCCAAGCAAGGAGACTACTGTGCCCTTTTGGGGCTGTGTCCTCTCAAACAAACTGCATTCTGCAGTTTAGTATGCAGACTAAGGAGAAGTTGCCCGATGCTCACCCTCCAAGCAAGGGGACTACTGTGCCCTTTCGGGGCTGTTTCCTCTCAAACAAACTGCATTCTGCAGTTTAGTAAGCAGACTAAGGAGAAGTTGCCCTATGCTCACCCTCCAAGCAAGGGGACTACTGTGCCCTTTTGGGGCTGTGTCCTCTCAAATTAACTGTATTTTTCAGTTTGATAAGCATACTAAGGAGAAGTTGCCCGACGCTCACCTTCCAAGCAAGGTACGGGCTGGAATTCTGAATTTTGGCATCTACCCCTGGAGGAATCTCACTTGCCCCTTTTTGTCAGTGTTTCTCACACTATGTGCAGCAGTTCAGAAGTTTTCTAGGAACTGCTACCAAGAAATTAATGCTAGGACTGTCCGCTGCTTGACATGTTTTTGATTTCTCACTTCAAGTATTGTTTAGTCTGATGTAGAGATTTCTTAAGAGTTGGTTTAAGTTTGAGAGAGGTTATTAAAGTACTGTAGTATGATTTTGCTATCTGCCCTATGCCCCTTCTCTTAAAGCTGTAAGTCTGTGGGCTGCACCTTTGACCTCTGTGTCCCATTGAGGCTGCTGCAGTGCCCCCCCCAAAAAAAACTTGCTTCAGAACCTCCCTGCCTGTTTTTTTTTTTGCTGACTTTTCCATTTGCAGATTATATCTTTTAACCACTAGAGGGCCCATTTATAAGCACACTTATCCAATCCAACACAATACAGTTCCTGTCTCATCTCACTTATTGTGTGGTCAGTCTATCACTATGCATCAGTCTTTGCCCCCTCCCTTCCTCTTCTACTAATTGATACTGATTTTTCCCAATTGCAGCTTATACTCTTCTGCCACTAGAGGGGCTTTCCCCCAACCATGCAAAAGCTGCTGTACATCTTCTTACTCTCTACTACTCCTGGACACTCTTCCTTTACTGCTCAGCTGCTATGGGTACCTACACTCCATTACTAAGTCTGCTCTCCTTCACTCTCTTGGTACGGACCTCACACCGACCAGAGCACCTTTCCTCCACACTAGGCACCCCATCCCCAGACTACCCCACAGTGACTTGGCCCTTCCCCACCCTCAACACACCCATGACCCCCAACACCCTCACCCTGCCAACAGCCCCACTCCCTCTGCCCTCTAAGGCGTGACCTGGACACAGCTCTCCCCTGCCATTCCTACCCTTCGCACTTCATCTATCCTATGCACCCTGATTGTAAAGTCCTCAGCTGAGTGTCGACCCAAGGGTCTCCACCGACATCGGCCACTAACCAGAATAATTACACTGCTATTATTATTATCTGGTAATGTACACCCATACCCAAGACCTATGGCTTTCAGCCCTTCTAAACCCTATACTGCCACTGGCCTCTACTT
Source organism: Neoceratodus forsteri (assembly GCA_016271365.2). NCBI lineage: Eukaryota > Metazoa > Chordata > Ceratodontiformes > Ceratodontidae > Neoceratodus > Neoceratodus forsteri. Next base: position 866,491,078 of record CM028133.1, read on the forward strand.
TGCATCCTTAAACATTTGAAGTCTCCTAAAGAAATCTGCTGCCCTCCAGTGCTGGGTCATTCAACATCAACCTGACATAATTGCATTGGTAGAGCCTTGGTTCTCCAAATCCACCCCTGACTCCACTATCACCCTCCCTGGATATACCATCTACAGGGAAGACTGAGTAGGCAAATGCAGTGGTGGTTGCGCAGTACTCGTACATGACTCCCTTATAGGTCAGGCACTCCCAGCTCCTAAACTTGATTATGGAGCCCAAGCCCTCACCTTAAAAATCACACCTGACCCCGCCCTAGGCCCTCTCTTCCTCACAGTCTCCTACATACCCCCGAGGAATCAAAACCAAGCGGTCCAGTCCCTCATTGACTACCTCACATCTCTCCTTCACAAAGTGGAGCAAGTCATCCTAGGTGATCTCAATGTTAACTGGTTTGCTTCCACTGCCTCGAATATAAGGGACTCCTTTGCTGCCCTGGATATGTCCCAGTTAGTCACCCAGCCCACCAGATTCAACCACTCTACTGGCACCAGCACTCTCCAAGATGTTGTTATATCTAACCACCCCTACAAAATCCGGGATGTCACTATCCTCCCAGACTCTCTTAGTGATCACTCCCCAGTCCTCTGTCTCTGATCATCCTCCACTCTGAAGCCAGTGTCCCAGGCCACTCTATACCACGATTTACACCCCGGAGGCCTCAGAAAATTAAAACAATACCTAACCCAGCTAGGCTGGTCCGCTATCCCGTGTGCCCCTCACATTGACTCAGCTCTTGGCTACTTCACAAATGCCTTCTGTAAGGCTTGTGACCTTTTCATCCCCTTCACCAGGATCCGCTCCAAAAAATGCAATGCCCCATGGATCACCCCACCCCTCCTCCAGAGACTCAAAAACAGAGATAAGCTCTGGTACATTGCTGTAGAATCTGGAAAGGTGTCTGATAGACAGGCCCACAACACAGAACGCAATAAGTGCACTTGGGCCATTGGGTGGGCCAAGGCAGAGCACTACCAGACCACCCTCGCTTCCACTTGGGGTTCAGCCCGGACCTTCTGGGATAATATGAAAGAGCTAAATGGGACGTCTCACTCCCCCCCACCATCTCAGCTCTCCATCAATGGCACCCCCACCACAGATCCATTCCTTATAACCGCTTGCCTTAACACTGCCTTCTCTGACCTAAGCTCGGTACTCCCCAGCAGCTTCTTTGACCCAATCCCCACCTCTCTCCCTCCAGTCCTGCATCACCCACCATTCTACCTGCACACCCTATCCCCCCAAGAAGCCAGGCCACACCTGCTAAGGGCCTTAAGCAGCAATAACCCCAGCAGTAACCCCCTCGACTCCAGGATCCTCCGTATGGTGTTGGATGAAGTCCTAGTCCCCCTGACTGACCTTCTAAACCAGTCTCTGTGCCTGGGTCAGTTCCCAAGTGCTTGGAAAACTGCTGAAATCACACCCATACATAAGAGTGGTGACCGGTCCACCCCCAACAATGACTGTCCGATCTCCATCCTCCCCCCACTCTCTAAAGCCCTTGAAAAAGTGGTGTTGATCCAGCTCTCTGAATACCTAACCAAGTACAACATCATGTGCTCAGAGCAGCATGGTTTCCACCCAGGACACAGTACAACCATGGCTATTCTGGAATTATCCAACATCTGCATGCTGCTCTCAACTCTGGCAGCCTTGCAGGAGCAGTGTTCATTGACCTCTCCAAGGCCTTTGACACTGTCTCTCATCCCCTTCTACTCGACTCTTTCCACCAACTTGGCTTCTCTGGTGGTCCCATTTCCTGGTTCTCTAGCTACCGCTCTACTAGATCCCACCATGTCAAGATCAGCGGCTCCCTCTCCAGCACTCTTCCCGTTCGCTCCGGGGTCCCTCAGGGCTCCATCCTGGTCCAATATTTTTTAGTCTCTACCTCAACACCCTGCCCAGCTCACGTACTGGTAAAATGTTCCTCAATGCCGATGATGTAGTCCTCGTTGCCTCACATCCCAATCCCAGCTCCCTCCAATTATCCCTCCAGCAAGCTTACAACCAAGCTGAAAGGTGGTTCGGTGAACACAGACTGGTCATTAACCTAAAGAAAACCAAATCAATGCTCTTCTTCCAACACCAAAATAAAGCTAAAAATACCCTCCTCTTGATTATCCCCAGCACTCTGCACCCCGCTAGAACAAGTGACCACATACAAGTGCCTAGGCATCACGTTCGATACTGCCCTCTCCTTCACACCCACGATAATGCCCTGTCAGCTGCCATTAACAAGTTGGCCTGCTATACCAGCATGGACTGCCTACCTCAGGTTGCCCTTAGGCTGGCCATCACCTCCTCCATCTTGTCCCTCATTGATTATGGCTTGCCCATCCATGCCGCAGCTGACAATACTGCCCTCTCCAAAATCCAACCCTCCATCAACAAGGCCTGTAGGCTCCTGACCTGTGCCCCCAGCTGCACTCACACCTGCCTTCTCTGTACTACCACCAATTTGCTCAGCTTTGAGGAGCGACTGCTTTACCAGATCTGCCTTCTCACTAAGAAATTACTGCTAGGACTCTCCTCACCGGGGGTCTCCACCTCTCTACAGCAGTCATCATTGGCTGTCACCACCCATAGGTTTGTTAAGGCTACTTTCAAGGTGCCCAGAACCAAGACCTCTCTTGCCCAGAGATCCTTCCTCTACTGAGCCCCCACCTGGTTCAACCCCCTCCCTTGCTGCATCTCCAACTTGCCAAACATTGGCTCCTTCAAAATAGCCCTTCGAAACCATACCTTTAATACCCACTGTTGTAGATGCAACTAACCCCCAGTTGTAACCTGTGGTCCCCACCCGCCTTGCCCCCTGGCACGATAACATCCACTGGACAGCCTCTCCCTCCCCCAGACCCAGTCCTTCCCTACTCAGTCCAAACAGGGATGTAACCCATTGTCTTCTCTGAGGACCTACTATATCCATGAGTGTAACTCACAATTTTGTAACACTATGCAACCTAAATAACATACAAACTACTACATTGTGTAACCTAAGTGTATCTATGTTAAATGTTCCTTTTACTGCACCTGTAATGTTATCCTCTGTTTAAATCTGCACTGTAATAACTGTCTTGATGTCTGCTCCCCTGAGACGAGGTGCCTTTGTAAATGAGTATCTGACTCAAAGGTTGTAAACCAATTTGTAATGAATAAATAAAGATTTCCCTGAGATCAGGAAGTGCCAGGTGTTGGAAAATCAGCCAAGGAGCAGAAACTGACAATCAGTGCCTGGCTCCCCCACTGGGCATCCAGTCAAAACAGCGGCATTCAAAACCACGAGTTTTGGAGGTCTGGCGCATACCTGAGTCTGTCTGAGGGTCAGTCAGGTGGTCTGTTAGCTGCTGCCTGCTCGGAGAGAGCCAGGGCCACAGGAGTAGGTTGGGAAGCCCACAGATGGGCTGTCTGTGGAACAAGGAGGGAAAGACAGAGGATTAAATACTAGCTAGACTACAATAGCAAGCTCAGTGGGGGCAGGCAATGGGGAAGGGCAAAGCATGAGGTAAAGAGGTGGGAAATGCAGGGCAATTATTTAGAGATAGAAAAGGAGTTAATGGGGGTGTCTGTGCTTTAGACATCTGAGGAGGACAGCAGCAGCAGCAGCAGTGGTGTAAGGAAGGGTTTGTAGGTAAGACAGAGAAGAAATTAAGCTGTTTAGAGAGACAGCATTACAAGTGGGGCAGAGAAATTAATAATTAGCAAAGTGACCAGTGTGGGGAAGAGGGCAGGGTTTGTCAGTAGGGCAGAAATGGAAAACTGCAGCAATCTTGCTCAGTAGCTAGGTCTAAGCAGTCAAACATCAGCTACTATACAATACAGTTTGTCCATCACTAGTCACACTGCTGCAAGTAGCACTGAGAGGCTATACTAGTGGCTTGCAATAGACTAGCTAAACTGGCAGGTAAAGTAAGACCAATTAATGCATAACATAAGTAATTACATTAACAAAAATTCAGTCCAGAACACAGCAAAGAAACATGTTCTTGGATATGTGTTGTTTTAGTGAACGAGTAGTCCTCCTGCCTATGTAGAGTTCTGGCCATAGACAGCACAAAGAGTATACCACATAAGGAGTGAAACAGATAATGAAATATCTAACTTCATGGTATACCTGGTTGGTTCGACTTGTAAATCTGGTACCCAGAGAGTTATATTTGCATATGTTTCAATTCCCACAATGATGGAAACCAACAGGAATATTTTCACCTGAGGTACAGTAGCAATTCTTACCAAAAAGAATTAAAAGAAACTCTTATTTTAAAAGTGGCTATGAACCACCATCAAGACTAATTAATGTGAGTTAATAGATGACCTTTTATATGGTCAGATATGAAGTGACATTTGCATAAAAACTCACATAAGACTCCCTACCTTACAGAAAAAAACAGTAATATTTAAAATCAAAGCATGGGGGGGGAGGCCAAAGCAACATAGCCATAACTGTATATCTGTATAATAAAGAAATAGCTAACAAAATGAATAAATATTAAAAGGACAATAACATGTATCATCTTAAGCAAAAATGATAATTACAATGTAGATTCTACCACAATCCACTCACAACTATTCAGTTCACAAGAAAGAGATATACTGTAACTGAAAATGATCATTGAAACCCAGACTTTGTAAAGGCCCTAATTTATACTGCCAAAAACATTTCTCTGCAGCAGTTTCCTATCCAAATTACACCATGGCACCTGCTAAAATGTAAAAGGTTGTTCCAGTCTGTTTCTTTCCAGAACAAATCTGTCACAATCTGGCAATTATCTTTCTTGATCTTGGTGTCCTAAAAATCAATACTGTATAAATCAGCCTGTATTGTAAATTTCAGATTATCATTACTTATTTTCAAATAATGTACAAGTTCATTCAGCTCAAACTGTATCTCTTTCCAGATCAAATACAAATCATCTATGTACCACTTACTGTATACAGATCAAGTTCATGATAAAGCAGTTTCCATCTAATGAAAGAATATATTTATTTTCCCAGTTTCGCAAATAAAAAATTGACATAATTGGGCATGAAGGCCCCATCCATGGCTTTACCTTTGATTTGCAAATATGTTCTGTCCATGAAGTAAATCATGTTACAATTCAGGAATCCTTCTGTAAGTGTCAGCTTAACTTCTTCAAATCCAAGTGAGTACTGCAAATCCCAATAGATGGCTCCATGTCATAAAGGTGATCGCCTAACAACGATCACTGTTTGGGCTAGGGTACATCGTCAAAAATAAATAACGGTGATGTACACTCATGATGACTTCAAAACCAGAGATGGGAGTACATGTTATGTGGGCAGCCGCATCCCCCTAATTAAAGATTCTCAACTTCAGAGGGGTACATGTCAGGGAGGTGCAAAACTCAAAAAAAGATAAAAAACCTGCCCAACTCAAAAAGTGATCCCACCCAAGAACTGAACACGGCACCCTCCCAGCCCCAGACAGCCACCCTACCCACCTTGTCTCATGGCCAGCTTGGCAGCTGACAGCCACACTACTTCCCACATACCCTCCCTTCCCTTCTGCCCATTGAGCGGTGTGGTCCCCCCCACATATGTGTATACATATAAACATTCTATCACCATATTTGCCTGCTCTGTATCCTGTCACTACCCTGCCAGGTTGCCCAGAACAGAGGCACCGTGACTGAGTCACCCTTTTTGCAGTCACTCAGTCATGATCACCATGTTCACAGGATACCCAATAGACAGATCCTCTAAAGGCTGCCAGACCAGCTAGGTGGGGGATGTTAGTATTAAGGGAGGCAACATCCAATATAACCAGCCACCAGTTATCATCAATACATACATTTTGAAGAATCTGTAATATTTGTGTAGTGTCTCTTGTATATGAACTGAATGACTGTGCCAATACTCGAATATGATTGCCCACAAATTGAGTAAATGGCTCTGTAAGTGAACCTATACTTGTGACAACTGGTCTTCCTGGGGGCGTCATATAAGTTTTTATGAATTGTTGGCAAACAGTAAGTGACAGCTCTTACTGGATTGTGTACGCTTAAGATATCATAAGTCTTCTGTCTGATAAATATTATTACACAAGCTGTCATACAGAGAAACATCTACACCTGGCCCTGTGGTGTGAAGGGCTGAGGCACTGCTAAGTGCCTTACATCCTGCCACGTCAGTGACACAGCTTACAAAATGGACTGAGGTCATCAGGGGTCAGTGGAGGAGGGAGAGGATTGAGCATCTGAGGGACTGCTCTCCTATCTGAGGGAGGTGTGGTTTGTTGTCCCAGCCTCAGCTACTCCCAGGTGGAGGCCATTTTATAGAGCACATCATTGACGGAACTCTAAAATTGGCACATCTCCATGCACAAGTCTTATGCTACTGCAGGATGGGTGGGACAGGAAAGTGAAAAATGGATATTGGAGAGCTACATGAAGTCTGGCCCAGCTGTCTCCATACCCACACACCTGCTTGGTGAGCAACCTGGTCAACCTTGGACTTAATGTACTGGGAGGGTGGATGGCCCTCCCTCCTCAGCCCTGCCAAGAGAGGGGAACTCATGGGGAAACATCTGTCCAGGCACTTACTGGAAGAGGCAGAGAGCCTGTGAAGGCTGGGGATCGGGCTGAGTCAGCCCTCCACCCAGATGTAAGAGGATAAAAATCTCTGTGAAAAAAAGATAGGCATCTATGTCCTGCTTAAACTTCTCTGACAAATCAGTGTACAATTGTTTATAAAAAATGTTTAGCCCCAAATTGTCTTAAAATTTCATATTCATATTTAACAAAATCCATCGCCATTATGGTGCCCCCCTTTTCAGCTTGCTTTATTACAATCTCTTTATTATAGGGGCGCTGTATCACCCCTATAGTTAGAATGACTGCTGAGTTCTATGTTAAACTCAATTTGTTATTTGCTTGTTGCAGAAAGGCAGTTTTAAAGATTTACATGAAACTTTCAGGATTTGTTGAGTATGACTGAATCCACAGTCCCTGAAAGTCTTATGAAATTGGCTTAGTATGTTTAGCGATATTAAAATCTGAAAAAATATATAGTTCTCCTGTTGACTTCAGTGGTGGTTTTTTTTTTGAACATTTTCTCTTATCTACATAAAAAAACTCAAAATCCTTAAACTGAGAAATTTTGTAGGGTTGTGTAAGTTGATGGGGAAGGATTTCCTAGGGGAGTTGATGTTCAGGAGTTTTGTAGTTTTTAAGCTATTTACATTTGAAAAATCATGTTTTTACCATTTCCGTGTCTGCTTCCAATCAGGCTCTGAGACAACATACTGCGTGCTCAGAACAGCTTTAATGTTGTTGAATGGAGGTCAGGAAAGTGAAAGGAGTCAGGTGGTAATGATCAATGACAAACACAGAAATTTAGCATTAGTTTTCAGTTCACATCAACAAACTCCACCGACTCGATAAGGAACACTGAAATAACAAACATTAAGAACTGAATAAGGATTGTCAACTCTAAACAGGAATATCACTGTGTCCAAATTAAGCAGGATAATATATACACAAAATGTTGAACTATTCCTTGTGTGGAAAAATATATATGTAAAATCCATCAAAAACCACAGATAAAGGATTTAAAAAAATGACTAAGAGCAAACAACAGCCTATAACACGTGCTGTAAGGATCCTATATGATTAAAAAACAAAACAAAATAAAGCTATTATTTACTATTTAATCATACACAAAACAGGCTAAATAAAACATAGATTACAAAATTGTCATATGCATCACAAGCAGAGCCCCCCACCCAGCAGCCAAGATTACACATAATCGATCAAGCATTCAAACAGATAAAGAGAGATAGTAGCCATAACACATATATTTTGAAATGAAATAACCCCTCCCCAAAACAAAATTAATCAAGATTACAAAGCATGTTAAATTTCTCAATTGAGCAGACTGAAACTGATTTTGCCTGCCACTGATACAATCTAATGCAATATCGTATTGTATTACATTACATCGGTTACAGTTTAGCGTCTAGTATTGGAGTGTTTCATGCAAGTGATGTTATTATTTTTTTATTAAAGATATTTTGTATATTACTTTTTTTCAGCTGGTTTTCATTATGCAGAGAAAGCTCTTTTTTACTGCTTCCAAGCTAAATATTATATATTGCATTTTGGCTCCAGTATTGGAGTGTTTTGTGTAAGTGCTCTTATTATTTAATTCATTGCACTAAAGACAAAGAACTCAACAGAAGTGAACAAATAGATTTGCACGTTATGGGTGTAGTGTTCATGGGACATATTAGCTCCTCATGTAGAAAGAGCTGTGCTTTTTGTGAGCCTGGAATGTTTTGGAGCCTTAGAAAACTTCTCAGATATTGTCAGGTGATAGGATCTAGTCTTGCCATTCAACTCAGAAGCTGAAGCATACCATATATGTACATCAGTGAAAACATTATGAGTGATTTTGTATATCACTTTATGTTTAGGTGGTTTTTATTATGCAGAGAAAAGCAGCAGCAGCAGATTTCTTCCATAAGTTATTTATTTTTTAATATATAATTAAGTGCCCCCTTACATCATTTACTCAAAGCACAGTCATATTGTGTTGAATACATGTTCACAGTGTAACAGTCCACTAGTATTTATTTGTCACTGATCTGTGCAATCTATATGAAACCAGTGTCTTTTCTTGGTAAATTATTATTTTAGAAACTGTTCCCCTGCCAACAATATAGTTATGCTATACAACAGTCATCACGGTCATCACCTGATAACACCAGTCCTATACATTTATATACAGACTGTCCCTAAAGAGGTAACTGACTGATAACTCACTTCTTGTAACAAAGGGGTCCATTAGATAGCCCTTATACAGGTATACCAAACCAACTGAAAGGAATAACAGAGCTTCAGATCCCAGGAGTTTTTGTGTCCCACCCCGCCCATACACAAAGCTTCCTCCACTTCCCAGAAATATTCAGATCAGCTTTCCCCTGTCTTTACCTGCTCTGAATTATTGTGCACAACCATCCAGACCTTGCCTTTAAATTGAGAAACAAAAACTGTTCCCTTGTGTTGCATCATTGCATGGCAGTCTCTGTACTTATTCATTTAAATTTTTTTAAATTTCATTTTTTCCTAATTTGTCCTTGAAGAAGGCAGATCAAATCTCTTCTGCATTGCTGAACCACTGATAAGTACAGTACAGTATTGCATTTTTTTTGGACTGGATAGTGTTGTTGAAGTTGCCAAGATGTGAAAAGAGAAATATAAAAATTGTTGGCAGATAAGGACTGCTAAGTCCATCCAGTCTGCCGGTAGGGCCTATACATTTTATTGAGAGTGTTTAGCATAGATATCCCCAGCAACCAGGACTTCAGTACATTCTAGGTGGAGTGCAGCTTGGAGCCTCCCTCGCTGAAAGTACTGTGGGACGGCACAGGGCAAGTGCTGAGAGTGTAGTTTTCTATGAGATGGAGTGTCTGAACTGTAGCATAAGCCGGCTTGTTGTTGTCATTACCATAACATTAAAGAGCTGCTAACATCTCAAAGAAAACTTTGAAAAACATAATTCTTATGTACAATTCAGTTTGCATTCCATATTTCTAATCCCAATTATTTATTACTAAGGAAATGTACATGAATACATGATATTTATCCCTTAGACTTCATCTGCCATTATATCTTACTCCCTACTCAAGACATAATCTCCTGTTGTGACATCACAATTTGTTGCCATGGAATGAACTGTGATATCACAAGCAGTGCATTATGACCTCAGATAAGGAGAAAGCAACAAGAGTAGATGAACTCAGTTCCATGTCATAAAAGCGATCGAGAAACAGCGATCACTATTATGGCGAGTGTACATTGCCAAAAATTAATTTTAGCGCTGCACACTGGCAGTGCACAGAAAAAAGGTGCCCAAACCCTACAGATCTCATTTTTCTTGTGGGGGACTACACCCCCCGCACAGCCCCACATTGGATACTTTGCCCCCACATCTCCCAACTTATGGATTCTCAGCTCCTGGGGGGTGCATGTCGGGGGGGGATGAAAAACTTGACAAACTACATGCCACTAGGCGACAAAAAAAAAAAAACGCACCACGCTAGGCCAGAACCAGGTACCCCATGCCTCCCAGCTGACCATCCTCCCCACAAAGCCAGCGATCCAGTTCGGCAGCTGCTCACCTCAACCCCTCCCACATGCCATCCCTCGCCTGCATCTCCCCCTCCGTAGGTGCTCGCACACACACATATATATGGGTGAGTTCCTGTCACGGTTTTCACCAACCGCAGTATCCTGTTGCCCTCCTCCCTAGGTAGCTGTGATCACAGTCAGCGAGACTGACTCACCATTTTTCTAAGTGCTCAATCTCAGTCTCTATGGTCATGGACTACCGATGAACTCATCAGGAGCAAAGATCTTGTTTTCATACAAAAGACCTAATGTAAAATGCAAGTTGAACTATGTCTAAATATTATGTTTTGCAAAAGTTCTCCTGAAGGAGTCAGCTTCTCTTTAACAGCTATACACAACAGATATGTGTACAGTATAAGGAAGACTGATGTTTTTGATATGCACATTCATCACATTATCATCTCATTGACCAGTTCTGTATGTTGCATTGTCTAGAGAGTATGCATTGTGCAGTCATGTTATGTAGCATATTGGTGTAGTTGTTCTGTTTGAGAAGGTTTTTATTTTGTTACATTTGGAAAATAATTTAGACGTTTGTGTCCCTGTGGTACAGTAAAAAGTAAACTCAAATGAATAAATTCAACTGGGTATTTATGCTATGCCTGTCTCTTTGCCTGTCTGTCTGTATCTATCTATCTATCTATCTATCTATCTATCTATCTATCTATCTATCTATCTATCTATCTGTCTGTGTCAGTCTGTCTGTCCTTCTTTCTGTCTGCCTGTCTGTCTACCAATGTGCCTACCTACCAAATTCAATTTCTTCTTAAATTGAGCAGGTGCCCACCCACAATGCCACTTGTTTCTCCCACTCCTCTCCAGATTGCCTGTCTGCTCTTTCCAATCTTTGACATATTTGTTTTAATATATATGTAGAGCAGGGTGCCAACCCATGGTACTGCTACTCTTGACCCCCTCTCCACTCCAGCTTACCACATTATGTTGGTTCAGTTCCTCCATCTCCCCCATCTGGCATTTTTCTGATGGCACTGTTGCTGTGTCTGCTGTACTTTGATCCCCACTTTGTGATAATCCATTATTACGTCTCCCCTGTCATCTCTTCTTTCCTTTTTGCCTCCGTGGCAATGGTCTGCACATGACTGTTTTTATAGATACCCGTGAACAGGCTAGTTCCTTGTCCTCCTCTAAAAAACATGAACTATTATCCTCAGATTCACTTCCACTTCCACTTCACTAGTTAAGTATCTCTATATGATCTAGTTTTTTTTTATATATATAGAACATGATTCTTGTTCTCCTTGTTTTTTATTCCAATCATAAATCCTGCCCATTTCATAATCCATTCTATCCCTTTTAGACTTGTTTTCCTTAACTATTTTAATCCTCATATCTTGGGCTGGATTTTTAGAATGATTTGGGGCTAAGTGCCATACTGCGGCTCCAGTTGTGAACTGAAATCTCTGCAGATGCAGAAATTGCTATTCTCAATCTGCTACAGCTGTGGGAGATATTGTCCCCTGAAGCCTCCCAGGAATGATGGACGCTACAACAGTTTAACTTGTTGGTTGCTCATTGGCAAATTTATTTATGGCACAAAGATATATTTACACCCATGGATTTTTATAACTTCAGAATTCAAATCCACACAAAAAGTTATTTACAAGCTTCCTGATTCTAGCCTCCGTCCTTCTTCTGGTACTTCTGCCAATCTTGACTTTCAGGCCCCAGACACTGTGACTCTGGCTCCCTCCTCCACACCAAAACCAGACCAGTTCCACCTACCCAGGCTTTCACCCTCCAGGCCAAGACACTGCTGAATCCAGTGCCTGGACCTATCCCCCTACCTGCTTTTACCACCACTCCTGGGTTCCTTGCCCCCAGCCCATGTGTCCTACCCCCTCCCTCTTCCTTCCCCCCACTCCCCACTTTTCCTTTCTTCCACTGCCACTCCTCTAGCTTACAACATACGGAGGGGCTCCCCCCTTGCGGGCTAGTATCTAGAACCTTTTCTGGCTATCTGGTTCACTAGCTCTGCGATAGGCCTTAGGGATAGGCACATGCCAAACTCCAATAGGTGAACCCTGTCTGACCAGTACACCACAGGCTGATCCAAAGAGATGTCCTTGTGCTGCAGGTGCACCCCCCATTTTGATCACTACCCTGGCCACCTTTCTATTCAAGCACTTCCTGACTTTCTCGCTTAGTCAGACATTCTGCACCCCCCCCACCAAACCTTCCGGGAGGTGATATTGGACCAGCCGATTGTCACCCTCAACCACCACCCTCTCAATGTTTCTAAATCTCCCATGATGCTCTGCCCCAATGCCCCCATGGCAGGCCCACAAATTGTTGCCCCCCCAGGTGTATAATAATGCAATCTGGCATGCCCCATTGCAACTTTATTTCTTCCATCAGAGGCATGAGCTGTGCCCACCTCATCCCCCTAATGCCTTTCCACAGCACCTTGGTGTGCTCAGTGTTATATCTCAACTCTGCTTCTCTGGAGGTGATGACTGCAAACCTTTCAGCCCAGTATACAAAAGAATGCCCCACTATCCAGATTTTCCTCTTGGAACCTGCCATGGAAGACAAAATAAACAGTGTGATTTGCTGTTGTCAATACTCACATACCTCCAATAGCAGCTGGACCTCCCGCACCGCACCTTCTGTACCTCCACCACTGTAGCCCCTTTCTCCGCTGCCTCCGTGGCTGCCCCAATCTGAAAGGAATGTGGAGTAAATTTAGTTGGATCTTCCCCGAGGAACATCAGAGACCTCTTGAGTACTGTCCCTACCTGAAACCCCGTGACCGGCGAGCCATTCCTGTGTCAGAACAGCACTTCCCCAGCTCCTCCCGAGCACTTCTGTACTCCTCCATCACCTTCACGGCACAGTTGGAGGACTGCGGTTGCCTCACTAGTGACACCTGGGTCCCCCCTGGTCCATCTTAGACCTGGCCAGGGTAATGATCACCTTGTCATGTCCCCATAGGATGTTCTCATGCTCCAAAGCCTGCTGGGCAGCTGCCTTTCATGTGGCCACCATTTCCCCACCAGGAATGCTTCTGCTGCCAATAACCACAAACACAACCCACAACAGTGCCCCCTCCTGGGCTGAGGTGCATACTTTCTGGGTCACCCCTAAGACTTTTCCCAGCAATTCCCCCCTTATGGATTGCCTCCTGTCTGCCTTGGCCACCTGGCCCCTCCACCACCTGGACAGCATGCATTTTATGACCCTGCTGGCCCCTACATTGGGCCAGCCCCTGTCCTGGAAAACCCAGCTGATGCCCACTAAGTGCATGACCATCATGGCATGTGCAAAGCCTTCCTCCCACATCTCCACCACAAACCTCCTTACCTGCTCATCCTGGGCCGGTTCAGCCCTGTCACACCCATATTTCCTTCTGAAGTCCTGAAACCTCACCCATCCTGTCTCGTACACTGTCAATGTGTTAGCTGACCAAGATCCCCGGTACAGTGCCCTGGCTGTGTCCCTTCAGCCTCCCACATCCAGTCTGGGATCCTGGTCCTGTGTTGCACTGCCTGAGGCCTCAGCTCCTGAAACCTGTCGAGCTGTAAACAGTAAAGACTGTCAGCCATTTCATTCTTCAGCCCCTCAATTTGCTACACTTTGAAGGATATATTCAAATGCAGTCCCACCAAAATCAGTCGCCTGAGCAGCCTGCCCACTGTCTCCATCCTCCCCTCTTGCCTATTAATGACTTCCACTACCCCTTTGTTATCTCACCAAAACAAGATGCACTTCCCTTGCATCCTATATCCCCACACCTCCAGAGCCACCCATATCGGAAAGATCTCCAGGAATGTGATATCCCTCAATACACCCCCTTTTTCCCATGGTGCCAGTCAAGGCTCTGGCATCCATTCTCCATGGAAGTATGCTCCCATTCCCAGGGAACCTGAAGTGTCCATGAACAGCTCCAAGTCTGCATTCTTCTCCCATTCTTCCTGCCAGAATGTCACCCCATTGTAGCTGTCGAGAAATGCCTACCATACCCAGACGTCCTTCTGCATGCCTATCGACACATCCACCCCGTGGTGTGGCAGCCAAGCCTTCCCCATTGCCCTTCCCAGCCTCCTTGTGAATACCTGGCCTGGGCTGATGGCCTTGCATGCAAAATTGAGGTGCCTCAGCAGTTGTTGCATTTGTACCAGTGGCACTCTCCCCCTTCCCATAACCTAGGCTGGCAGACCTCTAAGGTGTGTGGCTTTGTCCCCAGAAAGCTGAAAGCATCAATCCTCTGTGTCCACCTCAATGCCCAGGAATTCCAACTTACAGATGGGGCCTTCCTTCTTGCCCTGTGCCAAAGATATACCTACCTGTCTGCACATTACATTGAAATCCCACAACAACTTACAGTGGAGGAGCCACTGTCAGGGAGTGACCACCACTCAGTATGGCTCACATTGGATATGGGCAAGGAAGGAGTGGAATCTGGCACAAGAGTGCTGGACTTCAGGAGGACCGACTTTGGGAGGATGGGGGAAGTGGTAAAAGAGTACCTGGCCAGAATTCAATCTAGTACGGACACTAACCAGAGGTGGGAGCTCATAAAGCTTGGGATAGTGGAGGCAACCAAACTGCTGCAAGGCCCAGAGCAAGAAGGCTGAGGCTAAGAAACTAGCTGGTTGAGCAAGGATGTCATGGAAAAGGTAAGGAGGAAAAGAGCTGCCTTTAGGAAGTACAAGAAAACAGGGAGGGGAGGACAGGGAGGAGTACTTGACCAATTGAAGGAGGTGAGAAGGAAGCAAGGGGAGCCAAGGCATCTACAGAACTCAGGCTGGCACAAGGCATTAAGAAGGAGGAGAAGGACTTCTTTAGGTACATCAGGGAGAAAAGGAGCTGTAAGGACTACATAGTAAGGATTAGGAAGGAGGGGGTTGGGTGGAAGCAGGGAGCGATAAGGCAGAAGCACTAAATGAGTACTTCTGCTCAATATTTACTAAAGAGAAGAGGGGGGTGACACCCAAGGGGGGAGAAATGGCAGAAACAGGAGGGAAGGAGTGACAGATGGGAAAATCATGGAGGGCAGAGTTCAAGAGGGTTGGAAGGCACTGTGGGTGGACAATGCACCAGGCCCAGATGGCATCCACCCCAGAGTACTGAAGGAGCAGACAGAGGTCCTTGCAGGACTGTTGGCAGACCTATTTAATGCCTCACTACATTTGGGGTGTGTGCCTCAGGACTGGAGGATGGCTCATGTGGTGCCCCTCCATAAGAGTGGCCCCAAGGATGAACCTGGAAACTACAGACCAGTGAGCCTCACATCCATTGTGGGTAAGCTAATGGAGGCTATCCTGAATGAGAGGCTGGTGGCCCTCCTAGAGGCCAAAGGACTATGGGACAGCAGACAGCATGGCTTCATATGGGGCAGATCCTGCCAAGCCAACCTGGTGGCGTTCTATGACTGGGTAACTAGGCAACTGGACAGGGGCCATGCAGTGGATGTCCTATATCTGGACTTACATAGATACATAGATACATAGACAGTGTCGGCAGATAAGGGCCTATGGCCCACCCAGTCTGCCCATTTGAGCTTGTAAGTTCAGTTTGTTTTCCTAGAAGTCTGTTGCCCCTTACCCCTGACCTCCAGAATTCCTTTATGTCTATCCCATGCATTCTTAAATCCCGTGATTGTTTCAGCCCCCACCACTTCCTCTGGCAGGGTGTTCCACTTGTCCACCACCCGTTCTGTGAAGAAATTCTTTCTCATGTTTCAGCTGAATCATCCTCCCTCCAACTTCATCCCATGCCCTCTAGTCCTGGAACATCTTTTTCGCTTAAAAATAGTGTTTTCCTGCACCCTGTTCCTCCTGTAAGATACTTGTATGTCTCTATCATATCCCTCTCTCCTCCTCTCCTCCAGGAGTACATGTTCAGTTCCTTCAACCTGTCTTCATAGACTTGTGATGCAATCCATGCACCATCTTTGTTGCCCTCCTCTGAACCTTCTCTACCCTGTCTATGTCCTCAGTGGGTATGGTCTCCAGAACTGTACACTGTACTCCAGGTGAGGCCTCACTAGTGTCTTGAATAGCGGAATTATGACCTCCCTTTTCCTGCTGGTGATGCCTCTGCCTATACATCCAAGCATCCTATTTGCTTTACCTGCTACCTTGTCACACTGTTTCCCTACCTTGAGGTCATCAGAGATGATAACCCCAAGATCCCTTTCCTGCTTGGTGCATGCTATATCCTCACCCCCCAACTGATATATTGTGCCAGGGTTTTTGTGCCCCATATGCATTATCTTCCACTTCTTTGCATTGAATTTCAACTGCCAAACCCCTGACCATTCTTCAAGTTTCTGCAGGTCGCTTCTCATTCTGTCTACACCTTCTGGTGTGTCTACTCTGTTACAGAGCTTTGTGTCATCAGCGAACAGTGAAATTCTGCCTTCTAGGTCCTCGCGTCAATGTCACTGATGAATATGTTGAATAGGACCGGTCCCAGCACTGATCCCTGTGGTACCCCACTGGTCACTCTTCCCTCTGTGGAGTGACAGCCATTTACCACCACCTCTGTGTCCTGCCACCCAGCCAGTTACCTACCCACCACACTACTGTCCTGCCCACACCCATATTCCCCAGTTTGTGTAATAGTCTACTATGTGGCACAGTGTCAAAGGCCTTGCTGAAGTCCAGATAGGCCATGTCCACCGCCCTCCCCTGATCCACCTCCCTAGTCACCCAGTCAAAAAATTCAACGAGGTTGGTCTGACATGACCTCCCCCTGGTGAAACCATGCTGCCTTGGGTCCTGTAGTCCATTGACAACCAGATGTTCTACCAACCTCTCCTTCAGTAGTGCTTCCATGATCTTCCCCACTACCGAGATGAGGCTGACTGTTCTGTAGTTCCCTGCTTCCTCTTTGTTCCCACTTTTGTATAAGGGGACTACATCTGCTGTCCTCAGTCTTTGGGTACCTCCCTGTTTCCAGTGATTGGCTAAACAGGATAGCCAGAGGTTCAGCCACCACCTCTCTTAGTTCTTTAAGGACCCTGGGTGCAGCCCATCTGGCCCCATTGCTTTATCAACTCTTATTACTTCCAGTTCCTTCAGGACCCTTTATCATGTAAAGGACTTGTGTCCATTCTGCACCATTCTCACCCTTGTACTCCATTCAGCCCATTACCCCCTCTTCCTCAGTAAAGACTGAGCAGAAATACCTGTTCAGTATGTCAGCTTTACTGTTGTCATCCTCCACGCAGCTCCCATCCTCCCCTTCAGTCTCACTATCCCTTCCCTTTGTCTTTCTTTTTCACTTATGTACCTGTAAAGGTTTTGTCCCTCTACCCACTGATTTTGCAATGTGCTCTTCTGTCTGAGCTTTGGCTTCCCTTACTGACCTCCCTGCCTCCTTTGCTTCTCCTGGTACTTCTCCCTATCCCCTTCTGCCTGTGTCTTTTTGTATTGCCTGAATGCAATCTTTTTGGCTTTCACTTTCTTTGCTACCTCTTTGGAAAACCATAATGGTCTCCTCTTCCTTTTCCTCTTGCTAACCTGCTTAATGCATAATTCTGTTGTTCTCATAATCCCCATTTTAAATACTGCCCACTGTTCCTCAACCCCTGATTCCTGTCCCATTCCCCTTAATGCCTCTTTCAAGTATCTCCCCATTTTCCCAAAGTCTGCCCCCCTAAAATCCAGGATACGTGTTTTTGTGTGGTTTGGTTCTGCTCTTTCTGTGATTTCAAACCACAATGACTGGTGGTCACTGTTTCCCAGGTGCTCCCCACTGTTACCCCATCACACTGTCCCTGTTTGTGAGCACAAGGTCCAGTATTGCCTTCTGCGAGTTGGTTCCATGACCAGTTGCTTGAGGAAGGCACCCTGAAGGAGTCCAGGATAAATCTGCTCCTAGTTGATGCTGCTGCTGGGATGCTCCAGTCCACGTCTGGAATATTGAAGTCTCAACCAGTACTACCTCACCCTTGTCTGCCATCCTTTGGATGGCTAGCATCAACTCCCTATCTGTTTCTTCCTCCTGTGCTGGTGGTCTATAGACCACACCTGTGCGGATGGCTGTCCCATTTTCCTTTCCAGCTTAACCCACAGTATCTCTCCCCCATTTTGTTCCTCCTGGATCTCTGTGGCCCTTATGTCATTTTCACATACAGTGCCCTCCTCCTCCCTTCCTGCCTGCTCTGTCTCTTCTGAATATGTTGTAGCCAGGTATGGCCATCTCCCAGTCGTGGTTATCATTACACCAGGTTTCAGTGATGGCCACAATGTCCAGGTCTGACTGCACCATGACAGCCTCAGATTTTCCATCTTGTTGCTAAGGCTCCTGGCATTTGCACATAGGCTTTCCATGATTTGACCTCCTAGACTGTTTCACAGTTCTACTCCAGCCCTTCCTTGGTTGTCATTTATCCCTGGTTCTCCTTGCTGTCTGCCCTTCTGCTGAATTTTGCCCTTTTCTGCTTATCCACCTCTTGGGCACTAATCTCCATCTTTTGCACAATGCTTTGCAGAGATAGCCACTACTCTGGTTCATTGGTTCCTGCTTGCTGTGGGGGTGAGCAAGTAGGTACCCTCCTTGCTGGCCTGCCACCCCCTTTACTAGTTTAAATGCTTGTCAATGTAGCATTTAAACTTATCATTAGTCTTGGATTCCCCTCAGGATGGATGCAGGCCGTCAGGCTTGAACAAACCTCCATCCTCCAGGTGGGTCCCCAGTCACCAATGAATCCAAACCCTTCCTCACAGCACCAGTTCTTCAACCATGAGTTAAAGTTCCTGGTGCATGCACTCCTATGCTCTCCTTGCCTCTCACAGGTAGTACTTCTGAGAAAGTGACAGAAGTAGCTACTTGCTTGAGACCCTCCCAGTTTCCTAAACTCTTCCATGAACTTCCTTTGGCTCCCCATTTGCCAGGTCATTAGTACCTAGGTGGATAATGACATCCAGCTCACCCTCCCGTCTTGCCTTCCCAGTGATCCCCAGGATCTTCCTTCCATCCCTCCATGCCGTGGCACCTGGTAGGCACCTCACCTCCCTGTCCTTCCCCTCCTGTGTCCCTAGCTGGATCCCTCTTATGATGGAGTCTCCCACCAGGATTCACTTCCTCCTCCTCTGGGGTCCACTGCTTTCCCCGCTGAGGTCACCTCCCTGGCTAACCTCCACATCCTTTCCTTCCACTTCTCTGGGTACCTCGATTTGGTTGTCCTCATTTGCCAGTGTGGCATATGAGTTCTTGAGTGGAATAGGATCTGGGATGTGCCTCTGCCTAACCGCTCTAACCCTCCCTGAGCCCACTGTCATCCAAGTGCTCCTCGTTCTCGTTACTTCAGTAAGGCATTCAACTCGCTGCCACATGGAAGGCTGGGAAGTAAGTTAGTAGGCACAGGGGTGGGTGCAAATCTGGTGAGATGGGTAGGAAACTGGCTTCAGGGAAGGCAACAGAGGATGGTGGTGTGTGGGGAGCTCTCACACCCAAGGCTAGTGATGAACGGTGTTCCACAGGGCTCGGTGTTGGGACCAGTGTTGCTTGGGATATTCATTGCAGACATATCATGGGACATCAAGAGCAAGATCAGTCTGTTTACTGATGATATCAAGGTAGGAGCAGTGGTGGATGACCTAGGGGGATGGCAGAGGTTGCAGGATGATCTGGCAAAGCTTGAAACCTGGACAGACACCTGGCAACTGGAGTTTAATGCCAAAAAGTGCAAGGTGCTGCATTTTGGGATGAAGAACCCAAGGAGGAGTTACCAGCTGTGGGGAGTGCAGCTAGCCCAGACAGAGGAGGAGAAAGATCTGGGGGTGCTTATTACAGGGTCAATGAAAAATTCGGCACAATGTAGGAAGGCAGCCGCAAAGGCCAACTAAATGCTGGGTTGTATTGCAAGGGGTATATCCTCGAGGAGGGAGGAGGTGATTCTGCCACTGTATAGGTCATTAGTTAGACCACACCTGGAGTACTGCGTGCAGTACTGGTACCCGTATCTGAAGAGGGACATTAAGTTTCTGGAGGGGGTGCAGCGCAGGGTGACAAAGCTGATCAAGGTGCTGGGGGACTTATCATATGAGAGGAGGCTGAGGGAGTTGAACATGTATTCACTGGAGGAGAGGAGGGACGGGGGGACATGATTGAAACCTTCAAGTACATGAAAGGAATAAACAAGACAGGTACAGAGGGGCAGTTCAAAGTAAGGGAGTGGAGGGACACCATGGGCCATGATATGAGACTGGAGGGAGGACGGTTCAGGAGGGAGATGAGGAGGAGACACTTTTTTGCAGAGAGGGTGGTGGCTGGGTGGAATGCTTTACCTGCAGAAGTGGTATCCGGCAGAACAGTGGACTGCTTCAAAAAGTGATGGGACAAGACAAGGTGGGTGTTAATGAAAGGAAAGGGTGGAAGGAAGGGGCAGCTGCAGAATAAGGGGTACTAGCTGCACATTTGAGCAGACTTGATAGACCTCTAGGCCTTTATCTGCTGGCAAATTTTGTATGTTAGTATGTTTGTAACATCACCTGCGCCTCTGCCCTGGATTTCCCAATGAGAAGGAAATCATCCAGGTAGTGCATCACCCTCCTTTGCCCATACCTTGCCCTGAATACCCACTGCACCCAAGTGCTGAAAGCTTTGAAGGTGGAACACACCACCGAGCATCCCATGGGCATGGCCTTGTTGAAATACATGCCCCCTTGAAATTGAAAACTTAACAGGTCCCAGTCCTCAGGCCAGATGGGTAACAGCCGAAATGCTGACTCTATGTCCGTCTTCACCAGCCACACCCCCACGATAGCCCTGATTAGCACTATTGCCTGTTCCAGCGAGCCATAAGACACCGCCCTAAGGTGATTGGGTATGCCCTGGTTTACTGATTATCCCTCAGGGTAGGATAAGTGATGGATCAAGCGGAATTCCCCTGCTGCTTTCTTGGGGACAATACCCAAGGAGGAAACTCAGAAATGCTCATGGGGGCCACCAGTGGGTCCTCCACCCTACCCGCCCTGATTTCCTTATCTATCTTGGCCCCGACTATTTCCTCCTTCCCCTATACTGATGCAAAATTCTTGGCCCACATCTTTCACCCCCCCTTGAAACCCCAGTGGGAAACCCGCCCGGAAACCTGCCCTGAGCAGCTCCACTGCCTCCTATTCGAGTACTCTGCGGTTCATTCTTCCACCACTGCTAGGGAGATGGGGGTGTGTGCCAGTGCATACCCTATCACCCATCCCCATGTACCCTGTTAACACCATCCCCAGGGAGCATAGTATTGTCCCCTATGCCCACCCCCAGCCCATGCCCTGACCCCCAGGCACCCCGTAAGGACTGCTCATGGTACTGCCTCCTAGGCTGTCCCCCTCTGTCCGTCCCCTGTCAGCAGTTGGAGACCATGTACAACACCCTGCACTTGGAACATATGTGCCAAAACTTATAATTGCTCCACATACATGAGGCCTTGTTGCAACCCCAATATGTCCTGTCCACTGTGGTAGTTGCGGAATTCCTTACTTGTTCATCCCCAGCCCCTCCCCCTTCCCCGGATAGGGTCCTTACCCACAACTCTGAGTGGGTACAGTCCCACCTCAGCTCTCCTTTTGCTGCCATCCTCTTCCAGAATGCCTTGTTGTACTTGAGTCAGCCATACCCAACCTTGGCCTTGTACGCATCTCTGATAATGGACATGTATGTCAGTAAGGGATGGTGAGATCTGGCTGTTTTTCCAGCACCAATGCGCTATATATGATGAAGCCCCCTTGCCAATTCTCAATGGTTTTCCCTTTGTATTTTGCTTCCTCTGTCTTGTGGCCCACCACTGCCAAAACCACCGCCATTTCTGAATTCCCCACCGACTTCTTCTGCTCATACTTTGTGGTCGTGTCCTCATCCATCAGCCTGAATATGTCCACATACTCTCCCTTCCAGATTTTTTCTTTGATTGACACCGGGACATGGCCCCCGACCGAGCAGCCCGGAGGCCCATCGTATAATTTTTTGGCTGCTGTCTTGGCCCCTACACCCTTTTCTGCCCCAGTCCCTTTGCAGTTTAAGGCCTGAATGGTCCGCTCCCTCTTTTTGATCCCTACTTCACCCTTGTCCCCCCAGCAGTCCCTTCAAATACTCTTTCAGGCTGTTTTCGTCCAAGAGATCCACGTCATCCTTACCACCATCCGGGCTACAGTGAGGGCAGAGGTGAGGGGTGCCATGATTCCCATCTGGGCCTCTTGCCCCCTTTTCCTCTGCCTGGGCAGTCCTCCCGCTCTTTCTGCTTTCTCATTGCCTCTTTTTCCACCTCCCTCTGCTTTGCTGCTGCCATGAGCTCTGACATCTGGCCCATCAATTAGATGCTTTCTGCATCAATTTCTCACTGGACAGCTGGGCTCACTTGGGTGTCATGGTGTTCCTATGTCACTACAATCAGATGGGTAGAAAACAACAACAGCAGTGCATACCAAGCAAACAGGACACCCTTTCCTGAGTGCAATAGGCCCTAGGGCCACACCCATCCGAGAGCCCTCCATTGGGTTGACCCCCCCCAATCGGGCGTCTGGTGCTTGCTCTTCTTGCCGCTATGTAGCACAGCTCCAGCTGCTATAGCCTCCTTTTTTGTGCCGCAGCCTGCCCAGTATCCAGTGATTCATGTTGGCCCCCACCATGCCCCCCTTCGGTCTGGAAGGGACACATTCTCTTCATGTCCTGCCCTTCTCAGTGCCAGCCAAAACAGAAAAACCACCATGCCTCCATAGCCTGGATGCCCCAACCCATCCTATGTGCAGGCCAGCCTCGCACTAAAACTAGGCCATCAAGAGGTCCTAGTCTTATCCGGCGACCCCCGCAGCCTGTCCTCAGTCCCTCACTGAGCCTCCAGCTTCACAGCAACCAACCAAACCACACCTCCCTCCCCCTGCCCCCCCCCCGTGACAGCCAGAGGCACCAGTCTTGCTGCGTACAGCACTGGCCTTTGTTTCATATACATACTACTTTTTTTTTCATTTTTTCATGTTTTTTTTTTTTGCGTTCCCGTCATCGGGCAACAACCACACCCCCATTTTGCCACACTGTGCTGTACCTGACCTCATAGGCACAATATATTATTTTTGTTGCCCCCCCCCAAGCTCAGTGGCCATGCTCCTGGCCTGCCAGTCTGCCCTTAGAGGTCCACGCACACCCCTGCATGGCAGGTCTGGCCCCCTCCCCGAGGTCTCCTTCCCCCCACAGTATGACTACCAGGCCCATCCAAGACCATGCTGCACCATCAGCATGTCCAGTGCCAATCCTGACATTAATCGATGAAGGCCCAACCCTGGATCAGGGGCCCCCCCCCATTTAAAGCTTACTTCTGTTTTTGTTTTTGTTTTTTAGCTTCTTCATTTATTATTTTTTTTATTTTAAAAAACCTCTGATTTTGTGTCCAAATACCTTACTATATCCCCCCATCCCCCCATCTTCACCTCACTCTGCAGCAACCGCAGCCATGACCCCTCTGGACTGCACTCTACCACGTGGCCATAAGCCTGGTAGTCACATGCCAACTGGAGGGGTCTCCCCCTTCCGTTTCCTACCCCGACTTCACCACAAACCCGCCCACTGGCCATGCTCCCAACTCCACCAATCTGGTGAATATAAATGCTTGCTCCCATCCCCAAGAGTACACAGCAGGCTGGCTCTCCACCTTTAGCAGTCTTCCAGCCACATCTTCCTGCTCACAGGGAAGCAGCATGCCACACCAGGTCGCTCCAGGCCACGTGGTCTAGAGGCCAAGCTACTCCACACACGTGCCACTCTGCCCCTGCCTCTAGACGCCACGTTCCCCTTGTTTGCTTTTTTTAATGCAAAAACCACAAAAACACCACCACTGTGCATCACCAAACCAGCACTTCTTCCGATTTCCCCCTACCCCTCTCCTCTTTTCACGCAACCCCCCCCCCGATTCTCTGCCAGTACTAGAAACCAAAGCCCCCTGGCTCTCCGCCTGTACTACCAACACCGCACCTCCATGAGCAGCCTGCATGCTGCCCAGCTCATCTGGGATCCACCATGAACATTCTATTTTTTTTTTAATCAAAAACGGGCCACAAATCCCTATGGGTCTCAGCCATTCAAAACAAAATGCTAGGAAGCAACTGCTCACACTATGAATCTTAGCCTGCATGCATCCTGAACAAAGAAGACTCTAACCCCACCCTGCATCAAGCGCTCGACCCCCTCGGCCATCCAGACCCATATGCTCCACTGCAGTGCAGTCACTTGCTCCCATGCGTGGCACACGCTCACCAGAGGTTATAAACACACACAGAGCAAATCAGCACAAAACCACCATTTTAGACCAACGCCCATTTTTAAGGAAAGCTGATCCTCTACCCCTACTCTCATCCTTACATACTATGAGAGATAGCCCAAAACCACCCCAATGGGCTCAAACCAAAATCTTTTTTTTTTTAAAGAATTAGGGATTATATCAATGTCCAGCAAGGAAAACAAAATTCCAATTCCAAAGGGAGACCAAGATTAGAACCCTGGTCTCCCACCATCCTCCAAAAAACTACCTTTGCTATTCAGAATGCACCACATGGCCTACAAGGCCTCATAAACCTCAAAGTGCCTTACCTATTCTTTCCAACGATGTGCTGTGTTCTAAAACATTCCCAGAAAAAGAAGGGGTCCTGCCTGAGTCCTGGCCTAAAATACCCCTACAGGCCCCTGGTCAGGGCCCGCTTTGGGCTCGGCCCCCCCCAGCCAATGCCAGGAACTCTGGCATGCCCTTGTCATATTACACTTCTTTGCTCTGGTGATGTCACCAGCTCCGCCCCTTCTATTCCCTCTGCTCCCACACCTCCACCCTTCCCCTCCTGTGCCTCTTCCTGGCAGAGATCATTTGACAACCGTGCTTGCCTTTTAGTGGCAACCCCCATTATGCCTACTCCCACCAGCTATAATTATTTTCCACAGCTGTGGAGAAATACCAGCCACAACTTGCCGTATGTCATGGAGCCAGTCATAAACTGCTTCCACTTTTGAGAATACTGGTGCTGTGGGAGAAACTGCAGTTCTGCAAGTGGCAATGCACTTGCTCCAAGTTTTTCCGGCAGCTGCAGGATTTTCACCAGCTTTGAGAAACTGGACCCTTATTTTTGAATGGTGTTTGTTAAAACCTCTTTATATTTACCATATTATAGATAGTTACTAAAAGTTGTGGTTAATGTTTCCAATTCCATCAATTCTTCTTTTATCGTGTGTGACTCTACCTGCTCAGCATCTTGCAAAATCAATTTAATTAGACACTTAGAGGCATCAGTGGGTTATTTTTGCCATATTCAGGCAGGCTTTTATATTCCTTGTCAGTTTATCATTGTTTATATAATCTTAAGCCTTGGGGCACTCGCTGAACATTCCAATATGCTTGCAAGTTTACTGGTTGCCAATACAACCTTCCAGCTCTTAATGCTGTTCTCTCATGTCATAAAAGCACTTGTTTAAGGTCAGGTTCATTATTCACTTGTACTTAGTGATGGGTGAATTGGCCCCAATTCGCTCCGTGAAGTGATTCATGGAGTGAAGGTGAATTTGCGGAGTGCTCTGCAACGTGAAGCGGAGTACTTCGCGTTATAATGGGTAATGCGAAGTCCATTGAAAACACTGACTTTGCGTTACTCTGCCTTCCCAAACTACTACTCCAGCAATTCTTAAGGTGAAGTACTTTGAAAACAATGTACTACGCCTTGTTTTTAA
Source organism: Neoceratodus forsteri (assembly GCA_016271365.2). Classification (NCBI taxonomy): domain Eukaryota; kingdom Metazoa; phylum Chordata; order Ceratodontiformes; family Ceratodontidae; genus Neoceratodus; species Neoceratodus forsteri. Next base: position 866,516,932 of record CM028133.1, read on the forward strand.
GCTCCAAAGGCGAATTTTGCAGTGATTCATGGGATTTCAGGTCACATGGGCTCTAGATTGTTCTGCACAGCCTCAGTTTGGGGTAGTGTGTGTAGGAAGCTGTAGGAGACAATCTGCTCTGAGAGCTCTCTGCAATTCATACCTTCAAAAAGCTGTTAAAAAAGTATTTTTTAGTCATTTTTTTTGCTGAAACTTTAGTTCATCAATTATAGGAAACCCTCCTGTGCTCATGTCACCGAGCGTTTATTGTTTGTGGATGGATTTTGAATGTTAATGTACAACATTCAGTCTGTGTACTGAGAGACAGTGGATGTGTGCTTTGGGGGAGGGGCGTATCTGTGGTGTAGGTAGATTAACTTGGAGAAAAAGACAGTGCTTTCTATTTTGGTGACATTTTTCTTGTATAACTGTGTTAATGTACACACAGTAATATTTTCAATATTTCTTGCCATTTTTTTTCCTGATTGTTGTAGTGCAGCAGTGCATCATTTTAGTCTGTTTAAAATATGTGGTTATATTACTGAAGTTTTCAATTTGCTATGCATTACTTGGTGTGTGTGTGTGTGAGTATGTGTGTGATGCATGTCATCAAAACAGCCACCTTTTATTGTGCCACATAATAATTTCAGCAATGTGAAGCTGCTTTCCACTGCAGCTATGTAATTTTTGTACTTCTTTGTGGTATCTTTACTGGTACTAGTAGTAGTGACTGTTACTGCAGCAGTGCAGTACACTGCCCCCCTCCGCAGCCCACCCCAACCGGCAAAGGTATTCTTTTCCAGATTTGAATTTCTGATGGTGAGCACTGGTTAGGTGTTGTGCCTATGTGTCTGCATCTCTTCAGTGCACAGCACAATCTTAATCTGTCAGTGCATTTGCATCTCTTTAGGGCCCTATCTCCATCTGTAACTTAAGTCACAGTTGTTTCTTTGGCTTCCCTTCACAGTACTGGACAGGTGTGGTGCTTAATTCTGCATGAACATTGTATTCATTAACATGCATTTTTAAGTCAGGATCATCATCACGAGTCACTCGTGATACAAATCACTTTCTTCATCATCACGGTCACAAATGCAGTCACAAATCATGATTCACAATCATTCATGTTACGAATCACAACATTAATTTTTTTTCTAGTTACTTGGATGTATTGCAAGCCTGTTTTGTAGTATCTCTCCAGGCTTCACCACCCCACCATTCTACTCATTGATACGTGTTTTTAAGTCTGGGAGTTTTAAACTACAGCTCATTGGGGAAGTGCAGCCATAGGCATTCACATTTCTTCATCATTACGGTCACAAATACAGTCACAAATCATGATTTACGATCACGTCACGAATCACAACATTAATTTTTTTTAATAGTTACTTGGATGTATTGTAAGCCTGTTTTGTAGTATCTCTCCATGCTTCACTACCCCACCATTGTACTCATTAATGTTTGTTTTTAAGTCAGGGAGTTGGACAGTGTCTGCAGTACATACACAGACTGGAAAGAAGACTGACTGCACACATGCAATTTAGCACAGTATACTTGCACTGCTCAGAATACAAAGTGTCACGCATACGGAAGACAACAAAAAAAGGGCATAATTACATACTAGGATTGGGGATGGTGGAGGAATACGTTTTATAACTCAGCAAGGAAGGTGTGGGGGGGCACATGGTGTGAGGAAATAAAAACTAATGTGGGATCCCATGGTGATCCAGCAGCAGTTCCAGCATGGATATAATTTGCAACTGATGTCCCTCTGTGTGATACAGCCACTGCTCTGCAGCACTCACCCTCTCGTTGTTCTCCTCACAGCACTCCAGAGAACTGCCAAGTCAGCCTGTGTTACATGCAGTCCTCTGGGGTCCACATAGTCTACAGGATGACCTGCTGGTGGTGGGAGGGGGTTGGGGTGGTGGTGGAGCAGCAAGTGCTGCTGTGGCCCTCCTCCTCTTCTTAAGGATGCCGCAATGCGCTGCTACATCCTCTGCCACAGAATGGCCAACATGTGCAGGCATGGTCCGTTCTGTAGCAGCCTGCCACTCCAACTGCTGATGATTTAGCATATGGGTGTGCTGGCCCCCAGTCCCCAGGTGAGTCTCCTGGGGACCACAGCACACCTCCACCTCACATAGGTGGCACTTGACCACACTGCTGTCCCTCTGACACTGTCAAAAAACTGCCAAGCAACAGAGGTGTGGGGAGGACCAGGCATATGCAGTGGATGGCCAGATGAACTGGCAGCTGGCTGGTCACAGTGCTGAACAGGAATGGGATCCACACCTGGGCCTGGGGGAACAAGCACATCCTGCTCCAGAGGACCTGGTGCTGGATTTAGTGGTGGTGGTTCAACTGCCTCAGAGTCAGGACAGGAGGAGGTGCTGGTCCTGCTTCCGGGGGGGGGGCACTCACAAGTTTTGAGCAGTCCAACAGAAATGAGCACCTATGCCCTCCACACATGCACACAGTACAACACTTACCACTACCACGCTCTCCCAGAGCTGCCCCCGGCCCAGACATTCCCTCATCCTGGTCCATCTCTCCGACTGAACTCCCTCAGTCTGAGCAATCACTACTCGCACTGCCACACAACACACACACAAGTCACACAGACACAGACAAACAACTAACTACTTATAAAGGTAAGAAAAATAAAATTTACAGAAAGAACAAATTAAGTAAAAAAGAGTACAGAAAAGACAAAAAACATGTAGCTTTTAAAAAAGCTGCTGGGTCTAAATCAAAGTTTAAATCTCCTCCTCGCTCGCATCTCAAAGTATCAGCAGTCACAAAACACACTACTCTCTCTCCATCTGCACAGGAGAAAGTAAAAGTGTCTGCTTGTATGACTCACTTTCCTTCTGCCTAGCTAAGGAGCATGTGACTTATAGTACTGTAAACCATGTGATGTGTGGGGGGGGGCTGCCTAATCTGAAACACCAAGTGGATCACTTGGAATCATAATGAGGAACATGAAGTCCATTAAAAACAATGACTTTGCCTTACTTCACATTGCCATTCCACCTTAACGTGAAGTAGTAATGACAAGGCGAAGTGAGCACTTTGCATTGCTCACTCCACATAGCGGAGTGGCAATGTGAAGTGCCCACTTCGCGTTCACTTCACCGGCGGAATTTAAATTAGCTGCATCTCTACTTGTACTTCCACAGCAATATTTTCCTCTATATTGGTTCCTCTTCCCACTGTGCCCTTATTTAAAAGAAAAGTATTTTGCTCACCTTCACAATAAAAAAAAGAGTCCACAAAAGCTGATGTACTTGACAATTGGGGAGGATCCCTGACATCTCTGCTGTTGCTGCTACTCTCCATAATTGTGCTTATGCTTCTAACCATGTTAGAGCCACTTAGAGTACACACCATAACAAGTGATACTCAGGCCTCAGTAGCGGCTCCCTGGTGTGTGGTGAAAAACTAACTGTAATGAAACCATTCAAAACTCCAAGCCTTAGCACTCACTAGCTCAGTTAAATTAAAACCAGACCATCTTCCTCTATCCATTTTATTAAAACAATAAAAGCAAGCAGTATCAGTGGCAGAAAACAGACCTCTTCCCTCTAGTTATCAGTTTTGCAATTAACACGTTTTATCAAGCCCAATTAATGTGAGCAATTACCTTTTATTTGGTAAGATTTAAAGTGACAGATGTATCAAAACTCACAAAGGACTCAGTACCTTATACAAATAAATAGTACTATTTACAATCAGAGCAATGGGGGGGGGTGAGAAAGCGGCAATGAGAACTGCATCAAAGTAACATAGCCATAACTGTATATTTCTATAGTAAAAATAATAGCTGCCAACATGAACACATACAGTATTAAAAGGAAATAAAAATGATCATCTTAAGCGAAAAAGTAAATGAGAATATATATTCTCACACAATCCACTCACAAATATTTAGTTCACAAGAAAGTTTTTATTGTTTTAATAAAATGTACTGTATGGACTGTAGAAGATGATGGTCTGGTTTTAATTTAATTGAGCTAGTGAGTGTTACAACTTGGAGTTTGGAACAAAAAAAATGTTCTTATAAAAGTACTGAAAAGTGATGTTATAGCTGAATTACATATCTCATTTTTGACAGGAAACGGCTCAAGAAGCACAAAAAATAATGTGGTAAATCAGGGTATATCATCGCTCCAGCGACAACTTTACAGCGATGTGGTTGATACTGACAACAGCGCCACATCATAGGTATCATAGGTATATTCAAGCCAGAAGATAGAATTCTACCCTATAAGGCTTGCCGACCACATTTAAAAATGTAAATTTGTTATTTCCAAAGTGATGATCCAACCCGCTCTTAAACTCATTCATGGTAGTACTGTCCACAAGATTCGTTGGTAGATTGTTCCAAACTCCAACTACTCAACAACTGTACCAATGTTTACGAAGGTTATGATTCCAGACTTGCTGATATAGTTGTTTTTTATGCTTTCTAGTACTAGTTCTACCAAAATTATGTCTAAGACCCAATTCCTCCAGTAAAACTTCATCCTTACATAGAAACATAGAATTTGACGGCAGATAAGGACCACTTGGCCCACCCAGTCTGCCCATTTCCCTACCTACTGGATAAGCTGCAGATCCTAGTTAACCAGCAGCCTACTTCTTCTTATCCCCAACCCCCAGAATTGCCTTATGACTGTCCCATGCATGCTTGAATTCCACCACTGATTTTGACTCCACTACCTCCTCCGGAAGGCCGTTCCGTGCATCCACAGCCCTCTCTGTGAAAAAATACTTCCTTAAATTACCTCTGAGCCACCCCCCCATCTTCAAATTGTGCCCTCTTGTTCTTGCACACCTCTTTTTTTGAAAGATGCTACCCTCTTGGACTTTGTTGATTCCCTTGAGGTACTTGAAAGTTTCTATCATGTCCCCCTCTCCTCCTTTCCTCGAGGCTATACATATTAAGCTCCTTAAGTCTCTCTTCATATGTCTTCTGGTGCAGACCCTGCACCATTTTAGTTGCCCTCCTCTGGACAGCTTCCATCCTGTCTATGTCTTTGCAGAGATTGGGTCTCCAGAACTGCACACAGTACTCCAGATGGGGTCTCACCAGCTGTCTGTACAGAGGGATAATAACTTCCTGTTTCTACTGGTGATGCCTCTCCCTATGCATCCCAGTAACCCCCCCAGCCCTCCTTGCTGCCTTCTCACATCGCTTGCCCACCTTTGGGTCATCTGATATGACTACCCCCAGGTCCCTTTCCATTTTTGTTGTGTTAGTATCTCACCCCCCATTGTGTACTCTTCCCTGGGTTTTGTTTCCCAGGTGCATTACCTTGCACTTCTTAGCATTGAATCTAAGCTGCCATACATTTGACCATTCCTCTAACCTTGCCAAGTCCCTTTTCATCCTTTCCACGCCACCCTGTGCATCAACTTGTTGCAGATCTTAGTGTCATCTGCAAAGAGACATATTTCTCCTTCCAGTCCTTCTGCAATGTCGCTTATAAAGACATTGAAGAGGACCGGTCCTAATACTGAACCCTGCGGTACCCACTAGTAACCCTCCTTTCTTCTGAGTGGGACTCCATTTAATGTTACCTCTGTGTCCTATTCTCCAGCCAATTCTTTACCCAGGCTGTCATCTTGGGACCCACTCCCAGGCTGGCTAACTTGTATATTAATCTTTGTGTGGGACTGTGTCAAATGCCTTGCTAAAGTCTAGGTAGGCCATGTACACAGCCCCTCCTGATCTACTACTTTGGTCACCCAGTCAAAGAAATCTATCAGATTTGTCTGGCATGACCTTCCACTGTGAATCCATGCTGCCTAGGGTCCTGTGCCCTCTGGCCTCTAGATACTGACAATTCTTTCCTTCAGAAGTGATTCCATCATTTTCCCTATCACTGAGGTTAAACTAAGATGTCTGTAGTTTCCTGCTTCTGCCTTGCTCCACTTTTGTGAAGGAATCACATCTGCACTCCTCCAGTCCTCGTTGCCACCCCATCCTCCCATGATTTGTTAAAAGGTAGTCAGTGGTGTCACTAGTTCTACCCTTAGCTCTTTTAGGATTCTGGGATGAATCCCATCAGGCCCCATTGCTTTGTCCACCTTCAGTTTTAAGAGTTCTTTCAGAACCCTTTCTACTGTAAATGGGCTGGTATCAACTTCTGTATCCAGAGTGTTACTACTGTTTGTTTTATGTACCTCCCCCTCTTCGTTTGTAAATACTGAGCAAAAATATTTGTTTAGTATCTCTGCCTTTTCACAGTCTCCCTCTGCCACCCTCCCTCCCCTTTATTAAGCCTCACTATCCCTCCCTTGGTCTTCCTTTGCTCCCTGATGTTCCTATAAAAGGTTTTATCCCCCTTCTTAACTGAGTTGGCTATCTTTTCCTCGGTTTGGGCCTTTGCTGTTCTGACTGCCTTCCCAGCCTCCTTTTGCTTTAACTGATACAGTTCTCTGTCCTGCTCCTTCACGATTCCTTGTATTTCCTGAATGCTTTCTTTTCTCTTGAACCTTCACTGCCACTTCCTTTGAGAACCATAGTGGTTTCTTACATCGTCTTGTTTTGTTTATTTGCTTCACACAAGGCTCGTTACCTCTGTGATGGCAGTTTTTATTATTCCCCATTGTTCTTCCACCCCTCCTTCCTGCCCATTTGCTAGTGCATTTCTTAGGCACTCACCCATTTTGGCAAAGTGAGCCCTCCTAAAGTCCAGTACTTTTGTCTTTGTATGGCTTGACTCTATAACTGTGTTTATTGTGAACCATACTGTTCTATGGTCGCTAGTTCCCAGATGGCTACCCACTTCTACATCTGTGATCCTCTCTCCATCTCCATTTGAGAGAATCAAGTCTAATATTGCTCCCTCTCGAGTGGGTTCCAGTACTAGTTGTCAAAGGCATGCCCCCTGTAGGGCATCTAGAATAACTCCACTCTTCGAAGTGGCAGCTGCAACTGCACTCCAGTTAACATCTGGCATATTCAGATCACCCATCAGCAATATCTCCCCTTTTTCTGCCATTCTAAGTATACTTTCTATCATTTCCTTGTCCATTTCCTCCCCCTGAGAAGGGGGTTCAGATAATAACCCCCTGTGTATTGTGGTGCCATTGCCTGTCTCCAAATTTACCCACAGTGCTTCTTCTCTTCCCTGTTTACCCTTTTGTTCTGTTGCTTTTATTCCTTCTGTTATGTAAAGAACTACTCCTCCTCCTCTTTTACCCTCCCTGTCCCTCCTGTAGACAGTGTATCCTGGTATGTTTATGTCCAAGTCATGGTTTTGTGTGTACCATGTTTCTGTGACTGCCATGATATCCAGATGTTCCTCCTCCATCAAGGCCACTAATTCAGGAAGTTTGTTACCCAGACTATGGGCATTAGTATTCATTGCTCTCCATTTTTTGATGGCTTTACCTTCTGTTGCAGCATCCCCCACTGACCATTCTACCTCAGTCTTTTTCTCATTTAGTACCCTGTTTTGTAGGGAGAGGCTGGGATTTTCTTGCTGCTTGTCAGTGCCTCCCCCTTTGACTAGTTTAAAAGCTTGCCAATGAAGCACTTAAACCGATTGCTCAAAAGACTTGTTCCCTTCCTGGACAGATTCAGACCATCCTGCCAGTATAGGCTGTATCCTTCATGTTTTTATAAAGGAAACACAGATCTTCCCTTAATCTACGGTAGTATAAGGAATAAAGATTCAGGCTGACTAATCTATCATGATAGCTTTTATTCTTTAGACCTATTATTTGTTTTGTTAACTTTCTCTGGACCCCCTCTAAAGATAGAATGTCTTCCCTATTTTGAGGTGACCAAACCTGAACACAATACTCCAAGTGAGGCCTGACCAATGCATCATAGAGTGGAACCAACACCCTCCTATCTCTACTTGCTATATGTTTGAGTATACAGTTTAAGTTTTGGGTTGCTTTCCTGAGTTGAATCCTACAATGTGATCTAAATTTTAGGTCATTAGTAACAGTAATCCCTAAATCTCTTTCCTCTTTTACAACCCCAAAGGGGTATTATCCAATAGGTATGTTTCTTCCTTATTGTTCTTACCTAGGTGCATAACCTTGCATTTGGTTTTATTTAATACTAGTTTATTTAAGTTAGTCCATTCATATATTGAATCCAGGGCATGCTGTAGGGTAGCTTTTTGTCGACATCATTAACTACTAACCCCAGCCTACAATCATCCGCAAATTTGTACATCCAGATATTATGATTGCTAATTTTTAATGAAGTGATGTAAATATTGAATAGACTAGGTCCCAATACTGAACTCTGGGGGACTTCACTAGTAATAGAAGCCCAAGCAGAGTATTCCTCATTGATGACCACTCTCTGCCTTCTATCCTGGAGCCAGTTCAAGACCCATTTACACATCGTTGTAAAGTCTGCCTGGGACCCCAGCACCCTTCCTCAAGGTCCTGCACCCCATCCCCAACTCAGCTCTGTCTTGAAGTTGAGAATTCAAAAGAAGGGGTGGAGGAGGCACAGCCCCCGGATCAAAACAAGAAGATTGCACACACTCGCACCTTCCTGACTGCAATTCCTGTCTATGTAGTGGTGTTGGAGTAACATTATGTCAACATGAAATTGTTGTTGCAGCATCATGGATTTGTAAATCAGGACATAGACTGATATGAATAAGTGAGGATTATGACTAATGTGATTTAGGTTGGTTAGTAAAACTTTTAACTTAAGGTTGAAATGGACTCAAATTCCATCATGACCTCCACCACCTGCTTTATAAGCAGGGATGGAAAAGTATGCCTTGCAAACATGTACTAGTAGAAAAGGGTTCACTGTCCACTCTACTACCCAAATTAACCTGTGATTTCCTTCATAAATAGAAATATGCCTAGCCTTACCTTAAAAGCCTCTGCTGTCTTTTTGTACTTTTTCCTTCCTGGTAAGTTGATCCATTGGCTCACCACCATTTTGGAGAGGTGCCTCCAAAAGTTATCTTTGAATTTATCACTGGTGGGCTTCAAGGAGTATTCTCGTATCCAGTTGAAGGAGACCAGACCAAACATCTGTGGCTGCAGAATTCAGTCTTATTGGTACTCTTCAGCATGCAAAGCAATGCCCCAAGCTGCATGCAGTGCTCCAGGTTTGGCCTGACTAGGGCCATAAGAGTAAGACTTTCTTCCCCTGCCCTGCTGAGCATCCACTTCTGATGCAACTTTACATTCTGCGTGCTCTCTCAACAACAGCTAGGCACTTCTTATCATGCTCCTTGACAATTATGGAGGAACACAGGACACCAGAGAATAATTGGGTGTTTACAATGGGGGAATTCAAACCTACAAGAAGTGGGGGGACACCTCCAGGACCATCTGACCTGATTGACAGTGTCCATGGATGTATTGAGAAGGCTGTTGCCTGTGTGAAGTGAAGGTGTTGAGCTGGCAACAGATCAGATCTGGTACACACCTCAGAAAGTTGGCAGTGCTGCCTGAGAGAGTCTTAGCTGAGCTGAAACAGACTGCTTATCTTCTAAGTGATGAACTATGTGTGAAATGTTGTTTCCATGACAACAGTAAAAGGGAAGCATTCTTGTGCTAGCCAGCACATTAGCTGATGCTGTGCATCAGTAGTGCAGAGATGAGGAAAGAGGGAGTGAGAAGTCAGCTGCAGCCCTAACCTGCTGTGGGGTCTGCTAGCAGGTGCTATAGCTTATTGTCAGGCTAATAACACCCTGAGAGTGCAAAGCCCTAAATGTGTATGTCAGTGCAGAAAGGCAGTGGCATGACTGACTAGAAGACATTTGACTTTCCACTGACATCACTATTGCAGATATCAACAAGAGACTGGGAGAGTTTGACCAACTGGGAGGGATCACAAAAGGCTACAACTGCAGAGCCCTTCTGATTGTGGGAAAGTCCAGTCAGCACCACAACCATAAGTGAACTCAATATTCTGTACTACATATGTACCAAGGTTGAAAACCTGTAAACTGGATTGGACCAGCAGACCAGGGTTCTACAAATGCTTGTGATTTCTCATTTTAGCAGTTGCATGGACTTTGGGTTTTAAAATATTTGATTTCAAGTGTGCCACCACTGGCCACTCAGCTGCACTATGTTCAGGCCTCAACCAATTCAGTCACTGAGTAGCCAGTAACTTATTGGGAGCTAGGAGCTACTCAGCAGATTTATTCAGGACAAACACACTGGTACTGTATCAGTGAGGAAGGGTAGCATCTTTGGTACAGTACAGGAACATTAAGAACACTGTATTTTGCATTGTGAGTGTGGTGGGAGGCTAAGTGTTAGGGCTGTACCTAGAAGGAACAAACCAAGCAAAAATCAATTGCTCAGGCCACAGACAAAAACAACCAACAGGAGCAGATGGTCAGGGCACAATATACCTCACCATAAGATAAAAATCATAGATATATATTGCAATATTTTATTGTTTTCCTGTACAGCAGCACTACAGGGCAAGTCCTGTACTTACAAACAGTGGTAGAGCACCAGCAGGTGCCAACATTTCACACAGTAGTGCTTTTTCAAGGCATACCTCTGTGTGCTACTTTTATGTTATTTTGAGGTATAGTGTGACCAAACATTTTGCTCCTGTGCCCTGAAGGGTTTTTTCTTGTGATAGCCCAAGAACATAAACATTGAGTTTTTGGTCCAGGCCTGTGCAGGACAACAGATGACCAGTCAACTTACCACTATTACCTCACACTGAAAATCCACCTCTTTTCCTTCATTAGGGTTCATTCCCTAAAGAAAGCTGGATTTGGTTTGAAATAATTGCTAATTATTGTCTATATAAAGTATAAGTACATGCCCATTGGTGGGAGTTGCTAGCTATTGAGTGGGATCCATGGTGGGGTGGTACAGCATCCTAGGTGGTTGTGCTGAACTGTCAAAAGGCCCCCGTTAAGTCTTTATCTGGGTGGAGGCACTAAGCTATTTCAACAATCTGGTTACAAACCTCCTTCACTTGTGAAGGAGAAAACAAACACAGAGCCACCAAAATACCTATGGTGACCCAGTGACTAGGTGCATGCAAAGTTTCTAAACTTTGCAACATGAAAAATACAGAGCGGTCTGAATTCATGAAAAGTGAAGAGCCACTTCATGCAATTCTGCCTCTCACAGGCAAATGTGCCACTTCACATACTTCCTGACAGTTAAAACAAAGCACTGCGGTGCCTTCTTTAGCTATGCGCAACTACATGCATATTTGTTATTTAACTGCTTTGTTTAAAAATACACTCCATTGATATGGCATATACACCACCCCCTCTCTATGCACCTGAATGTAAAACCAGTTCCCCCAATCCACCAACCTGGTAGAACCCATGCCCCCTTAGTATCCTAGCAAAGGGTTTATTATAATAAGTAAACCTTTCCCACACCCCAGTCACAGCACTTATGCAGCATCCCCCACCAACACCCACTCACAAACATATAGAATAAATAATGAGTACCTCCACCCCACACACCCACTTGATCCCAGTCACCCTCACCCCCCTCATAACCCAAAGGATGTCTTGTGTCATACCTGTAAGAAAAGAAATACACCCCCCCCCAGTGGTGACCAGTCTCTTTCTAATGACATCCTCCTAGGTTCAGCACTTGCTCATTTATTAGAATGAATGACTTGTTAATGATATGTAGTAGCAACAGGTGATTGATCACTGCAGGAATGTACCAGCAGGGCCCAGTAGGAGAGCACAATGTAGCCTCAGCCACATGATGCTCACTTCAGAATGTTGCAAGATCCACCATCAAAACTGGACAGAATTAACGGGTCACCATGTGCAAGCTGATTGGGCCTTCATCTGAGGTACTCATCGGGATCAAATAACAACCTGCCCAGGCTGTGTTAGAGAAATGATCACAGGTTATACTGATATTTAAGTATTTTTATGACAAGCATGTAACGCATCTACCATTGCTGCCTCTACAAAGATTGAACATATAGATTCTAAGTAGTGGATATTGACTTCTTAGATAAGGTGTTTGTGGTTAGAGGGCCCATGGAAAGCTTAGCCTTAGTATGCCCAAAGTCTGAAATGTAGAACCACATCGCCATAACTTATTGTCAACAATGCTCACTTGTTTGGGAGACTGAAGTAACTTTTTGACAAAGGGGAAGCTAAGTTTCATTGCCTGTCCATGGATTAGTAAAACAAGTCTATCACAGGCATAACCAGCGAATGCTGGGAAGACAAGGAAAATTAGGTTGGAATAGTGTGGCACTAAGATGGAGAGGAGATTATCCTGCTGGCAAGTGCTAAGAGTGCCATTATTGGTGTTGTCAATTGAAAGAAAAGTGTTACTTACCAGATCCTGGTGGTGGATGCTACCTAAATGCTGTGTGGGAAAAAAGTATGTATCACTGAAAATGAATGAGATCTAGGTATTGATATCTCTCAAGATTTTGGCAGCTCTATCCAGGTAAATACTGCTATTACAAAAATCAATAAAGTATTATGGACCACCAAGAGAAATGTTGTATCTTGTGATGCAAAAGTCCTAATGCCCCTGTGCAGGGCCTATACACATCCTCATCTTGAATATACGTCCGAACTCTGGTGTCCCACAGAAAAGAGAGAGACAGAATAAATCTTGAAAACGTACACAGAGAATTCACTAAAATCATTCATGTAATGAGATACAGAACATATAAAGAACGTTTACAGGATTTGAACCTCATGTAATTGGAGACAAGAAGGCTAGGAGATGGCTGTCTCTTAATGTTTGATATCATAAATGAGTCTTATCTTTTAACAGAATTGGATATTGATTTCAAAAAATCCAACAGAGAAACCAGAGGCTACCCTCCACAAATAGTTGGGAAAACATTCAAAATGTTAAAACATAAATATTTATTTACACTAAGAATTGCAAATCCTTGGAACATATTACCTCTAGATATAATTGTCCACAGATCAAAGAATGAATTTAAAAAAGAAACTTGATAAGTACATCTTATCGAGAGGGAAACTCAGCCATTATCTACAATAAGGCCTCTATAAGAGCATCAATGAGCAATTTTGCCTTCTTGCTCCTCAACTTCCTTTGTATGATCCCTAGTAGCATATGGAAGAGCATGGATTGCCTAATGGGTTACTCAAGATTTGTGTTTAAATACAGGAAGAGAGGAATAACATCCAACTCAGTGTACACTCATTTTCAAGGGCCTCCTGAAAAATTATACAATAAAATTATGTTGTATAAATGCAATACAATTATTGTCCAGGTTACTGGTGAAGCCAATAGTGTTACCTGCATGTGCATATGGTATGGTGCATTAGATTTCTGTGTAGGTTATGAATGCAATGAAAAGGACCCTTACAGTCCAGAAGGGAAGGACACTGGCTAAAATGTACTGCACTGACACTGCTGTACAGCCCAAGTTGATCAGGGATGGACCAAAGAATGAGCTAGACCAAGCTGCATTTGATTTTGGGGAGTCAATCCTACCCAAGGGGTGAAGAGCCCAGACAAGCTAGAGGTTGTCAACCAAGACTAACGTCTTCATTTGTAGGGAAGGGGATATGAGTGGTGTGATGGACAAGGAGCACAATATCGGCCTGCACAACCATTGCCATTTCTTGGAAAAATCTTGAAATTTGGGCACATGCAGACATAGGTGATGTGCACTGGCACTTGCAAGAGTTTCTTGTAGCTGGGATCATGCAGGTGTCCATACATCTTTATTCAGCACCCATACCTATCATACAGAAACAAATAGAACTGCACACATTTGACCGTTAATAATAGTAGTAGTAGAAGTAGATTGTTTTAGAAAATGCATCTTTCTTGCAGGCTAAAAGTGCCACACAATGCATAGACAATATGACAGTATAAACTCAAGTAACAATATGGATTCAAATTAACATCATAAATAAAATAAATAAACACAAGGCAAAGCAGCAGGTCTAAACAGTTTACCTTACATGCAGCATATTCAGGTACCATCAAAAGCCTCCTTAAACAGATGTAATTTGAATTGCCTCTTACTGGTGTCGCGTGATGAGTCTTCTCTAAGGTTTTTGGCAGTGCATTCCAAATAAGTGGGCAACAACAGAAAATGATGAACCCCAATGATTTTAGACAAGCCCTCAGTGTCTTCAAGAGATCCAAGTTAGTGGAACAGACAGGACAGAAGAGGAAGTAGGGAGACAGGAGTTCAACCAGGGAGCCCTGCCCATACCACATAGGTCTTTATAGGTTAGCTAACCAACCCTGAAAATCATCTACCACCTCAATAGCAGTCAGTACAGTTCCTGTAGCACAGGGATAACATGACAAGACCTAGGAAGGCCTGCCACTAACCAGGCTGCAGCATTCTGCAACAACTGAAAGCAACACAGCAAACCTTCATTAACCCTGTGGTATAATGTATTGTACTAATTGAGTTAGGACATCATGAGAGCATGTAAGAGTATTTCCAGGTCTTCTGAAGTGATTGGAGGTTTAATACAATTGATGTTATTTACTGTAGATGATAAAAGCCAATGTGGACTACATCTGACACCTGAGACTCAAATGTCAGATTGCAGTCTAGAATTATTTTTCACCTTAGTAGAGGCCACCAGCCTTGAAGACCCAAGTCTTGGCCACCTCCACACCCCTCCTTTGACTTGAGTCAGTCACCAGCACCACTGTCTTCCCTGGGTTAAGTCTTAGCCAGTTCAATGCCCTCCAATCCTGGATCGCAGCCAGACATTTTTTAGGCACCTTCAACACATCGACAGTCCCTGGAATGAATGACAAGTACAGCTGGGTATCATCTGCATCTGCATCATACATCATCTACAGCAGTGAAAACCCAGAGTGTACCATCTAATAATACCTCCCAGGCTAGCATGTATGGTTGCAGTAAAACGCATGTTGACATATGTCCAGATATTTTGCAATAGTTTTAAGAGATTCTCTCTGGTGGCCCTACAGTGGTACTATAGGCAGATGAGGAATATCTCAAGAGATATCACAGAAATTTAATGAAATATCTGACCATATCTTTCATTGAAACTGTATTCTGCAAATACCATGGATGATAGGATTATACCTTGGGGTACCCCACAGGGCAGGAGCATAGGTCCTGAAGAGAAATTTCCCAACACTACCTTTTGCATCCTGTCCTTTAGGAAGGATACATACCAGAAGATGATTTTGCCTGTAAGCCCACCATACTCCTTTAGTCAGTTCAACAGCAGCCCATGGTCAACAGTATCAAACACAGAGATGAGATTGAGGAGAACCAGAATTGACCACTTCCTTGTATCTTTCATCTTAAGTAGGTCATTGTGTACCTGAAGTAATGTAGTTTTAATGCTATGCCTGGACCAAAATCACAAATGTATGGGCTCAAAGATGTAAGGGGTTGTGAGGTGCACCTCAGGCAGTAACACCACACTTTTCTCAATAACCTTACCCAAAAAGGGGAGGTTAACAACTGATGCTTAATTTGCCAGAATCTCCAGCGTTCAGAGCTAGTTTCTTCAGTAGGGGTTTCTTTTTATAAAACTTTTTGTTTATTCATTTACATATGAGCATGCACAGTAATAACTTGATTCCAGGTATGGGATACATAGAATACATACATTATGATAGGTAATACTTATCCCATCATCCATTGGCACATTACTGTGGGGGTAGACAAATGTCCAGAAAATAATTACCTAAATAGCCTGCTCAGCCAGACCATGGACAACCAAGCAAGAAGGTATTTTAAGTAAGTCCAAGAGAATCTCTTCTAGAACGAAGGTCCACTGTCAATCGACAAAGCCCTGGGGTCCATGTCAGAGGTATATAACATGAAGAAAAAACCCTTTCACAGGTTAGAGAATCTATCTATAAACAGTGCCTAGAAAACCAGTATATACATAAGAACAAATACAATCAAAGCAAAGAGAATACTGTTGTAAAACATCGACAAACATGAGTAATAATGAAAAAAAGGAAATTTGTGTGCCGGCCCGGTGGCGCTGAGGGTTGAGGCGTTGGATGCCACCCGCGCCACGCCCGGCGCAATTCGGTTTGGGAACATTCTGATCGCCGGGGTCGGCTGGGGACAGGCTGGAGTCCGACGCAGCCTCGCTGCCTCCGGGAGTGGAGGGTTCTTTCATCGGCAGCGCGGTGACCCCTGGTGAGACTGGGGGAGCGACAGCAAACCCAGTCTCTGGGGGCGGATCGTGGTGCTGGCTAAGGCTGGCAGCCTATCAGCCTCAAGAGGCATCTCTTCCGTGAGAAGAGGGGGGAAACGCTGCTGACGCCAGGGGTTGCCGTGACGCGTAGGCACGCAGCGGGGAGAAAAGGAGAAAATGGATCCCCCACGGAGCCTTGATGACGGGAGCACCAAGCCACAGCCCTAATGTGCCAGCGCCCATCCACTACCCAGGATCTGGACAAGTCCCCAAGATTCGGGTAAGCCTCCCGACCCGACCCCGCCCGCGGGGTATTCCGAGGCAAGATGATAGGTCTGGCGGTGAGTAGGAGGAGTGCTGGCAGGGGCAGGGCTTCATGGGTGAACTGGAGGGAGCGGCTCTGAGGGGGTACAAATTGCAATTTCAAAAAAAAACTGAAATTTGTAGCGTAGAAAAACACAATGTCATGATGATCCTCACAGAAACGAACTGGTGGAGCTAACAACAATGGTAATGGACCACATAAATTATCACAGGTTACCCTATGAGAAACATTGTCATACAACACAAGAGTAAATATCACTTAAGGGTCCAAGGAGAAAACATTTCCAAGACCTATAATGTGGAGAAATAGAACGTTTTTATGTATCTCAGAATCAGGTCACATAAGGGCCCTCTTCCTGATCCTTGTCATGATGTAGCACAGTAAAGTCAGTTCAGATGGCTTCCAGCTTGCAACCAGCATCTGCAGGGTTACTGTATAAAAAACCTTGCCCGCACAAATGAACTTGTGATGGGCTGGTAACTGAAGGGCATGCTTGATGCCTGACTCATGGAGACTGGCACAGAGGGCATCAAACCCTCATCGCCACATTCAAGTAGCATAGCTGAGGTCCATAAAACAGTGTGTAACAGTACTGTCAGGGAGAGACAGAGGATCTGCATTTTTAACCTTATTAGGAGCAGGTCATGGACATGAACCCCTGAAGTGGAAACCAAGAAGGTACAAGAGAGGTCCGGGTTAGCAGGCATGCACTGAGGAGTAATATTGTGTGCTTGAAGAATGAGGGAATACAATGATAATTTAAATAGATCTGAAAGTAGGCCTAAAATGTAGGTAAAGTGATTTGATGCCCTCCAGACCTTTGGGTATCCCCAGAAAATGAAGGTTAGATGCTCAGGTTCCATTCTCAAGGTAGTCCAGCCTAGTGCGTAGCAATTTGTTTTCTTTCAAAACCCTGTCTACGACTGTGACAGATTTAGTAACAGTAGCTATAATAGCTGCATAGTTAGTACCCAAAATATTAACTTTAGTTTCCACCACAGACAAGTTGGTATTGAAAGTCTCAACTTTTTTATCAAGTTGCTGTACCACTTCTAAAATAGCTCAAACAGTGGCCTCCAAATCCCCAGGGTGTTCCCCCAATGTCCCACTGCTCCAGGCTCCAGATGAGACAGGCAGAGTGCCTTTTCCAGAATCTTTCATTGGATTGTTCTTAGTTCTGCCCATGGTTCCAAGCTCAAATATATCGCCTGCAAGATCCCAATAGTCACTTCTACCAAAGAGGATAGGAAATTAGAGTCAAGCAATCAAAGAAATAGAAGTTTTAAGCAGTTATACAGTGAAAAAACTGGGAGCTGCAAATGGAGCATCTGCTCTTATCAACTGCTGGCCATGCCCATCACTTCAGGAGGAGTTTCACCAGAGGAGATTTCAATACAGTCAAGATGTCCCCCCTCCAAAAGGAACACTACAGAATCCCATCAAACACTGGACCCGAAGTCCACATGTATCTCATCGATAGCCCCCATCAGGGTTTGATCCAGTTCCCAAAGTGTTGGCTGCAGCTCTGAAACCATTCCAAGTACCACCATAACTGGTCTAGAAAAATGGGCACTTCTGGAACTGTCACACTTAAAGGTCATCACAGCCAACTTAGAGAAATCCTGCCATGAATGGAAGACACCCTGTCTGAGAAGAATCACATTTCACCAGTCACAAAGTTCTATCATACTGCAGACAGGCTGGATGTAACACCCGCCCACATCCACAAGATCTAAACTGATCGATTCTTCCCAACGGCAATCTCTATGGGTAAAATACTGCCTCCCTCTGGGGGATTGCAAACTGATATTCCTCATAGTGGGTGTTCACAGCCGGTCTGTCTTCCAGAGCCCTGGACATCCTATAATGATGATGCTCAAACCTCCATTCTCTGGCCTCCAATGACCTTAGCTCATCATCAAACCATGGTGAGCTTGATGCGAGACCAAGGAGATATGAACAGAATGGTGCAATGTGGTTTAATGAGGCACCAATGGCCATGTTATAGGCCTCCGCTACCTCCTCCAACCCCATCTCGCAGACCACCAGCATGCTAAATACAGTATGTCCAGTACTTCCTGAATTATTTCTGGCTCCAGCCTCATTAAAGGGTGGTACTAAACCATCTCCATGGGGGGGGGAGAGGGTGCACCAGGGAGCTCTAAAGCAGGTCTTCAACACTCAATGATCCAAGCAAGTAATCTTGACAGTAACAGTTCCAAACCCAAGGTAAAAGACCAAGTCCAAGGCATGGCTTTTTTGATGGGTCAGAGAAGTAACCACTTTTACAAGGCCCAGTGAATCCATCAACTAAACAAAATCATAACCAAAATATGAGGATTCATTATCAGTTTGGGCATTGGAGTTATGTTATACCTGATCAGTGTACAATACCTTGCATTCAAGGTGCAATGAATTACCTTAACGGGAAGTGGATGGTTTCCCATGTTAGACCTAAAGAGTGTATATTGCTAAATCACAATGGCCTCTTGAGATAGATGGAGCTAGAGAAGATGCTTCCTTCATTTGCCCCACTTGTCTCTTAGGGTTCTATGAGTTTCATGCATGCCCGAGTAATTTGTGGGACAACTGTTATATTTCAGTTCCTTATGGAAAAAGTAGTGGGTGACATGAATTTGTTGGAGTGTCTTGTTTACTTAAATAACGTAATCGTGTTTTGCAAGACTTTGGGGGAACATGGAACTCCGTTATTTAAAATGCTAGATTCTCTGGAGGAATGCAGGCTCAAGCAATGGATAGACAAGTGCTAATTCTTCCTAACTTCAGTAAGAAAAAGGCCATATTGGGTCTCCTCTTGGAATTCAGTTAATGACCTTCAGTGATTACTAGGTTTTTGCAGGTACTACAGATGCTTTATGAAAGACTGTACCTGTGAGGTGAGGCCCCTACTGAACCTGACTGAAGGGTACCTGCAAACTAACAAAGCCTGGAAGCTCATCCTCCAGGAAGAGAATAAACCAAAAGCCCATTTTGAAGAGGGAGCCAGGCCAAATGTGCTACATCCCAGAATTAGAATCAACATATCACCAGTTAGCTTCATACCAAAAATTAGATCGTTAAGTTACTTCGTTTAAAAGTTATGAGCAATTTTGCAACCCTGGTTTCACAACATTCAAAAAAATCCAGTTTCAGTGAAGAGGTACTGATGATGGTTCAGCAGAACTCACAGCCCAGTCCTCCATGTCAGCAACATTACAGGACTTATTTTTCCAAAGTTTAAGAAACTGTAGTTGTAGTAATCATTAAAAAAAAAACCTGACACAGGGTTGAATGAAGTATATGCATTTCCAGCATGCTTAGATTTATGGTACTGCACTTTAGAATATAACAGTAGGTGGTTCTGGAATGCAGACATAGCTATGGAATGTCAAGGTGGTGCACAATTTCAGAATGTGGGGGATGTGCAGTCTAGGAACATGGTTGGGATATGCAATCTTGAAATGTGGTAGGGACACTCAGTCTCTGAATATGACAGGGACACACATCTATGAATGTGGCAGTGACTGACAATTTCAGTATATAATGTGAGTGTACACTGTCATAACACTTAACTCTTTTCTGAAATTATTAGCCCCTGCTACATTCCAGAGTTGCATGTACCCATCATATTTCAAAATTGTGCACCATATCCCCACCACATTCTGACATTGTGCATCCCTACCGCAGTCTGATGTTGTGTATTCCTTCTATATTCCAAAAGTGCATGTCCCCACACATTTCAAATTTGCACATCCCCTCCATATTCTGAAGTTGTGTGTCAATGCCACATTCTAAAATTGTATCACCCCCACATTCTAAAATTTGGTCACTGTCATATTCCGAAATTGTGCATCCCCACCACATTCTGAAATTGCACATCACTGCCACATTCCACAATTGCATGTCCCTGGTGCCCTCTGAAAATGTGTCACCTCTGTATGCAATAACTGTGCATCACTTTCACATTCTGAAAATGTTCATCCTCACCACATTACAAAATTATGTGTTTCCACCACATTCTGAAATTACATTTCCCGACCAGTTTCCCAAAATGTGCATCCCTGCCATATTCTAGAACTGCGTGTTCCAGCAACATTTTTAAACTGTATCTTTCTACCACATTCTGAAATTGTGTTTCTCTGCCACATTCCAAAATTGCCTATCTTCATCACATTCTAAAAATGTGCATCACATTCATATTCCAAAATTGCATAACCCTACCACATTCTGAAAATGAGAGTCCCTGCCACAATTCAAAATGTATTTCTTTATTTGTTTGGTTTTTGGTAACTGGGTAGGTACACTAGACAAATGAGTGCTGATTTTCAGGAACAAAATTGCATGCCCAAGCCACATTCTAAAAGTATGCATCCTTGCTGCATTCCAAAACTGTGCAATTCCCACATTTCAAAATTGTGTGGATCTATCTTATTCTGAAAATGCATTTTCCTGCCATGCTACAAAATTACATATCCCACCACATTCTAAAAATGAGCATCACTGCCACTGCCACATTCTGAAATTGTAGGTGACCACAGCATTCTGAAACTGTGTATCTGTTGCATTTTGAGAATGCATGTCCATGTCATGCTGTGAAACTGCATATTGCCACTGCAATCTGAAATTAAGCATTATAAACTTGTGCATCACCACCGGACACAGAAGCTTAGCATCCATCACACATAATGAAATTGCATCTCCCTGCCATATTCAGCGACTATGTGTTCTGTATTTTGAAATTGTCTATCACTGCCACATTCAAAAAATTCATGACACCACCACACTCTGAATTTTAGCGTCCCTGCAAACATTCCAAAATAGTGTGCCCTAGCTATTTTCGGAGACTGGTGTCACACAACCTGCTGGCATTCTAAAATTGCATCCCTGCTGTATTCTAAAAAAATCTGCCCACCACTTTGGTATTCAACATTCACCGGCCCAGAGTCCCCCCCCCAAAATTTATCTAAATCAGGTCCTTCCAGTCAATTGACCTATCATCCCTACATGCTGATCTGCAAACCACCAACTGGCCCCTATCTCTGCAGCCACCAACACAAACCAAGCCCTAGACTATTTCAACTCCAAATTTTTTTTAAACTGGGATCAGCATGCTCCGCTACATAAAACCAAGGTCAGAGGTTTTCACCTTCTCTATTTCTCAGTTGAACTTTAGGTCTGCCTCTGGGCACGTGACCTGGCATAGAAAATGCACAAATCCACTGGAACACCTGCAGACCTCAACAGGAACTGTGTCTTGAGGAATGCTTGCACTAGAGCCACCAGGACAGCAAAGGCTGAATTCTTGTCTTCCTCTTTCCAGAAAAATCTTAACTACCTCTCCAAGTTCTAAAAAGATCCATGCCCTCCCCCACCCAGTCCACTCCCTTGTCCTCAAGGTAGGAGACTCCTAGTCTCCGACCCTCATTCTGTAGTCTCTACTTTCAACTCCTACTTTACCACCTGTGCATCCTTGCTCCTCTCCCTCCCCATCACCTCTTACCCCACCCCCACTGGACACTTCTGTTCTCCCTTTCTCCTTCTCACCAGTCACCCCAGATACAACTTCTAAAAGCCCTCCTGGCTCTGAACCACCCAAAACATGTCCTCATGGATTAGACCCTATGCTCCTTCAACTCTCTACCTTAGCCATTGCCTTTCCCATCTCATCCCTCCTCAACCTCCCCTTCTCTTTTGCCTCCATCCCAGACACTTTGAAGCATGCAACAGTCATTCCCCTGCCAAAAGGAGGTGACCCCTCCTCTCCCAACAACTTCCACTCTATCTCCCTCCTCCCAACCTTATCTAAACTCCAAGAACATATCGTTCAGTTCCAGCTCTCCTCTTTTATTGAATCCTCTTCCTTCTGCACCCAATTCCAGTCTGGCTTTCACAAACACAACTCCACCACTTCCTCCCTCCCTCCTCAGGCTCATGGATGCCATCCACACAGAGATGGACCAGGGCTTCCTCACTGCCACCATATTTGTCTATTTAGTTAAAGCTTTTGACACTGTCTCCTACACGCTTTTCCTACACAAACTGCAGTCAGCTGGTCTCTCAGATTCTGCAACAAACTGCTTCAACTCTTGCCTAACAGGTAGGTCACAATCAGTGAGAGTTGAAAAATCCTTATCTCCACCCTTCCCCATTCACACTTATGTCCCCCAAGGCTCCATCATTGGCCCTTCACTTTTTTCTGTATTTCTAAATGACCTTCACTCTGCCTGCCTATCTGTGGACATCCACATGTATGTGGATGACATGGTCCTGTGTGCCTCTGGGTCTTCTCCACCTGAGTAAATATCCAAGCTTCAACCCTGTTTTGATACTGTCCAGAAATGATTCAGGTCAAATCAGATCTCATGTAATACTAAAAAAACAGTCTCTATGTACTTTGCACTAGGCCAAGACTTCCCAAGCTCCAATCTAAGCTCCTAAGGAGGGAGTCAGTGCATTGGGGCAGAAGTTTGACATCTTTGCAGAATATTTAAACTAGCAAATGGGGAGAGGGGCGCAGCACCCCATATGTCAAATGGGAAGAACACCCCTCCCCCCTCAGCTAGTGGTCAAACAGGAGTTCAGCATGTTTGTAGTTCATTTACATCACCAGGTAAGGAAAAAGGTCCAGCTCCCCAAACGATGCACAGGGGAAATGCCGGACCTCTCCCAACAGCTAACACACCAAAATCTGGCCAATGGAAAATCATGTACACAAATGGTCGCAGTCTGGGAAACAAGATCCCAGACCTGCAGACAGTAATGACAAGAGGCTAAACTGGAAATAGTAGCCATTAGCAAGACATGGTTTACCAGTAACCACACTTGAGAGACTTCAGTGCCTGGCTATATACTGTTCAGAAGAGACAGAGGTGCAAAAAGGAATGGTGGAGTGGCCCTTTATGTCAATGAAAATATCAAAGCTACAGAAATTCAGAATACACATAAGGAGCCAGAAGAACTGTGGGTCACCCTGGAAACAAGAAATGGGACTGCCATACAAACTGGGGTTGTGTACAAGCCTCCAGACCAGGGGGAGGACATAGACACATTATTGTTAGAAGATATATGAAACATGACAGCTAAAGGGGAGGTTCTGATAATAGGAGACTTCAATATGCCAGATACAGATTGGTCAATACCAGTAGGAACATCTGCCAGAACTAGACACATGGTAGATTTCCTGCAGGGTGAGGGCCTCAAACAACTGGTAGAACAACCCACAAGAGATAGGACTGTCCTAGATCTAGTACTGACTAACAGGGAAAGGATCACATATCTCCAGGTAGAAGGTCACCAGAGGGCCATTGACCATCACATTGTATGATTCAGTTTGGCCACTAGAACTAAATCATCTCATTCCAAGGCAAAAATATGGGACTTCAGAGGAGCTGACTTTGATAAAATGGCCAACAGAGTTATGCTAGCCCTGGCAAAAATAAATACAGGCGAGGGGGTTAAGGCAAAGTGGGCAAGCATTAAAGATACAATACTTGAAGCAACATCCCATTGTGTTAGAGAGAAAAGGAAGTGCAAAAGAAGAAGGAAACTACTTTGGTTCTCAAAAACAGTAGCAGAAAAGGTCAGAGCCAAAAGGCTGGCCTTCAAGAAATATAAGGGAACACAGCAGGATGAAGATGGGGAGGCATTCCAAACTTCCCGAAGACAGTAAGGCAGGCAAAGCCCCAGACTGACGAAACACTATCACAAACAGTAAAAGAAGGTGACAAGACTTGCTATAGATACATTAGTGAAAGGAGAAGGTCTAGAGGGGGTATTGCTAAGATCAAAGGGGATAAGGGGGCATGTGAGGAGGAGGACCATGTAAAAGTATATTTCCTAAATAGATACTTCTGCTCAGTATTTACTGAAAAGAAGGTAGGGCAGGGCCCACAGTTCAGCACCATGAACACAGGGGGAGGGAGGTGTGCACTAGTCACTTCACAAAAGAAGGGGTTCTAAACAAGCTCGATAAGCTCAGGGTGAACAAGGCAATGGGACCTGATGGCATACATCCTGGAGTATTAAAGGAGCTAAGGAGGGAACTAGCAGAGCCATTATCAGAACTGTTTAGTGAGTCTCTGAGCACAGGAGAGGTCCCAGAAGACTGGAGAAGGGCTCATGTGATCCCGCTCCACAAGAGTGGTAGCAGGGAGGAAGCAGGGAACTACAGACCAGTCAGTCTTACCTCAGTAGTGGGCAAGATTATGGAGGCACTCCTTAAGGAAAGGATAGTGCAACACCTGGAATCCATAGGAGCACAGGATCCAAGACAGCATGGATTTACAAAAGGAAGGTCCTGTTAAACTAATATCATAGATTTCTTTAACTGGGTAACCATAGTGATGGACCAAGGGGGAGCAGCTGATGTCGCCTACCTTGACTTCATCAAAACTTTCGATACTGTTCCACATAGAAGATTGATTAATATGCGGGTAGGCTCAGGGTGGGTCAGAAGTTGGTCAACTGGGTGGCAAATTAGTTGACAGGCAGAAAACAGAGAGTGGTGGTAAATGGTATACAGTCAGAAGAGATGCAAGTCACAAGTGGGGTACCTCAGGCATCAGTCCTGGGGCCAGTTCTCTTCAATATATTCATCAGTGGCATTGCAGATGGACTGGAGGGTAAGGTTTGTCTGTTTGCAGATGTCACCAAGATCTGCAACAAAGTAGATGATCCAGATGGGGTGGGCAGAATGAGAAGAGGTTTGGATAAACTAGCAAAATGGTCGAAAGAGTGGCAACGGGGGTTTAACGCAAAGAAGTGCAAGATCATGCACATAGGGAAGAGAAACCGTGAAGCCACCTATAGGCTGGGAGGGAAGTTGCTGGCAGTCACAAGGGTAGAAAGAGACTTGGGCATTATCATCACCGATGACCTGAAATCATCCAAGCAGACCACTAAAGCAGTAGGTAAGGATAGGGGGATGTTGGGGTGTATTAGTAGGGTTATCACAAGTCAGAAGAGGGAGGTAAAAATTCCTCTTTATGAGACACTGGTTAGGCCCCATCTGGAGTACTGCATGCAGTACTGGAGGCCACACCTTCAGAAGGACATTAACCAAACTGAGGCAGTCCAGACAAGGGTAACCAAAATAGTGAGGGGACTGCATCAGAAAACATATGAGGACAGATTAACAGAGCTCAATACGTATACCCTAGAGCAAAGGAGGGAGAGAGGTGATATGATCGAAACATTTAAACACCTTATAGGCATTAACAAGGTGAAAGAGTTTAAAATGTTTCAATATAAGAAAAATAGCAGGAGAAGAGGACACAGCATGAGATCAGAGGGAGGCCGATTAAGGTGTAATGTGAGGAAGTTCTTTTTCACAGAAAGGGTGGTGAATGCATGGAACGGCCTACTTCAAGAAGTGATGGATATGAATACAGTGCAGGACTTCAAACAGGCATGGGATAGTCATAAGGGAGCAGTACAGATGAGTATGAATAGATAGATAGGCCATTGACAGAGCAAAGGTCGATGGCACATTCATACGGTAGAAAAAGAAATGGGCAGATGGGAAGGACCTTGCCGTCCTATTCTGCCATCAACTTCTATGTTTCTATGTTTCTATCCCTCCCCTCCTTCCACACCTCAGATGGGGGCAGTATTAATGACATGCCCTCATTCAAGTACCTCAGTATCTGACTTGACCAGTACCTTAACTTCTCACAGCACATAGATGCCATTCACAACAAAATCCAACCCAAGCTTCATGCCTTCTATAGGAACAAAAGTTGCATCCCCTTACCAGCCCACCACAACATCATTGCTAAGATGATCCTCCCCTTTTTTTATTATGGCAACATAGTATATGGTGCTGCCTCAAGATCCACCCTGGCCAGACTGGATCCCCCTCTTCCACTCCTTATGACATTTTGCCTTCAACTGTCCTCCCACACTCACCAATGCTCTCTTTACTCCGCTGTCTCACTTCTTTCCCTGGAAGATCACTGCCTAACCCACTGTGCCTCATTCATCTCTAAGTTCTGGCTGACTCCCGCCCCCCATCTGAGCTCCCTAATCTCACTCCCCCACCTCTTACTCCTTCCATAATCCAGGCTATCACTCCCTTCTGCTCCCCTCTCATAAATCCTTGTTGGCCAAGTTACTTTTTCCTTCCACTTTTCTAAACTCTGGAATTCTCTACTCCTAACCATTTGCTCTGCTTCCTCCAAATGCTCTTTACCCTCTCTATTATAAGGCCACACTGCCCCATCCTGTACCCACATTAGTTAATTGTCCCTCCCTGTCCCACAACTCTTCCCTTCTTCACTCCCCTTCCTACTCCTGGCCTCTTCCAACCCATTTTCTCTTCTCACCCACACCCTCACTTCCTCCTCCCCTTTAAATCCCACCAATCCACTCCCCCTATGCCCTAGCCATGTTTTAACTATAACTGATTTCTTGTGTGAGGCTGCAACTCATGCACCACAAAGTGCCTTTGTGCACTCTGAATTCTTACTCCCTTATTATTCTTGCATCTTATATTGTAAATGCTGTATAACTACTACTGTATTGCAATGCTGTTTAACCATTGTATTTTGTATTATTTGTATTTGCAATTGAATGTCTGTACTTATCCCTATCCCCACCCCCCAGAACACATCAGAAAATTAATTGTTTGAAGCTCAGTATGTCTTTCCTGGTGAAACTCTTCTAAATAAATACAATTCTAAAGCCATGTGTGCTGCTGCATTCCAGCCCCGGTCACATTCTTAAGTTCCTTGCATCTGCACATTATGGAAATGCATGCACTGTACCCACCTAGTGTAAGATTTCCTTTTTAAATTGCTTACTACAACTCATGTTTTATGTAACATGGGAGAAATAACCCATACAAAGTAGCCTGCAGGAAGGACTATGCTGTGAGTTCTGGGTATGACATCATCAGTGGCTCTTCTCGGAAAAAGGCTTTTTGGAACTGACGTTGAAATTGAAATGAGGGTTACAAAATGACTTGTAACTTTAAAAAAAAATACAGCTTTCATTTTGGGCATGAGGCTGACTGGGTATATGCTGACCCAAGTTCGGAATTTATTGTTGCTAGCAGTTTTGGTTGGATTCTGTCTTTATGGTCCATGAGGCATTTGGACATCAGTGGAAGGCCTCCAGTGAAGAAGAGTTCTGGGAGATCATAACCCAGTTAATCAGCTCTCCAGTTCTGGTCTATGCAGACCCCACTACACCCTATATTCTGCATACCAATGCCAGCCTCATTGGATTGAGCGTGGTCATTTCAGAGTATCCTGAAGGCTCATAAATCATAGCATTTACTAGTAGAAGTTTGTCACTGGTTAAATGCTACTACCCTGTTCAAGAAATGGAGATCCTTGCACTCATGTGGTCCATTGTGAACCATTTCTATGAATACCCATACGGGGCACATATCACAAACAAAAAGGAAAACAACCTTCTAATCTATGTACAGACAACAGCAGAACTGGATGCAATGGACACTGATGGTTATCAGATTTGTCCACTTCCAACTATATGGTGGAATATTGCCATATGTGAATTGAATGTATGTGAACACCTTGACAATCAGTTGAAAATGCCATTTCTGACTGACTGGGTTGAGATACCCTAAATAACCATGAAAGCCATTTGTGAAAGCTTTGACAGACAAGAAATCCTCCCTTAACAATGTACACTTTTTATGGGAAGCTTTGGAGCCTTCAGTAACTGTTTACCCCCAATATATTGCAGTTTTGTAGCTCTCTCACATACATTTTTGCCACATCTGAGCTGATTTTATCTGCAGCATAATAACATAGGCAAGATCCTGGACTCAGAGGCATTGTGAGTACCGTCTAATAGGAAGAAGATGGAAAACAACCAACGCTGTACCCTGAACATGAGACACTAGACTTTTGCTTAAACAACTCTCTACTTTAACAAAAAAACTTCAGACCACTAGCTTTTCACCAGTTATGTTTTACTAACATACTAACATACTATTTGCCAGCAGATTAGGCC
Source organism: Neoceratodus forsteri (assembly GCA_016271365.2). Taxonomy (NCBI): domain Eukaryota; kingdom Metazoa; phylum Chordata; order Ceratodontiformes; family Ceratodontidae; genus Neoceratodus; species Neoceratodus forsteri. The sequence goes on from CM028133.1 coordinate 866,545,327, forward strand.
TTATGGTCTATCAAGTCTGCTCGAACCTAGATCCTTAGTTGGGTGCCGAGACCCTCCCATCCCTTGTGCTCCAGAAACCCCTATCATCCATCCCCACCCCCCCGGGACAGGCCATCATCTGATACATCCACTTTCTGTGTCTGTCCCACCCTCTCTTAAAGCTATCCACTGTGGATCTCGAACCAGCTCACCAGGCAGAGCATTCCAGGGGTCCACCACCCTCTCAGTGAAAACCTCCTCCTCTTTTCCCCTCACCCTTCCACCTTCCAACTTCAAACCATGCCCTCTGGTGATGCCTCCTGCTTTAGTCTAAAGATCCCTCCATGTTTACCCTATTTATTCCTTGAGGTACTTGAAGACCTCAATCATGTCCCCTGCCTCCTCTCCTCCAATGAAAACAGGCAGAGCTCCTCAAGTCTGTCCTCGTAAGTAAAATCCCTGCCCTCGTATCATCTTTGTTGCCCTCCTCTGTACCCTCTCCAGGAGCTGTATGTCCCTCTTCAAGTGTGGTCTCCAGTATGTACACAGTACTCAAGGTGTAGTCTAACCAGTCCATTGTACAGCGGCAGAATCACTTCCTTGCTCCTAGAGGTGATCCCCCTTGCGATGCATCCCAACATCCTGTTTGCCTTGCTAGCTGCCTCCTGCACTGCTCAGTGTTAATACATGTATCCACCATGACCCCTAGGTCTTTTTCCCCTGTTGAGGCTTCCAGCACCTCCTCCCAGGGTGTACCTGTGTTTGGAGTTTCCCGACCAAGATGCAACACCTTGCACTTGGTGATATTGAAATTTAATTTCCATGTGTCAGCCCAGCTTTCCAGGGTGTCCAGGTCCCCTTGCAGGGCCAACCTCCCCTCTTCTCCCTCAACTACTGCTCCCATCTTGGAGTCATCCACGAAGAGACTCATTTCACACCCTATACCATCCCTGATGTCTGATATGTATGCATTAAACAGGATTGGACCCAGGACCGAGCCCTGTGGTACCCCACTACCAACCTCTGTAGGGTTCTAGAGCTCCCCACAGACCACTACTCTCTGAGTGCGTCCAACTATCCAGTTTTCAATCCATCTGACCATCAAAGGGCCTACTCCTAACCCCATCAGTTTCTCCACCAGACCATTGTGGGGGACAGAGTCAAACGCCTTTGCTGAAGTCCAAGAATAATACATCCACAGGCTTACCTCTGTCCAGTTCTGATGTTACCCATTCATAGAACTCCACAAGGTTGGTTTGACATGATCTACCTGGCACAAACCCATGCTGCCGACTATCCAGACCTCCCACCTCCTCCAAGTAAACCCCAATCGTTCCTTTGGTATACTCTCCATTAATTTTCCCACCACGAGGTTAAACTGATGGGTCTATAGTTTCCTGGTACTTCCTTCGACCCCCTTATGGATTGGTACCATGTGCTCTCGCCAATCCCTAGGTACCTTCCCTGTCTCAAGTGACCTGTTGAAAAGCTCTGCCAGGTGCAGCCAGTATGTCCGCCAATTCCCATAGTACTCTCGGATGAATGCCATCCGCCCAGGAGATTTGTCTTTCTTTAGGCCTTGAGGGCAACCACACCCTTTGGTGGGATGGCATCATCCGCCCTCCACCTTACTGGTCTTTTTATCCTTATCCAGATGTGACACCCCTGGGGTACCTTTCCCTCCCTTTTGCTCCATTTCTGTTGCTCCCCTGATCCCACTCCCTGCCACTTCTATCCCCTTTGTGCCTTGCTTTGTAGATATCCCATCCCCCTCCCTAGTGAACACAGAGGCAAAGTACTCGTTAAATACCTCTGCCTGGTCCCTCGCCTCTTCCACCCACCCTCCTTCTGATCTCAATCTGCTGAGTTGGCCCTTAGTTTTTCTCCGCTCCCCAATGTACTGGAAGAACCCCTTTTCCCCTCCATGTATCCCCTGTGCCAGCCGTTGCTCTTTACTGGACTTTGCTCCCCTCACCATACGGGTGACTTTTCTAGATGCAAGCTGGTACATTTCTTTATCCCTATCCCTCTGTTGTTTTATATTTTTGTAAGTCGCCTCTTTTCTCTGACTGCTACCTGGACCTCACTGGACCACCAGCATGGTTTATGTGACCTTGCTCCTTACGCTTCAACTTAGCGCAGATCCTGACTGCCCCATGAAGTCACCGCTTTATGACCTCCCATCTCCTTTCCACACTTGTTGTTGAGGTAATCCCCTTAGTGATTCTTGAGAATATTTCCCATGCCCATAAAGTCTGCCCCCTGAAGTCCACTGCCAGTGTCCTAGATCTCACCCCACTCCCCCAATGCTTATTTGAAACCAGACAGTATTGTGGTCACTCCCAGTCAGGGGTCCTGTACAACCATGTCCCTTACCAGATCCCCATCTGCCAGAACCACATCCAGGACATGCCCTCCCTTGTGGGCTCCATCACATGCTGTGTTAAGAACACATCCTGGAAGCCATCCAGCAGCCTCTGCTCCTTGGCCACCTTAGAGGACATGGTTCCCCAGTTTGTACCTGGTATATTAAGGTCCCCATCAACACCACTCCTTCCCTTTTGGACCACACTGGGCAATGATGTTGTCCAGCAAACCATCCTCTAGAACATCACTCATCCCGGGGCCTATATGCTACTCCCAGCTTGACCTTATCTCCTGCTGGGGATCTTAGGTGACCCATAAGGCCTCCACGTTTCCTCTGCCTCTTCTACCATAGCAATTTCTATGTCATCTCTAATGAACATAGCCACTCCACCCCTCTGCCCTCCTTTCTATCCTTCCTAAGCATAGTGTACCTTGCACATTTAGGTCCCAGTCATGGTTTTGTTGGCCCACGTTTCGTGACTGCCGCCACATCCACCCCACCTCGAACAGCATGGCCTGGAACCTGGCAACTTGTTTCCCAAGCTCCTGGCATTTACTAACACTAACCCCACCCCTTATCCCTGATCCTTTTGTCGAACCCCACCCAGATTCCTTATACTCCATCCTCCCCTGCTCCTCCTGAAACCTCCACCTCCAGTCTGTTTCCCCTCCCCCTTGGGCTTGAAGGCTACTCCTCATCTGGAGGGAGGCTTTGGTCAGCCCTCCTTATCCCTTCCTCCTTACAAGTTTAAACCCCACCTTTCTTGTATGTAGTCAGCCATCCCTGTTTAAGGACTTCCTTCCCTAATGGGGCAAGATGAAACCTGTCCTTGGCATATAGTCCCTTATCCTCCCAAACTCCATTCCATTTCCTAACACCCCCAACCCATTCTCTTCACCCCACTTCCTGAGCCATTCATTAACCTCTGTGAGCTTTATTTTTCTCCACTGAGGCCTTTGGTACTGGCAATATCTCCGAAAAGAAATGTTGCATCCATTATCCCGACAGACTCTGGCAGTTCTTGGAACCTTGCTTGGATTTCCATAATGCTATTTCCTCTAGATCATTAGTTCCCAAATGCACCAGGAATCCGGTTTCCTCCACAATCCCTAACCATTTCATACACTATGAACTTTGCTCTGTGCACTGTCAGCCCAGAGATACTCACTACCTTCACCTGGCTATGGCATCCATCCCCTGTCCCTCCCAATGGATACCCTTAATCATCGAGTCTCCCAGTAACAGAACCTTAACACCGCCATCATCCTTATGGTTACCTCCACTATGCCCTCTCAGCCCCCCTCCCCCACTTTATTCATGATCGCAATTTCATGGGAGTCTTCCTGCCTTATTAGAGACCCCCTTGTCACCCTCCCCTTTCTGCCTCCCTTGTTATTTTGCCCACTTAACACAAACCCCTCTGAATAGGTGTCCCTTTAACCTCTCTTATCTGAACCATTTATCCTGGCCCTGATGGTTTCCCCTTCCCCGCCCTCATCCCCCTTGTAATAGTACCCTGTCTCCAGAGGCTCTCTGTGGGTCCCCTTTAGCTAGGCCCCATCCTTGGTACTGACCTTCCTGCTGAAGGGGGCCCTCTCCCACCTCCTTGTCTTCCAGTTCCTCTCCAATCATGCTCTCCTCCCTCATGTCTGGAATATGTTGCATCTCCCCATTTGCTTAACATATATGTTTCCTTCTCCTCTGGGACTATGTCTTCCTTTCCATAGCTGTTCTGTGATGCCCTATGGGTATCTGACTCCTCCCCCGCCTCTGTATAAGTTTCCTCATTTCCACCAACCCTTCCTCCCCTCTAGGATGCTTAGTATCTCAAATTTATTGTGACACTCTATGTCAGCCTCCATCAAGTATCCGAGTTTCCCTGACTGCATCTCTAAACTGACCTCTTCTTCCTCTCTGCACTGTTCACCTTAGGAGCCCTTCCCACAGTCTGCTGTTTTAGGCTTCCGCACAACAGCCCTCCTGACTCTTCCCTCCAGTCTCCTTGAATGAATTTTCACCCTGTCCGCTTCCCTTAGCATCAACTTCCCTATCTAAGGGTCCTCTGTCCCTAATATCCCCCTTCTGCTTGCTGTAGCATAATGTCCTGTAATTTCAGAGCGTTGCCCCAGCCTCCCCTCAGCCCCACCCTTCTGCTGCCCATATCCACACCCCTTATCCTTGGACACCCCCAGCTCCCACAGCTTACTCCTTAACCAATATACCTCACTCCTGATACAAGATAGCTGTCTACAGAGTGGGCAGCCTCCCTCTCTCCAGGCCCAATTTAGAATTATTGCCATCCCACAGCCTGTGCAGCCTACAACCCTTCCGAAGATGCCTGTCATGGTGCAATATGGCCACCCTGATTATCCCCCTCTGTTTATAATAGCACACCCCCTTTTCTCAGTCCCTTTCCCTGAGTACAGTTTCTCTCTATACTGACTGTAGTTATTTACAAACCCAATTTCAACCCCACCAACAAAGTTCCCAAGTCTCACAAACACATACAGTCCAGTATGTGTTCAGTCCCACTAACAGTGTGTGTAAGCAGACTCCAGGTACCGTATGATGTCACAGGCCCACCAATTCCTGTTGCTTCAAATTTCAGTCCCAAACAGAAATACTCAGCCCTTAAATCCCAACCCCCAGTGGCTTTTCAGTATTTAAGAAAGCCTACTTTAGTGTTATTCAATTCTTTTATTTTGTTTTACTTTTCCCCCATTGTTGGTCCACAAAGTGTTGCAGATAATGCAGTACTTGTTTAATTTAGTTTTTCCAAATGTATCTGACTCTCTCCTGCTAACCTCACAATTACTATTTGTGACATCACAGTCTGTAGTCATGGTGAGCACTATAATGTCTTCAGTAATAGCACTGTGAGTTTATCTGTGGAGAAGTAAATGCTTTTTATACAGACTTTTTGAATAGACTACCAAAATGTGTGTAAACCTTGGACAGGAACATTGAAACTGGAAAAAAAATGTATTCCCTTGTAAATTGTAATAGCTGAAACATCATGACCTGAAATCTCCCAAGCAGACCACTAAAGCAGTAGGTAAGGATTTGGGGATTTGGGGGTGTATTAGTAGGATTATCACAAGTTGGAAGAGGGAGGTAATAATCCCTCTTTAAAAGACACTGGTTAGGCCCCATCTGAAGTATTGTGTGCAGTACTGGAGGCCACACCTTCACAAAGACATTAACCAAATTGAGGCAGTCCACACAAGGGCAAACAAAATGGTGCAGGGACTGCATCAGAAAACATACGAGGACAGATTAATGGAGCTCAATATGTATACCCTAGAGCAGAGGAGGAAGAGAGGTGATATGATCGAAACATTCAAACACATTAAGGGCATTAATAAGGTGAAAGAGTCTAACATATTTCAATATAAGAAAAACAGCAGAACAAAAGGACACAGCATGATATTAGAGGGAGGCAGATTAAGGGGTAATGTGAAGAAGTTCTTTTTCACATAAAGGGTGGTGGATGCATGGAATGGCCTACCTCAGAAAGTGGTGGATACGAATACAGTGCAGGGTTTCAAACAGGCATGGGATAGGCATATAAGGGATCAATACAGATGAGTATGAATAGATAGGCCATTGACAGAGCAAATGCCAATGGCACATTCATAAGGTAGAAAAACAAATGTGCAGACTGGATGGGCCTTGCGGTCCTTATTTGCCTTCAACTTCTATGTTTCTATGAAGGTATATGCTGAACTGTAGAGATTACAAAATCACACATGCCCACACAATGCAAAGCATCATGGGCTGCATATGCAAATCACCACAGAATGTTATGCTGGTTCAACTTTAAGCAGAATTGCATGGTGCCGAAAGGCCTCTCACACAGTTTGCAAAGGGTGGTAACCGATGACATAGACACGTGTTTCATCCTACCAGGACTCATCAGTATGCCTCGTCTGTTTGACACCCCAGTGGAATGAACCAGCTACCCTAAGACAGTGTGTCTTGGTTATGTTGTGGAGAACCCACATTAAGGAATGCTCATTAAGGAATGTCCAAGCTGTGACTGAAGGATAATTTGCTCTGTTGAGAAACCCAAAGTCCCCATGTTTCCTCAACAGCAATTGCTTCTGCCTACCAGGTTCTGGTGTATGGTACTCTGTGCCTTACAAAATGAAATAGTGCCTTTAGGAACTGAGAAAATACTGGACTTAGCCCTCTACAGGTTCTAGTGACCACAGATGGAGTGATGTGCATAGACTGTGATGCACATAGGGTGGTCATGGAAGAGGTGCATGGAGAAGTGCTGATAGTTACAGCAATGAATGGGAAAAATATTACTCCTGCCAGGGTCAATTTCTTTCAGTTGCAGGTTCGGGATAGAGACAGTTGCTGGAATTATCATATACTGAAAGGACACCAGCAATCAATTCATCAGATTGCAGGAGTCCCATAACAAAATAGTGTAAGGATATAAAATGTTACATTATGTTGATATCTTTCACTGAAGTGGCTCACTAACAGCCCTTGCAGGAATCAAACTGTGGGTCCCAGGTCCACAAGACAGCAGCTCTAGACAGTCAGTTAAAGGGAACTTCCCAGTAGTTAGGAAGCAAAATTGTATTTTTAACTTTGCTTTGCCATCTGCTTCTCTTCAGTTGCTCTTGCAGTTCCCCAACACTGCAGGGCTCTGTTATTGCAGCATCTCACATGTAGATGGCAGTATAACACAGTGGTTTAAGGCTGTGAGCTGCAAATCGGTATACCTGGGTTTGAATCTCACAGACCCCACTTACATACTGTGTGACCCTGAGCAAGTCACTTAATGTCCATGTGCTCCCAGGTGGCACCTGTAAACAAGCTTTTAGCACAGTGTGCCACTCCTGGTTAAACAATTGGAAAAAACAGATGGCACTGCTTAGCAACTGCATTTCACATACCTAATAAAGAGAAAAAAGCATACAGTGAATAAAAATACATTTCAATGTTTTTATGAGTTGTCCTCCTCATGATAGAACCCATATAGAATGATACTGATGTATTGGATGCTGGACCATTAGCTATCAATTCAACCTGAGTGGAAAGAACTGTTGGTGGAGAGATACAAGGGTTACTAAGAAGCTGTCACTGAAATCTCCATTAATAAATGGTTTAGATAATTACATGCATTCTCCTGACAGTGGGGGGGGGGTATATATTTTTGCTGTAATTATGTATTTTATTAAATTTAACAAAAGATGTTTCAGAATTTGCTCCTGATTGCCTTCTTGTCTTTGCTAAATAAAAGTGCGGATTAATTTTTTGAATACTCCATTAATTGCACCAAAGATAGTGAAAATCAGGTGGCTCTACATTTGTTAATCACAAGGCAAGGTTAATTGTGACACACATTGTGTTGATGACTCTCTCTGTCTCTCTCTCTTGGTGAGTGGGGATCACAGGTGCTAGTCCCACAACTGGCAGCCATTTGTACCCTTCAGTATTGGGTGCATCAAGTCAGTTTGTTCTCAGCTGTGCTATGTGGGCAAATACTATGCTGTAAAGAAGCAGCTATCAAGCCAATCAATGCCAGGAAGCTGCCTGATACATGAACAGCATATACTGCAGCAGTAATATGAATCACAAGGAGCCCAGACATAAAAGCCTTATATGAAGATTTGACTGCATATGGAAGCCTTATAATAAGGGTGGAGTTTACATTATCTTCAAACCTCCTTTTTCTAAGTCTTTCTGACAGAAGATGAAAGACAAAGAGACAGAGAATAATGCTTTTCTGGTTCTCCTTTTCATCTTCCCTTTCAGCCAACTTCCTCATTCTGTTTCAAACCCTGTTTAGAGGTGTTCCACTATGGTAAGCTTTAAACAAAGCCTCAAGCACTTGAGAAGATAGACAGAGAAATAAAGAGAGAGATAGGGCAATTTGTAAAACAGAGACTTTCCTGCAGGCTACATGATCGGATATATTCTATGAGCCAGCAGAGAAAGAAGTGCAGCATTAATCTCTCCATGACAGCAATACTGCCATTTGGAGCAGAACACACAGTTACTGTACTGTATTTTGTGTGTGTGTGTGGGGGGGGGGAGGACAGAATTAAAGGCAATCTCTACTCTTGTCTGTTCTGCAATTTTTAGTTATTGATTTCTAAGGTTTATGTGTGACAAGTAAATTCAGTAAACACATTAAAAACTTTTTTTTTAAATAATTATTGTGTATGCATCCACTCTGTGTAGAAAGAGGAAGAAAGAGAGTGATGCCAAATCTTTACCACCTCTCATAGTGCAATAGGAATGCTGAAGGCAAATTATTATTCTTGCTAACTTGGATCCTGTTAAATCTTTAAATGATGTATTTATTTAGCTTTTGTTAACCAGGTAAGTGCACTAGACATGTGGTGCTGTTTTTCCAGCATCACCTGGGAGATTACTGACTACACAACAAATGCAGGATTTTAAAATACAGCAAGACCTGCCCGGTGGTGCTGATGGTTGAGGCACTGGATGCCACACCTTGTGCTATGCTGGTGACCCAGGTTCGGGAATGACCTTGGGTTGTCGAGGTGCCGGCATGGGGGGGGAAGAGTAGGATCGAGCATGCCAATGGACAGCGCTTCTCCCCTGAGGATGGTGAGGGTGACTTGGCACGTCCCTGTAGTTCCACTCTCACTGGGTGGAGGTCCAGTGGGTAGCGTAGGTGGAGAGGGGGTGGCAAACAATTATAGGAGGTGGATGGGGCTGAGCTAGCACCATGGGGTATGTTGCTTGCCTCCACACTGCTGCACAGCCATGTGCCAGGGCCTCGGGGACGGAGGTTAGGGAGAAAACCTGTAAATTGCCTATGTATCCCTATTACCAGTTGGCAGATGGAGGCGATGGCAACCAAATAGTTATATAAAAAAATAAAGCAAGAGCAGCACAAATGTACAGTAATGAGATTTACAGAAAGTGCATCAAATATACAGCAGTTACTGATAACAGCAATGTGCAATCCTTACAAAAAGCATGAATTCTAAGACGGTGTGCAAACAGAAGCATTTAATATGCATAAATATTGTTCTTGTCTTCTTTTTTGTTTTTAGACTGAGTTCTCCATTTAATTTTGCCACAAAAAAAACACAGTATAGTAGATGCCTTGGATGTTTGACTAATAGTAAAATTGCTTGCTGTAGTTTTATACTACTTTCAGTACAACAGTTACATAAGAAAGAAAAAAGGCAAGGCAAGTTTTATTTAAGAGATGCCCATCCCGGAGGCTTTGGGCACCGTACAACAATCAAAATAAATACAAAGCAACATAATAATAAACATTTATATACAATATTCCAAACAATTAAAACAGAATTTACTACCCTCAACAGCAACTAAATTCAGAATAACTAAAAACTAAATCAGACATCCATTTCTAAAAGACAGGTAGGGACTATAAAACACAGTCCGGGAAGGCCTGGTTATACAAGAAGGCCTTGAGGTGGGCCTTAAATACCTCCACAGAAGGGGCCTCCCTGATGGCTAAAGGAATTGTATTCCACAGGACGTGGGCGGCGACACTAAATGCTCTGTCACCAGCAGTTTTTAAACTTATCCTGGAAATCGTGAGGAGAAAAAAAGAACACAGTACTTTTAGAAAAGCTTAGAAGGATTCCTTTCAGTGTGAGTGATTTATTCTAACCAGCATTACAGTACGTGTTCAAGCAGATATGAGTAAAATTGATTTGAAATAAAGACCTTCCTAAATTGAAATGTAAATTAGCAGTTAGCATGTATGAAGCATATACATAAGCAAATGAAGCATGTTGCTATGTTCCAAAAAAATTACAAGTGGAACATTTTATACCTTGTTTAGCTCTAATTTAATGCAGAAAAGGATCACCCTTCCCAGCTTTCAGTGTACATGAGGCTGACACATCATCACATAGTAATCTTCCTTCTGTTGGAAAGGATGTCTCCACTTCAGTGTACAGGAGTTTCTTAATGGTAGTCTATTAATTCATCATACTGAATCCAGTAATACAGTTAGTTCATGCATCAGTTCAGTAAATTCTAAAATAATCAGTTAGGGAATATGGTACTACACAGTTTGTTGTTCCTTTTGAGGTCAAAGAATCATGAAAAAGCAGGGTAGCACAAAAAATACAGTTCAGAACAAATACACATAAATGCTGCACTTTTTACAAATACAGCTATCACTCTTAAATATTTTATATGTTTCAGATCATATAAAGTAGTATTAGACCTTGACTGAGAATGATGTAACACACAAATGATCACTATTACTCATTCCACCATGAATGCATATGTTATTGATAAATCTACATATTTCATTGCAACCTTTCAAACCCTTGGTCTTGTATGATCTTTAACAATAGAAACAAGTATAAAATGCAAGAACAAATGTTTCCAAAACACTAATATGCAAGCAAATACAACTACAGATGCAAATGCTGTACACATACTAGAGATATGTAAAAAATCATCCCTTGTACAGCCCTAATGAAAAGCATTGTGACATTCTATGACATTGCTTTCATTCTGGTTCAAGTCTACATGCCTCAATATACAGTACCATGAAGGGTGACTTCATAACATTATCCAGCATTTACCACTGGGTAATTCAAATCAAAGATGATGCTTGGATTTTAAGTTTCAGCTATATTCATGAACTGCAGAATCATTATTTGTTTTACCATTTATTGACCTAGAATAGCCCAGCTCAGATTCAATATGTACCCCCCCATACCCACTATTAGAGAATCTTAAATTACTGACTCCTTCATCTAAACCCTTGAGAATCATCTCCTCACTCTAGCCAACTGTAACTACTTACTTGCTTAAACTGTTATGTGCTGGACCCTGTTTTTTGACTGTGCCTTATACACCAAACCTATTTGCTTAACTGTTCCTCTCTCCTGTAGCTCTCTTATGAGATTTGTTTTTCCTTGTGTAATAGGAATAGCAATTGACCTTTCTAACCACTAGAAATGTTATATGGTCTCCAATTTTAATACAAAGAAGTGCAGTAAGTTCCAGTCTCCTCTTTTATTTGCAGCACAAATATCTTGCAAACTTGACTTTACATGATGTCTCTTTACATGTTAACTCTTGTGTGAAACTATTTATGTAAGTAGTTCTGGAGTGCCCTTGAAAATCAGACTGTTTGGTTCCAATGAGCTTTTCCAGTTATCAAAAAACAGTAGTCATTGGGGTCCTTCTTTTGCACATTTTTATACCAGGGTAGAATGAAGCACTGAAAGGTAATGGGACTTGCTAAAGGTTACAAAGCAAGTAAATGGCTCAAATGGCTCATATGTGCTTGAACCTGTATTTGCTGGCTGCCACACATGTGCTCAAGACAAGTCACTAGACCATGTTGCCAACATATGTCCTCAGCTACTCTAGAAAGTAAATGCAGGATACTCCAAATAGAGGATTGAAATAAGTGACAGTGCACTTCTGTTTTTGTAAAATGTTCTGAAAAAGGATTTCTACAACAAGGAATACCTAACGTTAGTTAGGTACCCCTTCTATGCAGTACCTGATGCACTGCCCCACTCAATGTGTAGTATTTGTACATTTGAAAAATAGTAGAGTTGGGACAAAAACAAAGAGCATGCTAACAGCATCTCCTGGTGCTCACAAAACAAAGTTCTATTACAACAAACTCTGGCCAGAGCCAGCATGGCTGCAGCTGATGGTCAGATACACGGCACTGTACGACAACTCTGGAGCAAAAGCAACCGAATCTAACATGCCAAATTTGGCCACTGAAATTATCTATGCATGCAACACCAGCTCCCTCTTCCCAGTCCTGATGCAGGAGTCCCTGATATCAAGTAACAACAGCTCCCTCTCCTCAATCCAATACTGGATTCCCTGAAGTCAAGTGGCATGCACTGTCTCTCCCCAGTCTCAATGCAAGAGTCCCTGGTTTCAAGCAGCACCCACTCCCTCTCCTCAATTCCAGTGCAAAGGTCCCTGGTGTCAAGTGACAGCTACACCCTCACTTCCCTTGAAGCAGTCTCAGGCATCATACAGCTCTCCTTCCCAATTCCAATGTAGGAGTCCCTTATGTCAAGCAACAACAGCTCCCCCTCCCCATTTCCAATACAGGAGTCTCGGATGTCAAGTGGCTTCTACTCCCTCTCCCCAGTTTCAATGCAGGAGTCCCTGGTATCAAGCAGCTCCTACTGCCTCTCCCCAGTCCTATTGCAGGAGTCCCTGATATCAAGAGGCATCCAGTCCCCAATTCCAATGCAGGAGTCCCTGATGTCAAGCATCTCCCACTCTCTCTCTCTCCCAAATTCCAAATCAGAGGTCCCTGGTGTCAGTTGGCATCTACACTCTCAGTTCCCTTGAAGCAGTCTCAGGCATCATTTCTCTCCCCTCCCAAATTCCAATGCAGGAGTCCCTAATGTCAAGCAACAACAGCTCCCCCTCCCCAGTTCCAGTACAGAAGTCACTGGTGTCAAGGGGCTCCCATTCCCTCTCCCCAATTCCAGTGCAGAGGTCCCTGGTGTGAAGTAGCATCCACACCTGCAGTTTCCTTGGAGCAGTCTCACACATCATGCAGTTCCCCTCCCTAGTTCCAACAACAGCTACCCCTCCCCAGTTCCAATACAGGACTCCCTGGTGTCAAGCGGTTCCCACTCCCTCTCCTCAATTCCAATGCAGGAGTCCCTGATGTCAAGTGGCTCCCCCTCCATCTCCTCAGTTCCAATGCAGGAGTCCCTGGTGTCAAATGGCTCCCACTCCATCTCTCCAGTCCCAATGCAGGAGTCCCTGATATCAAGCGGCACCCACTCCCTCTCCCAAATTCCAGTGCAGAAGTCCCTAATATCAAATGGCTCCCACTCCCTCTCCACAATTCCAATGTAGGAGTCCCTGATGTCAAGCGGCTCCCACTTCCTCTTCCCTGTCCCAATGCAGGAGTCCCTGATGTCAAGTGTCACCTACTCCCTCTCCCCAAATCCAAGGCAGGATTCCCTGATGGCAAGCAGCACCTACTCCCTCTCCCCAAATCCAATGCAGGAGCCCCTGATGTCAAGCAATTCCCACTCTCCCTTCCCCTAGTCCTAATGTAGGAGTCCCTGATATCAAGCAACAACAGTTCCCTTTCCCCAGTCCTAATGCAGGAATCCTTGATGTCATGCAGCACTCACTCCCTCTACCCAATCCCAATGCAGGACGCCCTCGTGTCACGCAGCATTCACTCCCTCTTTCCAGTTCCAATGCAGGAGTCCCTGGTGTCACACAGCATTCACTCCCTCTTCCTAGTTCCAATGTAGGAGTTCCTGGTACCATGCAGCATTCATTCTCTCTCCCCAATTCCAATGCAGGAGTCCCTGATGTCAAGTGGCTCCCACTCCCTCACCCCAGTCAAAATGCAGAAGTCCCTTAAGTCAAGTAACTCCCACTCCCTCTCCCCAGTCCAAATGCAGGAGTCCCCTAAGTCAAGCATCTCCCACTCCCTCTCCCCAGTTCCAGTGCAGGAGTCCCTGGTGTCACACAGCACTCACTCCAAGTTCCAGTGTAGAAGTCCCTGGTGTCCAGTGGCACCCACTTCCTCTCCCCAATTTTAGTGTAGAAATCCCTGGAATCTGGTGTCATCTCTTCCCTCTCTCTCTAGTCCTGTTGCAGCAGTCCTTGTTTTGTAGTGGCTCTCGCTTCCTGCAAACTCATAAAGCACCCCCAACAACCGGTGCAATAAACAGAAAAGATTTCTGAATAATTTGGATGGCAGCTAGCACAGGGTTTCTCACACCACCCTGGCTGTCTGCCATCCGAATGCAACAGTAAGTGCCATAGAGATACAGTCTATCTTCTTGCATATATTTTCATAAATTCTTCTTCTTTTTTCATTTATTTGAATTTTTTGCTCCCTGCACACCAGGAGTGGGAACTCAGAATCAAATTGGCTGCCCACCAGCCTGACCACTGCTAACCAACCCCAAGACCCCCACAACTTGCCCCCTGTGATGGGTCTGGGAAGGGAGCTTCCAACCCCCCCGGAGCACAATCCAAATCCCGGGAGGTGGCAGACCAGCAGGACAGGATGAGACTTCATGAAGCCCCCAGTTACCATTTTTTCTTGACCCTGCTCCCTCCCTCCCTATGTACAACCATGCATGTGTTGGGGGCACACACACACTGCTATTGCCATCCATTTGTCCTCCCAGCCTACACCACCATCCAGCCCCCCCAGAGGTCAGCTGACAGGCAGGACAATGATCCCTCCCTCCCCGAGAGAGGAGAGCAGTCCTCTGGATGCTCAATCCTCTCTCACCCCAGCCAACTCCCAAGGGCCTGGGCTCATTTCCGAATATGGATTTCTGGTGTGGTGTGAGGTGTGGTGGCCAGCGCCAAAACCTCCAGCGTCACTGGGCCGGTTATTTTCATAAATTCAAATGCAAAAAACAGATGCATGAAATACTGTACACTAAGGAGGGTTAGTGCCAAGTGATGCCACTCAGTACCATTGTTACTTTGATTACAGATGGTGTATATTACTAACAATGGTCCTTTGCCATGAATTATTTGCTTTTTTTTTATATGTCCTAGTCTGGATTTTTGCCAAGAAGGTTGTCAGGTGAGAAACAACCTCAGTGAGACACAAGTGTCATGGAATTGCAAGAACAAGCTAACTGCATTTTTATTGCTCACCACTTAGGTATAAAATGACCTAACAGCACCAGCTGATCCTACACATGTCACTCAGACCTTATCTCATGTTTTCAAAACAACCACTGCAACTCTGCCCTGCAAAAGCTCATTCATAAATTACTGCTGCACAGAGATGCAAGGCACAAATGCATGGCCACATTCTTTTCTAGTCAGAGAAGCAGTCTTTGTTTTTGCAATGGAGTGCAACATGCCACCCTTGAATACTGAGAAGAATGCAGTATTCCTCAGAAATAATATCACTGGGAGGTAGTATAGTGGGTGTAGAGGAAAGGCTTAGAAACCAGGAGAAGAGATTCAAATCCAATCACAGCCACTTGTTCACTCTGTGATATGGAGCAAGTCCCCACTGCTATAAAATAAAATTGTGATATATCAGGATACCACTGAAAAAGATGCTGCATTCCAGCTGAGTAAACACAGGTAAATAAATGCAAAATAAAGAAAAAATAAATAACCCAACATTTAGACAATATTCACTGCTCTAGATGTCAAAAGCATAACCGAAAGAAAAATACCCCGTGGGGTGGTGGGAGCATGCACCACGGCAGGATTCAAACATGCATGGAATAGGAATATGGGAATCAAAGTGATGAGAAGAAATAACTTAAGCCAATGACCAGCTATTGTCACTGGTCGCCATTACAGGTAGAGTAAATGGGCAGACTGGATGGGTCTGCCAACAACTTCTATGTTTCTATAAACATTTTTTTCCCCCAAAATGAGCTTGGATTGCCAATTAAGAGTTTTGCACAGCACAAGAGGAGGAGATGGCAGTGTGGTTCAGTGGTCAGAGGGAAATGATTTGGAAATCAGGAGTCCCTGGTTCAAATGCAACTGCAGTCACTTGTTCACTCCTTGATCTGGAGCAAGTCACTTAACCTTCCCCTGCTTCACTTCCCTCTGCCTTAAAGTTGTGTAGCAGGATCCTGCTAAAAACATGTTGAATGTCAGCTGGGCTATCCTGAGTGAAGTAAACTGTAACAAATAAAACTGGTGAACTTTACACAATATTCATTACTTGGTTGCTTGTATTGGCAGTGATGAGCTTTTCAGGATATGATACCCTCGGGTTTCCAACAAAGAGGTAAGCAGTTAGGACTGCCAGGATAAAAATGCTGATCATGCAGCAGACAACAGTACAGCTGAGCCTGCAGAGCTCTTCGGTGCAGGGCAACTAAGGCTCCCGCTGCCACCCTCGGTGATGGCACACCTCTTCTCATCTGCCAGGTACAGTTTTGAATCCAAGTTGCAGCAGATCAGATCTGAGATGCAATCAACAAGGTTGCCTGATGCTGGACTCTGTGCTGTTAGGGTCATCAGTACTGCAACAGCAGTAAGTGAGTTCCGAGGCAGCCAGGTTAAATATGTAGCCATCATCCACGTTGATGGCCCCCAGGGAATATGAAACACCTACAGACAGATGACTGAAACCAGAAACATGAAAATGGGAGTCTAGAAAATAAACATGCATTTTTGTTGTTTGTAATTTGGGCTTTGGAAAGTCCCAGATGGTGGAACTTTGGACTTGCGACAAAAGTTAAGAGAAACTTCCTATTGGAGATCAGGCTTCTGTAGCAGGATTCCATAAGCATATAAAGGTGTAGGGCAGGGGAAGGGAAATGAAGACTCTAGACAGTATGTGCATGGGTTGTAGGACAGGCATGTCTGCCTCTAAAATAAATTTTCATCTCCAGGCATGGAAGGAGCTGTCAGGAATTCTGCAAAGTAGCAACTGGCATGTCGGTGTAATGCAAAATCAGTGCCCATTGGTTAGAGCTAGGGCTAGAAGTGTGGCTGTTGCTGCTGCCTGAGCACCAGTGGCAGAGTCTGCCATATCCAATATGGCCACTGGAGTTATCTGCGCATGCACAGCAACTTGCGCATGCGCAGTAAGCACCATCAGCCATATTGGACATGGTGGACAGTGCCGTGTTCCAGCTGCTGAACGAAATAGTGTGGTGGCTGCATGTCCTCCTCTTTCACCAGAACTCCAAAGAAAAAGGAGTGGACAGTATCCGATCAGTTCCTTTTTCTCAACAATCCCAAAATGGCTGCAGGACTCCATCCACTGCAGCCATAACAAACAGCAGAGGAAGGAGCACTCTAATGCAAGGATGGTGTTGAATACTTTAGGCTTCAATTCTAGTCATACAGAAATGTCAAGTCTTGTACACTAAGATAAGAAACACCAGTGTACCATAACAAAGAAAGGGACAAGCAGAAGACCCTATAGGGCGTTGAGGCCTTGATGCCACTTCATTATGGGGTGGGACAGTAAGTACACAAGTGGCCTTAAATGCACCTGGCAAATAACTAATAAATAAAACAAACAGACAGAAAAATAAAAAACAGACAAAAAGAGCTGGTTTGTGCTGTCCAGCTCAGTTTAGTACTTGATTACAATACTTTTAAAACCATCTCTATGGCTGGATAATTCATAAATGGTAGTATTCAAAAATTCATAAGGGCTTTCATTCATGTCTCTGAAAGGATCGCCAGAAGAGTTAGATAAAATCAGGGTAGACTGAATAGCACCAATGGGTGAATATAATGTAAAACTGATGGAGGCAAATAACATTTTTTTATTTATAAAAATCATTTAATTAGTATTTCTGTCCAATTTCTTATACAAAGAAAAACAATAGGAATCTGCTTTAGTCCAGTTTTATGACAATGATCAAGATGATATAAAGTAATTAAGCAAAAATTGACAACTGTCTTCAAATTTACAACATACACAAAAGGCAGACACAATCATTGATATAAGGTCCAGATTATAAATGATTTTATATATGATCAGATTTACGTGCACTATAATAAAATGAGTATAAAATAATAGTTACATTGAAAATGTTATGATTATTTTTTTTAAAAGAATAATTACTCCCAAAAGGATCACAGAATTAAAACAGTGTTTAAGACATATTTGATTTACATTGGGCCAGTGAGTCTAGTAGTTCCTGATCTGCATTCTTTTCTTTATTAACAGCATCTCAATCTTCTGATGGTTATATTTTGAATAAAATGTTCAGGTAGACTTCATTTTTTTGTCAGACAGTGTGTTTATCTCCCTCAGCCAGACTGCATTAATCCTCCAGTCACCTCTACTTCTCCTGGGACTTACCAGATGCATCTTGCCTCAGGGCTCACCCCCATAGGTGAGTGGGGGGAACCTATTCCTAGCCATCAAACAAGCTCCATTTCATGTCAATGGGCCCAGGTCATCGGGTGTGGGGCCTGTGAATGATCAAATCATTCTGCTGGCCAGGATTTTCCCAGTTTTCTCCCTTTGCTGGGGAGCAGACATGCAAAATGTCATGACACACATCACATACTTGACGTGTGCTGCTCTTCCCGCTATGATGATGGTTTGAATAGTCCTAACCCCTAGCTTCCATCAGAGGTCAGACACATGCACGGTTCCATGATCCTCCATCCCCAGAGGAGGAGAGCATTTAAATGGACACTCAATCCTCCTCCTCCTCCGTCCCACCCCCCAAAGCCCTGAGTTTGCTCTTGAACTCAGGTTATCAGCATTTCTGATAATAACAGGACATTATCCAGGAAAGGTATTCACACAATTTAAAGATTACTAAGAGCAGTTCACCTAAAGAAAATGTGAAGAGTTCAGCAATGGAAGGAAATAAGTTATAACTTCTGCTCAAAATGTATGCAGTTCATCTATGGGAGTCCATTATTTTATTCTCTCTCTCTCTCTCTCTCTCTCTCTCTCTCCTCCTCCCTCCCCTCCCTTCATCTCTTTCTCTCCTGCTTCACCCGGTGGCATCCTCAACCTTTTCACTGACCTTCTTATGGACTTCTTGGTATTCCAGTGTTTATCAAGGACTATAACAGTGGTGATTGGTCAGCTATGTTGGTCTGTTTGGGCATGTGGGGTGCAATGGAAGACCAGGGGGGTTTCCTCCAGCTCCTGGTTTTCTCCCAAGGGTGCCAGCATTCAGTGATGCACCTTAGGTCTGGCAGCTATCTCTCTTCCCTCTCTGTGCTCCTGCTGTACTGTGCTCCCAGCAGGGCTCCACCAGGTGGCAGTTGAGCAGCAGGATGCAGTTCCTGCCAAGAGAGAATACAACTGTCCTTGGGACCCTTGATCCTCCCTCCCCGGCTGACCCCCAGCAAACTTGAATCAATTCCTGTACTCCTGGCTGACTGGAAGTCCATCTTTCTTACTAGCACTGCTAATAATAAAGACATTGTTACCACGTTGGAAATATAGGCATTATAGACCTTGTCATTATCCTTTGACATTATACTGTATGTAATGATGAAGAAATAATGTGAGCAGAATGACACTAAATAAATCTTCATTCGGTAATAAAGAAAATCTGGCACCTTAATTTTAAAGGAAACCCCATATTTATGATACTTTTTTTGTGATTTGTGACACTTTGCATAAAAAGGCCCTTTGTTGATGCAAAGGCCATTTGTTTGGTCACAAGTGCCTCCAATCTTCAGATCCTGTTAGGTCACCTATTAAGTGATCTCCCATGTCCAGACTTTGGATGCAGTCTAGTCCAAACTAGGATGGATACATTTGAAAATCATGTCTTTCTTCTCCAAATGAATACATAATGGAAGTTTTTACCAGAAAAATAATGTTCATGGTATTTCTTAGGAATTTTTAAAATAAACTGTAACTGTGGTCTTGCCAATGGCCCAGCAGCAGTACATTACATTGCCATGCAGGTGATCCTAGTTTGTGACTAGACTCCAGTCATCATGTCAGGAGGGTGGCTAGACTAAGGCAGTACACCTTGGCCAAGGAAGGTTGGCAGTGGCTTATGTTGCATAGCGACCCTCAGGCCATGCAGAATGACTTGCCCCTTCTCCAGGGCTATGCCATGTGTATTATATCCAACAGACATTGCCCACGACAAAGGGGATAAGGTTGAATGCAGGAAGAAAAACAGGAAAACATTCACCCAGCTACCATGTAAATGATGGCATCGACCTGAAATGGAAACATCAGTGAATAGGGTAGATCCCTGGAATCAATGAGATCAGGGTCCGGAGAGATTAACCAGTCTAAACAAATCATAATCCAAGAGAAGGCAACTTTGTATGGAACTTTCAAAAATGATTACAAGATGACTAGGAAAGGGGGCTAGAAACTAAAGCATAGTAACACAGTAATTTAAGGTTGGAAGGGACACTTACTGCATCATGTCCACCCTCCTGTGTTAAGTAGAATAAAACAAATATATAAAAACAACTGTTCTGTGCACATTCATAAGGATTCACATCCCACTGTACTATGCAGGGTACCCACTGATTCCTTTGGCAAACAGAAATGTATCCAGGTTACCTTGGAGGTCTGTACTGAGTTCCTGTTTATCACCTGTGCTGGTAGAATGTCCCTGAGCTTCTCCACCCTCTGGGAGAGAAAGTGTATCAAAAAGTGTCCTTCAGATTTACCACCTCTGTATGCCCCCACATCCTGCTGGACACCAGATCAAACATCTCTGTATGTTCAGTCTCGTTAATATCTATAAATATGTGGAAGACAGAGATCTCATCCCCTCTCAGTCTCATTTTCTTCAGGGTGAACATGTTAAGGAGAAACACAGGACTGAATGCACAGTACATCTAAACTGAGTCAGATGCAGCAGTAAAAGGCCCTTACTCCAAACAAAACACACAAGAGTGGTGTACCCCTTTCTAAATAATGGGACTACATATCAAAAAAGTTCTTAACAGATGCACTTACTGCTGCATGAAATTCAAAGGCACATCACTCACTTATCCAGGCACTTTGAAATGCAACGACTCTATGTACTGAGCCTTTAGTACAAACGAAGGGACACAGTCATGCTCAGCAGCCATCATAGTTTGAAAGCCCATGAAAAGTTATTTCAAACAAGGCATTAAGCTCACCTGTAGCTGTAGACATTTCAAAGATACAGGTAACAAAGGCTGTTCCATATGAAGAATACATTGCAACTATTTGTAGAATATTGTGATGCCCTTGCAAAACAAACTATACTAACTACACTGAGTCAAGCAGAATGTGTTTCTTGATTATATCAGAATGTTCCAAAAATGTCTACAGTGTAGTACTAATACTGAACAGACTCAGAGTCTGTGTCTAGAGTGCTTCCAGCTACAGGTAAGATCAATATCTCTTGTGAAGGAGCTTTTAAATGAGTTTTTAAACTGCATCAGCCACTGAACATGAAAATTTCTCTTTGTATTGATACTGCACATTTAGGATAATTAAAATCACCCCACTATATTACAAAGTTCTCTGGGCTACAACAGTATATGAGTTGATTATGAATATGCTGCACTCTATATTCAAGTGTTGGTAGTAAGGGACAGTCACATTAGAAATCAATAATTGGCTAGCCAATCAGTGCAGAGGTAGTGCTACCACTCTTGATTCCACTGACCAGGGTTCAAAAGGAAGTCTGGGTTGCTGGAGGTTGGCTGATTGGAGGAAGGTCAAGCATCCTGATGGACACTCCTTTTCTTCTGGAGGGAGGGTGTCAGATTACCACTGCTACACCACTGGAATTGCTAGGAAAGGGCATATGTCTCCAGTCTCGCCAGGTGACACACGTGGCATGTCACCAAAGTGATTGACATCCTCAGGGTAAGATCAGAATAAAACTGAAGTGAAAAACCCTCAGGTATTCAGAATTATGGCCCTGCCATGCTCACAAACCTTCTACCCACCAACCTGGGCACACCCCTGGCAACCAGATTAATTCTCTTGAAGGACCTCACCTGGCCTACGGCCCTTGTCAGGCAGAGTAAGCAACAAGAGCAATGCAGGGGTAAGGTAAGCCCCAAAAGAAGGTGAGGTCACTGTGTTGGGGTGTGACAGGTAACCATAGAAGGGGCCAAGGACCAGCTGAGAAAAGAAGCATTAAGAGATGAAACAATATATGCTAAAACCTGACTATCATGTTCAATACTGCAGTGGAATGTCAACAATGGTTACCACGTAGTTATAATTCTATGAAGAGGATCCTTAACACTATAGTGTAAATGACATAATCACTGCAATGGCTGCTTAACCTCTTAACCATGAATACAGTAAGCAAAAATGACAATATGGATAAAAATCTGAGCCCTTGAAACTAAGGAAAACTAAAGATAGAAGCAAATTCGCCAGTCTGGTTGCACAGTGGCAGTATACTGTCTGCTATGCCAGTGGCCTGGGTTCAGCAATGGTCTTTTGTTACACAGGGGCCTGCCAGAGGAAGTAGGAGTGAGAATCCCAAGGATGGATCTCTTCCCTCAATGGGGGTTGGGGAGGCACCAACTTCTGCTATGTGACTGCCACTTGGTGGCACCCATGTAGCAGCATAGTGGGCACACATCGAAAGGGGAGAGGGGCAACCACCAGATGCCAGCATGCATGGTTGTCATTGCATACCACCACCCTCTATGAAGAAAACAAGAGAAAATATCCCTAGTCTGCCAAGATAACATCTGCAGCCCAATAGGTCTTCACATGACCTGCTGGGCAGGCAAAACACTAGCTGTGGTCATGGGCTGGGTAGGGATGCAACGAATTTAAATTCCACCAGTGAAGTGAACATGAAGTGGGCACTTCGCGTTGCCACTCAGCTACATGGAGTGGGCAATGCAAAGTGCTCACTCCTCCTTGTCATTACCACTTTGCGTTATGGCAGTATGGCAACACGAAGTAAGGAGGAGTCATTGTTTTTAATGGACTTCGCGTTCCTCATTATGATTCTAAGTGATCTACTTCATGTTTCAGATTTGGCAGCCCCTGACACATCACATGGCTTACAGTACTGTAAGTCAAATGCTTTTTAGCTAGGCAGGAAGGAAGTGAGTCATACAAGCAGACACTTTCACTTTCTCCTGTGCAGGTGGAGAGAGAGGAGTGTGTTTTGTGACTGCTGATACTTTGAGATCACAGTGAGAAGGAGATTTAAACTATGATTTAGACCCAATAGATATTTTAAAAGCTACATTTTTTTTGTCTTTTCTGTACTCTTTTTTACCTAATTTTGTTCTTTCTGTACATTTTACTTCATTTACCTTTATAAGTACTGTAGTTAGTTGTTTGTCTGTGTCTGTGTGACTGTGTGTGTGTTGTTTGACAGTGTGAGTAGTGATTGCTCAGACTGAGGGAGCGTAGTAGGAGAGATGGACCAGGGTGAGGGAATTTCTGGGGCATAGGCAGCTCTAGGAGAACATGGTACTGGTAAGTGTCATACCATGCGCATGCATGGGGGGAATGGGTGCCCATTCCTGTTGGACCACTCAAAACTTTTGAGTGCCTGCCCCCCCCAGGAAGCAGGACCAGCACTGCCTTCTGACTCTGAGGCAGTTGAACCAACACCACCACCACCACCAGGTCCAGCACCAGGTCCTCTGGAGCAGGATGTTCCTGTGCCCCCGGGCCCAGGTGTGGATCCCATCCCTGTTCAGCACCGTGACCAGCCAGCTGCCAGTTCATCTGACACTCCCCTGCCTGTTCCTGGTCCTTCCCACACCTCTGTTGCTTGGCAGTTTTTTGACTGTGTCAGGGGGACAGCAGTGTGGTCAGGTGCTGCTTATGTGAGATGGAGGTACGCTCTGGCCCCCGGGGACTCACCTCGGGACTGGGGGCCAGTACACCCATATGCTCAATCACTACCAGCTGGAGTGGCAGGCTACCACAGAATGGGCTATGCCTGATCCTGCTGGCCATTCTGTGGCAGAGGGCACAGCTGTGCATGGCGGAAGCCCTAAGCAGAGGAGGGCCACAGCAGCACCTGCTGCTCCACCAGCACCACCACCACCACCACCAGCAGGTCAGCCTGTAGAAAGTGTGGACGCCAGAGAACTGCATGTAACACAGACTGACTTGGCAGTTCTCTGTCGAGGAGAACAGGGAGAGGGTGAGTGCTGTGGAGCAGCGGCTGGATTGCATAAAGGGACATCAGTTGCAAATTATGTCCATGCAGTAACTGCTGCTGGATCTCCATGGGATCCCATATTAGTTTTGTTTCCTCACACCATGTGTGACCCCACACCTTCCTTGCTGTGTCATAAAATGTATTCCTCCACCATCCCCGACCCTTGTGTGTAATTATGCCCTTTTTTGTTGTCTTCTGTATGCGTGACACTTTGTATTATGATCCCCCTTCCTTCTGTTAAGTGTCTGTGTGTGTGTGTGTGTGTGCTGTTTTGGTGCCTCATTAATGTTTACTTTCAGTCGTGGAGTTTTTGTGGAAAAGCAGACTAAGCAGTGAAGTTTTCCTGTGCTAAACTGCATGTGTGCAGTCAGTCTTCTTTCCTGTGAGTGTATGTACTGCAGACACTGTCCAGCATCTTGCAAACATATATATGCTGATTGATGTCTGACTTGTTGCTATGTTTATTGTATAGAGAATAAAGATAAGAATATATAACATACATTTTGTTAGGAGATCATAGCAACCAAAAATCCTGCTTTTCAACAAACAGTACCAAACAGACATGAAGTATTGCTAATGCACCCAAAATATTTCATGGTGTACAGACATTAAAAAGTCAGAAAATGTATAAGGTCCAGTTCACTGCCACCACACAGTACTACCACATTCCTTTTTTCATTATTTGCTCTGGAATATGTCTTTCTAGTTTACACTGGCAGTGTCAGTGTTTTAGCAAGTTGATGTATACCATAACATGACATGGCGCCATTGGTATGTTATATATTCTGACTTCAACATGTCTGTACACCATAAAATATTTTGGGTGCCTCACCAATATTTTATGTCTGTTGGGTATGGTTTGTTTAAAAGCCTTATTTTTTGTGCTGTTATCTCGCAGTCATGTGTGCACTGTGTCTATGTGACAAGTGATTGAGGTACACACTGACCCAAGACATCTGAAAACATATAACTTTGTCTGCTACGTTGATGGTACAAATAAAATATACAATATATATTCTTGTCTTTATTCTTTATACCATCACCATGAACAGTGCAACAATTCAGCATACATATATATATATATATATATATATATATATATATATATATATTTGCAACTTGATGCTGGACAGTGTCTGAACACACAGGAAAGAAGACAGACTGCACACATATAGTTTATCACAGTATACGGTAATTGCAGTGCTCAGTCCTGCTTTTTGACAAATACTTCATGGTATCCTGACAGAACATAAACATTACTGAGGCTACATAAATATTTACCAGGCTCACCAGAATTCCCAATCCCAAAATGCATCTGTCTTGTGTCCAGAAAATTGATAAGTGGTAAGAAAGTGAAATGGAAGCATAACATAAAATGCAAAGTTCCCCAGAATTAATGGCACACTCAGTCATGCACACAGTGGTCACACAGAGTCTCCAGATTTTTTATGCATACCCAAAATGCATCTATCTTGTGTCCAGAAAATTGACAAGTGGTAACAAAGTGAAATGGAAGCATTACACCACATACAAAGTCCCCCAGAATTAATGACGCACTCTGTCATGCGCGCAGTGGTCACACAGAGTCCCCAGATTTTTTATGCATCCACAAAATGCATCTGTCTTGTGTCCAAAAAATCAACAAGTGGTAAAAAAGTGAAATGGGAGTGTTACACCACATACAAAGTCCCATCAGAAATGATGACCGTTGAGCGAACTGTTGCTGGTCCAATGTGTGCTGCAATTCCCACAAATGTGAATGCTATCATCTCGACCAGATGGAAGGGTGCCCTTTTTCTGTACACTAATAGCAGCCAAGGTGAGTTGATATATATTATATTTTTTTTTTTTTTTACTTTGTAGGTGGGGGGTTGACATATATAGACATGTACTCACTGTATTGTTTTGTATCACAGATCTCAGATACTGTTGGTGTGCACATTCTAGTGCTTGATGAGAACTTTTTGCATTGAAAACTGGAAATTGATAACTCTCAAGCCAATGAAGGTAAATATCTTTTTTTTTGGAGGGGACGCATATTTGCAGGTAGGTCTCATTAATGGTTTCTTATTTGGTTATTTTCACAGATTTCATCTGCATCCTTCTCGAGTCTGGTTGGTACTAATGGTGGTCATGTTCACTGATTGAAAAGACTTCTGCATGCAGATTGTTACATGTGTGCCACAGCCCGGGGGGGGGGAGTGCCTGATGTTGAAGAACTTCTTTGGATAAGGCAACTATGACACAATAATGCATCTGGAAGTTTCCTAAAAAAGAAATGAAGGACTTCTTACCAATTGATTGCAGCAGTAACACATTATGTTTAACACATGGCTGTTCCATGAGTATCTGGATTATTAACACAGACAGTAAGCTGTCACAATGCAATCAGCAGATCAATCAGAAGTTAATTTAGTACCAGGCTGTGTAACCAATACCCTATCCCAGTGTCCCTGGTTCTCAATCTCAAGTCAAGTTACATTTTAAAACTACATCTTGTCAAGTAACACAACTTGTGTGCAAGTTTTTGAACACTGTCATGGCTGCACAGCTGCAAGTTTGGAATACAGTGCATGATATCTTGCAGAAATATTTTTGGCGATGTACACGTCACCTAGTTTATGAATCCTACTCAGTCACATTTGCTGCACTCTTAAAAAAAATTGAACAGATGAAATAAAATCTTGATACTTACCAGTATGGATTTGAAATGGATATTCCATAGGTTCCTGTGTACGGTACTGACTTTCAGCGAAGGAGAGTCTTTTTATAATGTATGGTAAGTGCCTATTAACCACCATAATCAGCAGTTACACAGCTTTGTTATGCACTGTTTAGAAGTTTAAAAGTTGTTAACCACATGTCAGAACTTCGAAACAGTGGCAAAAAAAAAAGAATGCACCAGAGTTTCATAATTCTCACACATAGAATGCAAACAGTGTTTTTTTAACCATACACTATAAAAGATGATGGCTGGTGATCAGGTGACAACCAAGCTGAAATTGCCTCTCGTGGTTGCTATGGCTACAGTAAACCTCTCTAACTGCGCTCTCGAGGTTTACCATGTTGCCCTAGCAACCGCTCGAGGTGATTACAGTGTGGTTATCACCTGATCCCCAGCCATTATCCTCTATGTTAACCTATAAAAAAAAACAAAATAAGTTTATCATATTGTTTGACCACTGCAGTTCAGAAAAGCAACAGAAAACAAAACATACAGCTAAAGGAAGTTAAATTACATAAAAAAAACATTACTACACATACTCACTTTATAGTATTAATATTAAGAAGCCTTGTACCTGTGGCTGATGGATGTGGTCTCCTGTTCAACGCCCTCTGCCTTGGCATGGTCAATGTAATGGAGAAACATTGGCTGAATAACACTGGTGGTGGGTGCTGGTGGTGATAGTTGCAGCACATGATGACATTCCTTGTGACATCTTCCTACATCTGGTGGTGGGTGGTGGCAGTGGTGGTCTGGGGGGGCAGACAAACTCATTTTCTGAGGTGGCAGTGGCTAACATCAGTCCCGGTGGTGGTGGTGGTGGTTCAGGGAGGTAGACAAACTCATTCTCTGTGGTGGCAGTGGCTAACATCAATCCCATTGGTGGTGGTGGTTCAGGGGGAAGACAAACTCATTCTCTGTGGTGGAAGTGGCTAACACCAGTTCCGGTGATGGTGGTGGTCCAGGGGGCAGACAAACTCATTCTCTGTGGTGGCGGTGGCTAACATCAGTCCTGGTGGTAGTGGTCTGACTCCGGGGGGGGCACACCGTCTTTTCACAACTTCAGTTAAAACCTGCCAACATTAACCACATCATCATCCTCATAAAGAAAGCTGCCCTCACAGTCATCTATGTCTGAAGTCTGACCACTGGGAAATTCTTTCTCCATTGTGTCATCATCTATGTCAGTGGTGAGCTGTTTCATGCTGCCACTACCTGTGCCACCAGGATAATCCATTTCTACAAAACCAAAACCACCATGACTAGGCCAGGGTATGAATACCAAGGTTGCAGTCTGTGCAGGTATCTGCCTCTCATTCATTTTTATGAATGTTAGCAAACTAACATTTGCAGGAGATAGGTTTGTCTGACGATCCCTGACTATTGCACCTGCTGAGCTGAATACCCTCTCAACACTTAAACTGGAAGGTGGGCATGTGAGGTACATTAGTGCTACTGCAGTCAACTCTGGCCATTCACTGACCTTTCCACTCCAGTGCAAAAGAGGATCATCAGTTATTGACAGATGCCTGTTTTCAGACAAATGTGACTCAACCATTCTCTGTGCCACAATAAGTCCAGTAATTGATGCATAATCCTATTCTTCAGAATCATTTATTTCACAAATCCCCACTTGGAACAAAGCCTCCCAAAGCGGGTTGACACCAACCGCTTTGGATGACAGACCACTTGGAACTGCAGTCCCCTTCCACTTACAGGATATGCGTTATGCTCCTCCAGGTGCACCTTCAGCTGGATTATGCTGCTGAGGTTTGCTGACCTTGGTGCGTGACTTCTGTGCCCCATGAACCAAGCACACCAGTTGACCACTGACATTTTTTACCTGTTCAGGCCCTCCCTCCGGTACTGAGGAAATTCCATGTTTGTATCGTGGGTCCAGCATTGTTGCTATGGCAAAGTTGTCACTATGTTGGATGCTCACAATGTGATGATTCTGGTCAAATACTGTCAGCATGTGTTTCAGCAACATACTGCTAGCATTGTCTCCGGCAACATCAATGCCATGCTGTACATTCACCAATGCCTGCCTCAGCACCCACAGCAGTGGAATTGATTGGCTAATGGAGGCAGACTAGCCACTCACTGCCTGTGTGGCATGTTCAAAATTCCACAAAATTGTTATTACAGAGTCCATGAGGTGCCACTGTTCAGTCGTCATAGACATGGAGGCCCCGGAACTGTCAGGGCTAGTGTGCATCACAAAAGATATTCTGAGATGGCTTTGTATTGTTCATACAACCTCTCTGCCATGTATACAGTGGAGTTCCACTGAGTGACAACTTCCAGCTTCAAGCGGTGCTGAGGGAGGCTGTTTCGCATCTGCAACTGCTGAAGTTGGTCACGGGCCTTTGCAGATTGTGAAAAGTGAGACCAGATACAGCGTGCAACTGTCAGCATTTACTTTACATCAGGGTGCTGCAGAAACTCCTGCACCACAACATTTAAACCATGGGCCATGCATGGAACATGAAAAAAGTCACTATTCGTGATGCATTTCATCACATTTGACCCATTGTCACTTGCTATGAACCCAGCTCTCAGGGACAGGGGGTTCAGCCACATGTCAGTTTCAATCAGTACCACCTCCAACATGTTTTCACCAGTGTGTGAACAGGTCACATTGCACATAGCAATCGTTGCATGCTGTTGAATTCCTCGAAGATTGCTACCACAACACTCCACCTTACTGCACTGATTATTCACATTACCAACATCAAAAAAACACCCCGGCACCTGCACCCAGTGTGCAGTTATACACAAATAGGAACTCCCCACTGTTTTGCCACTTGTCCACATATCCATATTTAAATTGATGAATGGAGAGGAGGAATGTTGAAGGGCATGTCTTACTGAGTTGGACACAGTACAGAACACTTCGGGGACTGCATGGGTCAAAAAGTTTTTCCTGGATGGGACTTTCCATTTTGGACAGGCACATGCAGCAAACCACCAGAACCCAGAATTCTCCACAAAGGAGAAGAGCAAAAGATCAATTGCCAGCATTTCAGCTACAGCAGCATTAAGTTCAGGTGACACTGTATGATTGGGTGGGTACTTCAGCTTACGCGCAAAAACACTCTGTAATGTGGGCTGACAAACATTTTATTTGGGGTGTGATGATAAATGGTTCTGCTCTGTGAATGGCAGGGGATGGAGTGTGGACGTTTGATGAAGACGGTTGCACAGATGATGATGACAAACCCAGAAATGCAGTTATTTTGCCAGATTTGCCAACTGAGGTTGATGTACCACTTGCACTAGACATACTGCATTCACCACCACCACCACCACCAAAACTGATACTCTCATCAGCACTGGACAACATTTCAGAATCATTCTGCTCCTGCACCTCATCATGCCTGTAGTAATCCTCTGCTCTTATTTCTTCACTATTGCACACATTTAATTTCCTACTGTACTTAACACTCATGGAAGGGGATAACATGCTCATTATGGTTAATGATGAGGGTGAATGCCAGACTGTAGTATTAGCTGCCATCTTGTGCTGGGTCCACAGTGCCCTGTGCCTATTTTTAAGATATGTATGCTGTTCTCCTGTGCCCAGATGGCTCCCTTTTTTACCTTGGCTCACATGCACATTGCAAACCTGGCAGATTGCAACTGACTCATCATTTGCATCTTGCACTAAGAAATCCCAAACAAGGGATTGTGATGCTCTACTTTTAACATGTCCATGATGCTGCTTATTGAACTCTGTTCTTTTAAGCACTGCAGTGGGGGGTGTGCTATGTGATGTTTTGGGCAATGCACACTTGGACTGCAATTGACCACCACTACCTATCATTATTACTGGGTCATCATCATCATCATCATCATCATCATCATCACCATCAACTGAAACTAGTAAATTACAAGTTTTTACGGGGGGGGGGGGATTAATGCAAACAGACCCAGACACAGCCACCTTCAATTTCTTTTTCTCTGATTCCCAGCTGGGGCCAATTACATCATCATCATATTCATCAACATCACCCACATCCACATCTTCTGTTTGGATGCTGCAAGTGGACTGCATTTTGCAACCACAGCAACATCATCATCATCATCATCATCAACACCACCATCACCTGATATTTTTACACCACACTGTGAATCACTGCATGGAAAATGTGTGACCTGAACTGCAGCGGAAGAAATGTCACATTGTATGCTATCATTGACATGATTATCAGAATCCTCAGGTTCAGTTACTTGGATGTTACAGGGAAGTATGACATCATCTACACTGCCACTCACTTGCGCTGCTTCACACTCCACTATATTTCTGGACACGGTACACTGGTCAGAAGTGAAACTTGAGGCAGCAATACTCATACTACCACCACCAGCAACTGCACTAACACCATCGGCTGGGACAACATCATCTCCTCCAACTATGAGTGAAGCTACTGATTGGGTGATAAAAAACATTGCAGGAGAAATACCTTTCCTCACATCAGCAATGCACTTCTGCGTCTGCTTACTACCACACCCACATACAACCTTATCACTGGCAGCAGTGCCATGGCGAGAACCAGCTTTGCTTGCACACCTCTTTGAGGTCTTTTTGGGGAATCAACAATATTCTAAACAAATTTAGATTTTGGAACATTCACTCTGCATGGCATGAGATCATGCTGGATGTGAAGCCATAAAACCCACTGTGGCTTCCACAACAGATACAGACGCAAATTCAGAAGTGAAAGCAACACCTTAACTAACCAGTGGTGCTAAGGTCACAAACAATCCAATCTGGAAAACTATTACTTTTGCCAGTGGGGGGTGGGGGTGGGGGGCACTGACTGCAGATTTTATGACAGTGCAGTGCAAGCAACAAAACAAAGAAAAGATACTACAATGGCAGTACAAAATCATGAAGCTGCACTGGATAGCAGGTTCACACTGCTGCACCTGAAATTACACTGTGGCACAATACAAGGTGTATTATTTGATGTCATGCAGCACTGCACACACACTCACATGCGTACACAATTTGTCTACAATGAGTAATGCATAGCAAATTGAAAAGTTCAGTAATAATATGTCACGTATTGTAAACAACCTGAAATTATGAACTGTTGCAACAGATCCACACAACACACAATCAGCAAGAAAATTTCAACAATTACTGACAATATTACTGTGTCTACATTAACACAGTCTGTTATATAACAAAAATATAACTGAAAAACAAAGAACTTCCTATTTCTCCAACTTAAATCTACCTACACCACAGATACGCCCCCCCCTCAAAGCACACGTTCACTATCTTTTACTACACAGACTCAATGTTGTACATTAACATTTAAATTCCACACACAAACAAAAACGGAAATGTTATGAGCACAGGAGGGTTTCCTACTATTGACGAACTAAAGTTTGAGCAAAAAAAAAAATTACTCAAAAAGGCTTTTTTAACAGCTTTTAGAAGGTTTGAATCACAGACAGCTCTCAGAGCACACTGTCTCCTTCAGCTTTCTACACACACTACCCCAAACTGAGGCTGTGCAGATCAATATGATGGATGAGGCTGTGCATATCAAGATGGAGGCGGTATAGCGCAGTGGTCTAAGGCTCTGAGCTGCAAATCTGGTGACATCCAGCAGACCAGACCTGGGTTTGAATCCCACAGCTTCCACTTGCATACTGTGTGACTCTAAGCAAGTCACTTAACCGCCTTGTGCTCCCAGGTCGCTCCTGTAAAAAAACTTTCAGCTTAGTGTACTATACCTGGTTAAACAACTAAATAAAAAAAATATAGAGTCCATGTGACCTGAAATCCCATGAATCACTTCAAAATTCACCTCCAGAGCTTAAAAACAAGGCGAAGCGAAGTGCATTGTTCCTAATGCACTTCACCTACAGATTTGGTGGAGTAGTGGTCTGGGAAGGCTGAGTAATGCAAAGTCATTGTTTGCAATGGACTTTGCGTTACCCATAAAAATGCAAAGTACTCCACTTTGCATTGTGGAGCATTCTGAAAATTTGCCTTGGCTCCGCGAATCACACTGTGGAGCGAATTGAGGCCACTTCACCCACCACTAGGGCAGGGTAAATGGTAGATAATCAATAAGTTCCTGAGAAGGTTGGGCAAAATTGAAAAAGCGGAACAGACAGTAAGGAGACCAGACAACATGAACTAAGGAAGAGGAAACTACAAACTAGAAATGGGAAAAAATATATATTTGTACAACAGGTGTAGAGAGAAATGCCACATAATAAAACTAGTATTTATGGACCGACATTAAAAGATATCATAATATCTTGCATTGTGGGGTGAACTACTTTACACTATTTAGTCCTATTGCTAATTATATTGTTGCTTAATTGCTTATTGCTTTGGTGCTCTGTAATATCTCAGTATGTTGTCTTTGTTATGTTTTCAATTAAATTACTAATTGTTTGACCACCTGTATAGATTAGCTTGCTATCTCTGTTGCTGACTAGCAGTCTTATGTTTTGCATCATTGCACTCTCCCAATCATTGTATTGTGTAATTGTTTTTACATAGACACTTAGAAATGGATGGCAGAATGCTGCTAGTCAGCCTTCCTAGTCTGCCCATCCTATCTTACTACTCTACTCTTACCTTAATGCTCATTCCCTCTACTGCCAGTGCCACACCCTCTAACTATGGTCATATTCCTATCATACCATGATTGGAAACCACCAACTGATTTGGCTCTTATCATGTCCTCCAGAATATTTCACTTTAATCTAAAGGGTTGCATCTAGAAATAGGCCTGTACTGTTCTAGTGTACTTACCTGATCAACTACAAATCAATTAAAAAATAAATTCATACAATGTCTGTACTGATGTCTAGGGTACTGATACAACAGATGTGGAGAGAAAGGACACAGAATAAAACTAATATTTGTGGACCCACTTTATAAGATGCAAGCAATAAGGCATGATGGGGTGTGCATGGAACAGATATTACCTCACACCCAGGGTAGTGGTGAGGCATGAGGCCACAATTCGAGTACCTTCAGCCACTGGACGTGTGGTAAAATCTGTTCCATGCACACCCCCATAGTGTCTTAGAAACATAGAAACATAGAAGTTGACGACAGATAAGGACCGCAAGGCCCATCCAGTCTACCCATTTCTTTTTCTACCTTATAAATGTGCCATCGGCCTTTGCTCTGTCAGTGGCCTATCTATTCATAGTCATTTGTATTGCTCCCTTATGCCTATCCCATGTCTGTTTGAAGCCCTGCATTGTATTCATAGCCACCACTTCTTGGTAAGCCATTCCATGCATCCACCACCCTTTCTGTGAAAAGAATTTCCTCACATTCCCCTTAATCGGCCTCCTCTAATCTCATGCTGTGTCCTCTTGTCCTGCTATTTTTCTTATATTTAAACATGTTAGACTCTTTCACCTTGTTTATGCCCTTAAGGTGTTTGAATGCCTCGATCATATCACCTCTCTCCCTCCTTGCTCAAGGGTATACATATTGAGCTCCGTTAATCTGTCCTCATGTCTTCTGATGCAGTCCCTGCACCATTTTGGCTGCCCTTCTCTGACTGCCTCAATTTGTTAATGTCCTTGTGAAGGTGTGGCCTCCAATACTGCACACAGTACTCCAGATGGGGCCTAACTAGTGTCTTGTACAGAGGGATTATTACCTCCTCTATTCGACTTGTGATACCCCTACTAATACACCCTAACACCCCCTAGCCTTACTCTACTGCTTTAGAGGTCTGCTTGGATGATTTTAGGTCATCAGTGATGATGATGCCCAAGTCTCTTTCTTCCTTTGTGACTGCTAGCAACTCCCCCCAGCCTATAGGTGGCTTCAGGGTTTCTCTTCCCTATGTGCATGATTTTGCACTTCTTGCATTAAATCCCAGTTGCCACTCTTCTGACCATTCGCTAGTTTATCCAGATCTCTTCTCATTCTGCCCACCCCATCTGGATCATCTACTCTGTTGCAGATCTTGGTGTCATCTGCAAACAGACAAGCCTTACCTCTAGTCCATCTGCAAGGTCACTAATGAAGATGTTGAAAAGGACTGGCCCCAGGACTGATCCCTGAGGTACCCTCACTTATGACTTGCATCTCTTCTGACTGTATACCATTTACCACCACTCTCTGTTTTCTGCCCGACAACCAGTTTGCCATCCAGTTGACCAACTTCTGACCCACCCTGAGCCTACCAAGCTTATTTATCAATCTTCTGTGTGGAACAGTGTCAAAAGCTTTGCTGAAGTCAAGGTAGGCGACATCAACTGCTCCCCCTTGGTCCACCACTCTGGTTACCCAGTCAAAGAAATCTATGAGATTAGTTTGACAGGACCTTCCTTTGTAAACCCATGCTGTCTTGGATCCTGTGCCCCTATGGATTCCAGGTGTTGCACTATCCTTTCCTTAAGGAGTGCCTCCATAATCTTGCCCACTACTGAGGTAAGACTGACCGGTCTATAGTTCCCCGCCTCTCCCTGCTACCACTCTTGTGGAGCGGAATCACATGAGCCCTTCTCCAGTCTTCTGGGACCTCTCCTGTGCTCAGAGACTCACTAAACAATTCTGCTAATGGCTCTGCTAGTTCCTCCTTTAGCTCCTTAAGTACCCTGGGATGTATGCCATCAGGTCCCATTGCCTTATCCACCCTGGAGCTTAGCAAGCTCTTGTAGGACCCTTTCTTGTGAGGGAGTAGTGCTCACCTCCCCTCCCCTGTGTCCATGATGCTGAGCTGTGGGCCCTGCCCTACCTTCTCTTCAGTAAATACTGAGCAAAAGTATCTATTTAGGATAGATGCCTTTACAGGGTCCTCCTCCTCACATGCTCCTTTTCTCCATTAAGCTTAGAACACCCTCTGGACTTTCTCCTTTCACTAATGTATCTATAGAAAGTCTTGTCACCTTCTTTTACTGTTCGTGCTAGTGTTTCCTCAGTTTGGGACTTTGCCTGCCTTACTGCCTTACCTGCTTCCCTTAGGGCAGTTTGGTATGCCTCCCTATCTTCATCCCGCTGTGTTCCTTATATTTCCTGAAGGCCAGCCTTTTGCTCTGACCTTTTCTGCTACTGTATTTGAGAACCAAAGTGGTTTCCTTCTTCTTTGCACTTCCTTTTCTGTCTAACACAATGGGATGTTGCTTCAAGTATTGCATTCTTAATGCTTGCCCACTTTGCCTGTACCCCTCACCTGTGTTTCTTTTGCCAGGGCTAGCTTAACCTCTGTTGGCCATCTTATCAAAGTCAGCTCCTCTGAAGTCCCATATTTTTGCCTTGGAATGGGATGATTTAGATGTAGTAGCCAAATTGAACCATACCATGTGATGGTCACTGGCCCCTAGGTGACCTTCTACCTGGAGATCTGTGATCCCTTCTTTGTTAGTCAGTACTAGATCTAGGATAGCCCTGTCTCTTGTGGGTTGCTGTACCAGTTGTTTGAGGCCCTCCCCCTGCAGGGAATCCACTATGAGTCTAGTTCTGGCAGATGTTCCTGCTGGTATTGACCAATCTGTATCCGCATGTTGAAGTCTCCCATTATCAGAACCTCCCTTTAGCTGTCATGTTTTGTATATCTTCTAACAGTAATGTGTCTATGTCCTCCTCTGGTCTGGGGTCTGTAGACAACCCCAGTTCTTATGGCTGTCCCATTTCCTGTTTCCAGGGTGACCCACAGTTCTTCTGGCTCCTTATGTGTATTCTGAATTTCTGTAGCTTTGATATTTTCATTAACGTACAGGCCACTCCTCCCTCTTTTGCACCTCGGTCTCTTCTGAACAATACATAGCCAGGTATTGAAGTCTCCAATGTGGTTACTGGTAAACCACGTCTCACTAATTGCTACTATGTCCAGTTTAGCCTCTGACATTATTGCCTGCAGGTCTGGGATCTTATTTCCCAGGCTGTGAGCATTTGTGTACATGATTTTCCATTGGCCAGATTTTGGTGTGTTAGTTGTTGGGCGAAGTTTGGTATTACCCCTGTGCGTTGTATGGGGAGACAAACCTTTTTTCTTACCTGGTGATGCAAATGAATGGCAAACATGCTGAATTCCTGTTTGACCACTAGCTGAGGGGGGAGGGGTGTTCTTCCCATTCGATGTATGGGGTGCTGCACCCCTCTCCCCATTTGCTAGTTTAAATATTCTGCAAAGACGTCAAACTTCTGCCCCAATGCACTGACTCCCTCTTTAGTCAGATGCAGTCCATCAAATTTAAAGAACTTTCGCTTCCCAGAACTGTTGCCAGTTCCCTACAAATCTGTGTCCTTTTTCCTGGCACCAGTCCTTGAGCCACGTGTTTAGCTCCCCATCTCCCTTCTCTGACCTTCCGTCCATCTGCTCCCTCTCCCAGACTGGCAGGATCTCAGAGAAGGAGATGCCGGACGAAATAGATGATAGTTTGTCACCCAGCCTAGTCAGGTGTTCCTTGGTCTCCACAACTGACCGGCTGGTGAGATCTAGTCCCTATGTGACTAGGACATCAATGTTTTCTCCTGCTTTGTGAACAATTTTAGCAATGTGGTCAGTGTCTCTCCATGCTGATGCACCTGGGAGACATCTGACCATCACCCCTGGCTGGAGATGGGTATCAACTCCCTGAATCATGGAGTCTCCTATGATCAGAAGTTTTTTGGATTTCCTTTGTACTTGTTTAGTTTTGGTTCTTGATTTGGGTGAGTTTTGTTGTGCTAGCTCCTGTGCCACAGTTTCCTGCTCTGCAGTGTCTTCTGCCTCTTTATTTGATTTCAGGGATAGAGGCAGATACCTGTTTGTAGTGTTTATATGGTTTTTGGAGGTAATGTGTTGGAGAGCAGAGAGTGATGGGGCACCTGATTTGCTCCTCCTAACCACCTGCCAACCTGCTGGACCAACTACCTCTGCAGTCGAGGTTTTCTGTTGGATGCTGGGAGATGGCGGTGGTTCTTATAATGTATTTCTCTTCAATATGAAATTTGAGGCGGCAATCTCTGCCCATGCTGCCCGGAGCTGAGCCCTAAGATCTCCAAAGGCCCAGCATGTGGACAGTGTCCTAAATCCTGTAAGACTGTCCTTCTGAATATTGTTCCACAGTACCTGCAGTTAATGAAACCATTCCAAATAAGCTGCTGGGTTTGTAACTCTAGTCAGAGTAATTAGAAGGAAAAAAAAGGAAAAAATGCAAGTAATGGTTTAATTCTGCTTTGTTTAACTTGTTATAACAAGTTAAATTACTAGTGCCCTGTAAATGAGATCACCTTGTGGAGGCTCCACTGATCCGCCCCTTCCTGCTCTGCCACAGGAAATGTCACAACTGTGGTACCCTATAAAAGGAGTGTAGCGTGGGGTGGTTGGGGATGGGGTGGGTGGTGGCCCTTCCTGCCTAAAAAGAAGAACCACAGACGAAAGAACAAGGAGGTAAGAGCAGAAACAATCAGTCAACAACAAATGCAGTAACCCTGAAAGCTTATCCTAATGTTAGATAAAACTGTAAAACCTGTAAAGCACCACCTTGTAATAATTTCAGAGAAGATATACCCTGTAAGAAACACTTTGCTCCAGAGAAAAATAAAGCAGTAACAGAAGATATACCTTTCAAAAGACAATTTGAATCAGAAGATTACAGCAGTAATCTGTTAGCACACACCTGTAGGCACACCTTGTAATAATGCAGAAGAAGGTATACCAGCAACAACAATTTGAATCAGAGAAAAAATAAAGCAATGAAATGTTAGCAACAAACAGTAGCAATCCCTGTGAGTAAAAAATAAAAACACCACCACACAGTAAATCTTCTTAGCCAAACTAAGTCTTAATCCTTCTCCCTTGCTCTGGTAAGTTTCTCTACTCTGCCTTTCAAGCAGTCTTAGAAGGAAAGAGCTCAGGTGAAGCTAGGTGCCTTGGCCAGCAAACCAAGTCTTCTACCTCCAAGATATCAACTAACCTGACTTTTAACCCTTCTCTGTTGGAAATTACTGACAGTTTGCCAGCTCCACTCTCACACATACACACCTAATCCTTTGGAAGAGCTGTGGAGGAAAGCAATTAATTCCTTCAATGTGAGAAGGAGACTGAAACACCTTGAGACAACAAACCTTTTCAACAAACAAGAATAAAATAAAACACAGTGTCAAACAGTAATTTGCTTAGCCCAATGATAAAAAGTCACAAAATGTAAGCTCCACCTGTAATACAGTAATTTCAGAAGATATACCCTGTAAGAAAACACTTTGCTCAGAGAAAAATAAAGCAGTAACAGAAGATATACCTTGCAAAGACAATTTGAATCAGAAGATTACAGCAGTAATCTGTTAGCACACACCTGTAGGCACACCTTGTAATAATGCAGAAGAAGGTATACCAGCAACAAAAATTTGAATCAGAGAAAAAAATAAAGCAATGAAATGTTAGCAACAAACAGTAGCAATCCCTGTGAGTAAAAATAAAAACACCACCACACAGTAAATCTGCTTAGCCAAACTAAGTCTTAATCCTTCTCCCTTGCTCTGGTAAGTTTCTCTACTCTGCCTTTCAAGCAGTCTTAGAAGGAAAGAGCTCAGGTGAAGCTAGGTGCCTTGGCCAGCAAACCAAGTCTTCTACCTCCAAGATATCAACTAACCTGACTTTTAACCCTCTCTCTGTTGGAAATTACTGACAGTTTGCAGCTCCACCCCCACATACACACCTAATCCTTTGGAAGAGCTGTGGAGGAAAGCAATTAGCTCCTTCAATGTGAGAAGGAGACTGAAACACCTCTGAGACAACAAACCTTTTCAACAAACAAGAATAAAATAAAACACAGTGTCAAACAGTAATTTTGCTTAGCCCAATGATAAAAAGTCACAAAATGTAAGCTCCACCTGTAATACAGTAATTTCAGAGAAGATATACCCTGTAAGAAACACTTTGCTCCAGAAAAATAAAGCAGTAACAGAAGATATACCTTGCAAAAGACAATTTGAATCAGAAGATTACAGGAGTAATCTGTTAGCACACACCTGTAGGCACACCTTGTAATAATGCAGAAGAAGGTATACCAGCAACAACAATTTGAATCAGAGAAAAAAATAAAGCAATGAAATGTTAGCAACAAACAGTAGCAATCCCTGTGAGTAAAAAAAAAAAACACCACCACACAGTAAATCTGCTTAGCCAAACTAAGTCTTAATCCTTCTCCCTTGCTCTGGTAAGTTTCTCTACTCTGCCTTTCAAGCAGTCTTAGAAGGAAAGAGCTCAGGTGAAGCTTGGTGCCTTGGCCAGCAAACCAAGTCTTCTACCTCCTTATTGTGCTTATAAAATATGTCCCTTTTTATGTTAGTGCACTTGTGCAGCCAACATCTTGCGACAGTGGGGATTTGGAGCACGGTCGCTGTTGGGCGAATGCAGGGCACGCATCAGTAGGTGCGTCCCTCATTCCCCAATCAGCCTGCATGCTGGCACCACACCATGCATACTAATGTGGTGAGCGCATCTAAGGAAAGGTCCGCTGCAATCCGAGCAAAGCTCGTCAGACACAGAGGACCCTTCCTGCATGCTTACCACATTGTCAGCATAGCAGGTGGGCAGCCACTCAACTGTCGACTTTGGGGGTGCCCAATCCACCTGCCGGCTTACTCCAGCCACAAAACTTTGCCGATAGGGGAGCCCACTCCACGTTGGCATAAAGCAGTACCCCCCCTATTTCTTTTATGCCGAGGGAGGTGCCCAATCCCCCTCGGCTCTTGCTTCCCCCCACTTTCCTTGTGTGCTGATGGGGGTGCCCAATCACCGTCGGCATAAATTAACCTCTCCTTTAGGTGTGTCCCGACCAGGGTGCCCAATACTCCATCAGCTGCAGAACCCCCCCCACAAACAGTTAGGTGGCATGCTGGGAGCCCACCCCAGCATGACAAGTCCCCTGAAAAAAAAAACTGCCCCTCAATGTTAGTTTTTCCCCCTGTAACATAAAAACAGTCCCTCGTAGTCTTCCTAGAGTCTCTAACCACCACCTGCACCCACCCACTGTGCATCCTACCTCCCCACACCCCCCCTCACCACATACTTACCTCCGGAGTCCAGCGTGGCGATCTTCGGTGGACCAGGAACATGTCTGCTGTCTTCAAAGTCAACCGCAAACTGAGGAAATGCCAGTAAGCTGTATAATGGGATAGATAAGTTTTTTAACTTTGCTGCATATCTCAGTCATTCTTTAGAATTTTTCCACCAAATTTTCAACATGAAGTTTTTGGGACCCCTCCTCATGAATTCTGTTACAGTATTGATGTTAATCGGTCCCAAAAGGTGATTTTGCAGTCACTGCATGAAATCACCTTTTGGGCCAACTAACACAAGGACAGTGGCAGTGTTCATGAGGTGGGCTGTCAAAAAGCCTATGTTGCAAATTTGGTGGAAAAAATCCAAAAAAATGGTTGTTTTACAAGTGTGTGTTGTGCAGTTGGTACACACGCTTGTAACTTTGTGAATTCACAGTATTTTCATGCCACATTTTCAACATTGTCATTTTTCTACACCTCCTTGAGAACAGTACAGCTGTCATTTTTCACATGCTGGCCGAAATGTGTTTCCGCACTTCCAGCGCACAATACCGTGTTTGCTGTGGGAAATCAGTGTTCAGGGCAGATTATGAAAATGAAAGTTACACTGTTCATGAGCAGAGGTCCTACAATGCCTATGCTGAAAATTTGGTGATGATACTCCATAACATAACTGTGTTATGAGCGTACATTGCACAGTTTGCACGCACGCTTGTAAGTTCACGAATTTATAATATTTTAACTCCAGATTTTCAGCATTGCCATTGTTCTGCACCTCCATTTGAACAGTACAGCTGCCATTTTTCACATCCTGACCAAAATGTGGTTTCGCAGTTCTGGCGCAGAATAGCATGGTCGCCATGGAACGTCCATGTGCAAGACACATTATGGAAATGACAGTGACACTGTTCATTAGCAGAGGTCCTAAAATGCCTATGTTGAAATGTTGGGGCCGGCAGTCCATACAATTAGTTTTTTACGAGCGTGCATTGCACAGTTTGCATGCACGTTTGTGACTTCGTGCATTTGTAATATTTTCACTCCACATGTTCAACATTGGCATTTTTCCACACCTCCTTATGAACAGTACAGCTGTCATTTTACATATCCTACCTGAAATGTGTTTTCGCACATCCAGCACAGAATCGCATGGTTGCTGTGAAAAATCAGATTTTGGGGCCGTTTGAGGTAATGACGATGACACAGTTCATGAGCAGTGGTCCTAAAATACCTATGTTGAAAATTTGGTGCCAAAAGTATAGAAATTGACTGTGCTGCAAGCGAACATTGCACAGTTTCCATGCAGCCTTGTAACTTCGTACATTTGCAATATTTTCATGCCACATTTTCACCACTGGCATTTGTACACACCTCCTTATCAACAGTACAGCTGTCATTTTTCACAGCCTGCCAAAAACTGTGGTGCACAATGGCGTGCTCACTGTGGGAAATCACCTTTTGGGACACATTAACAAAATCACAGTGCCACTGTTCATGAGGGGAGGTCCCAAAATACCTATGTTGAAAATGTGCCTAAAAAAACTCTCACAAATAATTGAGTTGTAGATGTATGCTGCACAGTTTGTATGCATGTTCATTGCTTCACCAATATTTCATAGTGCCACTCCAGATTTTCAACTTTGCCATTTTTTACACCTCCTCATGAACAATATAGTTGTCATTCTCCACATCCTGCTTAAAACTGTGTTTTCGTCCCTCTGTCACCAAATGCCACAGCCACTGTGCAAACCCACCTTTCAGCTAACAAAGTGATTGTGCTGCTTTTCATGAGGTGGCCTGACAAGCAGCCCATGTTGAACATGTAGAGTGAAACTACCACTACGCGCCTACAGTGTTAAGGTTTCCAACTGCAGCACCCCACCTGGTACAGACTGACAGGCATCAGGGCTGTGACTTGGGATCATCAGATGTAATGCTCACACCATTCCACACCCCCAAGCCCACCCTGCAGCCACTGACAGACATCGTGGTGTGTCTTGCACTGTTCGGCCACGAACATCACCCCACGCTCCTATACTGCACCCACATCAGTGTATTTCCTTATGGAATGGGGTAAGTATAATGCCCAAAGACCTCAAAGCACACCATGACACTTGTCAGTGTCTACAGGGTAGGGTGAGGTACAATGGTATGAGCATTAAGCCTGATGACCCAAAGGCACACCCTACTGCCTGTCACTCTCTACTGGGTGGGGGTAGGTTTGGTGCCACTTCAATACTTCAGTACTTCACTGTAATTCCTTTTATGCACCTCTAGCTCCACTACTGCCAATACCAATGCCAGCACAACAACATTCGGCATTGACAAATGCTTGTTTGTATTTGTATTTGTAAAAATATGTAGAAACATGTAGAAAAAAATGCTTTGCTTGTGTGACTTATTATAAAATAGTCCATCCATCATTGAGCATATCTTGGCATCAGTACTACTTGCTACTTTTGTGGTGAAAGGAGCACTACCCCCCTGCCACACCTTCATGTAATTCTGTGGATTTTTTTTTAAAGATTGGAAAGGAGCTCAGGCTGTCAGGGGGAGACAGAGAGAGAAATTCATTGTTCTCACCCCAGGAATTCTTTAGCATCTATTGACAAATGTAGTATGCCATCTGGGTTCAGCTGCCCCAGAGAGGAGGAGTCAATGCAAATAAGGAAGGCATTGGCCAATCAGGATACAGTTACTTGGTATTACTTGGTATGAAAGAACAGAAGAAGGCCATAGCCCATTGAGACTTCTCCCCACACTATGTGGAACATTATTTATTTATTATCCCTCAACCAAACATCTAATTTGTTTTTAAAGACATTGGCACTAGTTGCCTCTACCAATTCTTGTGGCAAGGTGTTCCATACAATGGATGCTCTTATTGGAAAAAAGTTTCCCCTTTTGCTGGTTTTATAAGTTTTTACTTCAAGCTGTTTATTATGCAGTCTCAGAACATGTCTCCTTTTGGAGACTGTTAGACCACATTTTTCCATTAGATCTGGTGAATTTATTAAATTAAAAACCATAAGCATATCACCTCTTAATCTTCTAGTTTGAAGAGAGAAGAGACCAGTAGCTTTTAATCTGTT
Source organism: Neoceratodus forsteri (assembly GCA_016271365.2). NCBI lineage: Eukaryota > Metazoa > Chordata > Ceratodontiformes > Ceratodontidae > Neoceratodus > Neoceratodus forsteri. The sequence continues at coordinate 866,589,029 of CM028133.1, forward strand.
CTGATAATCCAAATTTGTTAATCTTGGAATCATTCTAGTTGCTCTCCTTTGAACCTGTTCAAGAATTGCTATGTCTTTTTTTTGGTTTGTATTCCAGAAAGGGGAGCCATAGTCTAGATACAGTCTAATGTATGTCCTATACAATGGAATAAGGCATTGTTCAGTGCGATTAACAAAAGTGCATTTTAGTTGCCTCAAAAGTCTGTTGGATATGCAAGCAGTTCTAACACAGTGATCATCTGATGTAAGTTTATTATTAACATATATCCCTAAATCTTTTTCACAATTTGATGAGTGAAGTGGTAGTGCTTTTATATGATATATTGTGTTTGGATTATTTACACCGAAATGCACTGCTAAACATTTGCCTTGATTAAACTGCATATGATTTTCATTTGCCCAAAGTGTTCATTTTTAATCCTTCAATGCAGAAATATTTTCATGATTATTAACCTTGCCCCCGATTTAGTATCATCTGTAAATTTAACTATGAAGTTATTTGGCCCTGTTTGTAAATCCCAGATAAATAGGTTAAACAATGTTGGTCCGAAGACCGACCTCTGTGGTACACCACTTGTCACACTACCCAAATCAGACAAGATATCATTAATTCTGACTCCCTGAGAATGATTTGTCAACCAGTTTAAAGTCCAGTTGACAATATCAAGTGGCAGACCTAGATTGTGCATTTTAGTAATGAGTTTTTCATGTGAGACTTTATTGAAAGCTCTACTAAAGTCCAAAAGAATTACATCAGTAGGGATACCCACATCTAGTAGAGTACTTATATTACTGTAAAAAGATATCAGATTGGTGATGCAGGAATACTTGGGAGTAAACCCATGCTGATTTAAATCATGAATTCCTAATATTTTACAATCTTGATCTATTAGAGACTTCATTACTCGTTCCATTAATTTACCAGCCACTGAGGTGAGGCTAATCGGATGATAATTTTGCACAGAAGCTCTATTGCCTTTTCTAAATATGGGAGTAACTATTGCTGAATGCCAATCATTTGGTACAATGCTTTCTTGTTAGGAATTATTAAAAATAATTGACAAAAGTATAGAAATATTTATAGAGGTTTCGATCAGAAACCATGGATGAATACCGTCTGGGCCTGAACTAGTATTTTTTTTTTAAGTTTTTTGATAGCCTGTATAATGTCAGTTGGATAGAACCTATGATAATCTATGTAGTGAACTTTAAATGTACTAATATGTGATTTTTGAGAGAAGACAGAACAAAAGTACTTATTAAAGAGATTCAGGGTTTATATATCAGATAGAGAAGAGCCATTGATTATAATCGGACCAATGGTCCTTGTTACATCTTTTTTACTATTTATATAGGAGAAAAGAGATTTGTGACAGTCTTTTGTGTGACCTAGTTTAAATTCTAGCTTATTTTTTGCCAATTTAATAGAATTCTTTAAGTTTTTCACAGATAGTCTGTATTTATGTAATAGAGTAGTTTTAAATGGAACAGAACTATTCTTAAGTTTCCTAAAAGTTTAATTTTTATTTTAATCTGATTTTTAATTGTCTTGTTGAACCAAGGGAGAATTTTTCCTTTATTATTAAATTTCCTCTTAGATGGAATAAAGGTATTTTCCAAATAATGTACAATGTTTTAAAAAGTCCCAAGCTTGTTGTGTTGTACAATTAAGAAGATTAGATTCCCAGTTTATGTTTTGTAAGTATTTATTGATTTTAGAAAAATGTGCTTTGTTATAATTCTTTGTATAAACTGTTGAATTTCGAAAAGAATAGACAAATGATCACTGGTCCCAAGTGGATCCCAAATTTGTAAATTGCTAATTTGTTGCTCTATGTTAGTAAATAATAGATCCAAAATATTAGGACCTCGAGTGGGTTCAGTAACAAGTTGTTGTAATCCAGTAGTAACTACCATATCTATTAGTCCTTTCTCAGCATAGGACTGTCCTGAGAATGAGTCCCAGTTAATATGAGGGAGGTTAAAGTCACCAAATATTACAGTATCTTGAGATTCTGAAAATGTGTAATTCCTTTAAACATATCAGTTGTGTAATCTGAATTTGCAGATGGAGGTCGATCGATGTTACCAATAGTTGTATAGGACTGCTCCTTCAATAAGATTTTAACCCATATACTTTCCAAAGGAAAGGGAGAACATACTTCAAAAGAAGGAATATCATTTCGTATGTACATACAAACTCCACCGCCTTGCTTATCTAATCTGCTTTTATGATATAACTTATAACCTGGAATTTCTCTGGACCAAATTGAGGATGTGTCCCACCAAGTTTCAGTTACTCCCACCACACCTATATTTAAAGTTTTACATTTGACTTCGAGTTCTGCTAATTTGAGTTGGTTTAAAGATCTTGCATGCAACGCTAGGAATTTACATTTAGTTGTAATAATATTTTGGTAAGTATTCAGAGACTTGGGAATAGACCCATTCTCCCCCATTGTTTTTAGTTTAAACAATGATTTATGATTTTAGTGATACTTTTCCCCATAAGTGTACTACCCCTACGACTGAGATGTATACCATCCCAGCAAAACAAGGAAGAACAATCTGAAAATGACTCCCAGTGGGTAATACAGGGTATATCCTGCTTAAAACACCACTTTCTCAGCCATTCATTTAGGGCTTTAATTTTCTGCATCATGGTAGATGTTGCTCTTTGGACAGGTAGAATTTCAGATATACATACACAGCATCCCCTATCAAGTAACAGGTTACATAACGTCACATAATCCTGTTGTTACTGATTAAATGGGGTGTTGTTTATATCATTAACACCAGCATGTATGATAACCAGTGGATTTTCCCCTGCATTTTGTAAAATTTTAGGCATCATGGAGGTAATGTCAGATACCATGGCCCCACGGAAGCTAGAATAAGTGCGGTTGCTCTTGTCACTATTGCATACCGCCCTGTCAATGTGCTTAATCATTGAATCTCCCAGGACTAACACTTGTTTTGAGACAGTAGGGGTACAAGAATCAGAAACAGTTGATTGTTTAACACACTCTGGAGTGATTAACTTAATAGGTATTGATTTGGTAGCTTGAGACTTACTGTACTAGGACAAGTATTCATGGGCATTAACTCCTGATTGAAAAGTGTTTTTAAACCATTATTATCAACAGAGGGTGATGCACAGGATAAATCATGTAGCACTTCATTATTTGATACAGTCAATTGCTCAAACCTATTACGAGTTTCAATAGGGGCACTATTGTGTATTTGTCCACCCCTCCTTTTTTTAAGAGGCTTTGTGACAATGGTGCAGTCATCATTATCATGAGAAGAGGGCGGATAATCATCCACCTTCTAAGAGGGGGTAGAGGCAACAGGTATACTAGTACTAGTCGTTACAATTGTCTCCTCATCAGGAGGCATATAAATGCTACCTAAATGTGAAGGAAATTGCTCATTAGAATGAAGTTGTCCATCCGTAAGAGCAATGTAATTTTCCAATTCCCTAATATCAGTAGAAACTGGTTTAATATTAAGCAGAAATGCTATCTCTGCTTCAAGAGTAGTAATCAGATGGCAATTAGCACATACATACTCACTCCCATACTTTCCCTCACTATACATCAAACATTGCATACACTTCCTAAGTTCTTTTTCCATTATTAAAGGTGTATATTTACTAAGTAGAGGATATGCTAAAATTATCTTATCCAAGTTTGTCTAATGCCAACAGTTTCAGCGTGCCCAGCAGACATAGCAGACATGCACAAACGCAAATGTAGCTTCTTTTAGTTAGCTGCTTTCTAATCTACAAGCAAGGCAAGCAACAATTAGAGTAGAGTGCTGCCTGCAGTCAGCCTGAGGGACCTCAGAACTTTTTCTGCACTGAACTGGCAACACTGCCCTCTTCAGAGATTTTCCTGTGCCATTTTCTTTCTTGTTGAGTTCTGCTTTTAAGGTATATTTTCTTCATTTTATCTATTTTTACCACATCCGCACTGGATTCTGTGCAGTTGCGGGATTTTTCCATGTTTTTCCCACTTTGGCAGTTTTCTGAAGTAAAATTCACTTGCATGCAGGATAAATTGCATCTTTTTTATTCAATTTGTTAGTTTTTAGTGTTTATTGGTGGTTTTTAATGGTTTTCTGCTAAAATCATTGATTTGTTTTTTCACGCACATGCGTAATTTTTCCATTGCGCATCAGCGCAAATTCTTGGAACCCTTTTTTCTCTAGTTAAATTCAAAATTATTGATATTTGAAGGGTAATCCCCTGTCTTTTGTGGTGAGACTCTCTTGTTTGCTTTGCAGTGGGCTTTGTTGACAAGAGGTGTGGAGGTGGTTCTGTTTTTTTCCTCTTTGTGAAAAAAATATACAATAAAATAAAATCTCTTAAAGTTGATTTTGATTTGTTTAAGCTTTGGCCTAACTATTACTATCTGGGCTTTCAGTCTATCTCCCCCTCCTCTAAAAGCACTGAGGAGAGTACCTCACGTTAACACAAAAGAAATGATAAGTCCCCTTGGGAATTCTATTATTACAAGTCTGATTCTGTAGTAGTTGTTTCTCTGTCCAAGCCTTTAATTTGAAAATAGGCAGGATGCCCTCTTCCCTGCACAAAGATAGAGATTAATCTCCTCAGATCCTCCCTCCTGAAGGACTTAGGGAGTCATCAGGGGTTGACAAAATTATGCCCTCTGCAACTGAATTTTTGTGAGCTTGGCAATTATTCCAGACTTTATATTTCTGGGCGTGTCTCGGCCCCTTCAGATCTGAGTATTCCTCTCCATGTTAATCCTTATGCCCAAGGATATTATTGTTATTATTACCATTAGTAATTTAGGAGAGGATTTTCCTTCATGAACTCCTCTTGGGTCCCACTAATCCCAGTTGGTCACCCTGAGGTTGATTCAGTTTATAGTATAATAAGACATTTATATTCAACCGGTGGACTCCTGGACCTTTCCCTCCAGGACGACACTGATAAAGAGGTGGAGGATGATGACTTCATAGATCTAGTGGTTGCTCTCCTCCAAAGAAGTTGACAACTCTCTGAAGACTCCTACAGGTAGGTTCTGGAAACCCCTCCTTCTTTTTCGGGGTTGACAGAAGCATTCAGAGGAAATACCAGCGCGGTAAGTGTTCTGCTGTTTTTAGCTGTACACTTTCAGATTAAAGAGAGTTAGTGCAAACAGTGGCCTGCTTTTCAGCCTTGTGCCACTGTCTGATTTCCCTCCAGAGATAGACTCTAGATAATCATATACCATGTGTAAAAAATTTTATGTAATGCCTCCTACCTTTGTAGCATACATTACTATATATTAAGAGTTTTTTGATGTTTCCTATCCTTGCCATAGTGCGACAGCTCTGGAGCACTATTCCCAAGGGGGGTTGCTAAAATACCCAAGTGGTATATGATAGCACTGTGCTCTCATAGCCTTAAGTCATAATGTTACAGCTTCTGGGGTCTTGGAGTAGGTCATTTCCCTCAGGCTTGCTTCTCTGAAAAGTTCCGGCCTTCTGGGTTATGCTTTGGTGCAAATTTTGGTTTATCTTTATGGCAAACTAAAGCTGACTGGCACGTATGGATGAGTTTAACTCTCCTAGTACTCAGTTAAAGATAAGAGTTCCTTCCCCAGAAGTCTCAGGATATGGAGGACTTCGGTTAGGAATTATTCTCCCTTTAACCCTTTTATTTTTCCCTATGCTAGCACATTTGGAAATTTCCAAATGTGATTTTTTCCAGGGGCTTAGGCAGAAATACTCTTTTCATTCCTGGTAATCCTTTTTTCTTCAGTTACTTTTCTTCTTGGTTCAAGTTTTTAACCCTTCTTTAGTTGGTGTAAAAATAAATAAATAAATATATAAAAGGAGATAGATGTATGCAGATATTGACATATAAACATCTACCTATATATATATATATATATATATATATATATATATATATGTACATGATAAGTAAATAAATAACTAAAGTTTACCTCCAAGTGCTGCATTCTCTGTTTTTCTCCAGTAGCATGTCAGCAGTGGGAACAAGTGCACTAGAACCTTGTGAGGTTCAAAGTCTTGAAAGGGTTCCCTTCTCCTTGGGAGCTGGATGTTTTTTCCGGGCTATTACCTGAATTTTAAAGGAATTAGGGAACAGCAAATCATTATTACCTTCCTCAACCTGGGATCAGGATGCTTCCTTGATTCAGGTCTTTCTTTTGCAAATGCAGGTGTTTCCCTCAATACATTCTATGTTCTCAGTTCTTTAGCCTGTTTTTTTTTCCTCAGGCAGCTACCAGTTTTCTTCCACACCTCCAGAGTGTTCTCAGATATGGAGTGAAAATTCAGGCTGTTCTCCAGGTATCTGGGTAGGTTGGTGGTTCTCACCTGAAGACAGGGAATCCCTAGTTTCCCTTCTCAGAGGCTTGGCCATCCTTAGCCAATTCTCCTTGACTTTGGTTTTCAAGCCCTAAGTCTGACATGTTATTTCCTACAGTCTTGTTTTTTTTTATACCTACTAGAAAGAAGTTCCCTAACCATCTAAATCTTGGCAACTCTTAAGGGGCAATGCTCATCTCTTGTCAGGGAAGTTTGTTTCCTGAATATGGTGTGAAATTGTGTCACTAGAGTCCCAGGGGCTAGACCTCTCGGTCGGATTCTAAGTAATAGAATTTTTTGTGAAGCCTGAATCCTGTTACAAGCTGGATTGGTGTAAGGAAACAGTGAACTTCACACCTCTCCCCTTCAAATCTTCAGTACAGAGGCTTCTTTCCAGTGGGCGCATCCCTTCAGGGGGTTCCATCATTGAGTCTTGGTTTCTGAGACAGTCATTTTCATCAGTTTCTGGAATCTCAAAGCATTTCTATCCGGCCTGCTTTATTTTAGTCAAAAGGTCATTTAGTTCAGAGAGGACCTGATGATATTCCTGCCCTGTATCACACCAACGAGCATTTGGGACACAAGGCTTCCAATCTCTCTCCTCAATAGCTACGAATTTTGATCTCTAGCTGGCTTCTTTGGAGATGTCTTAGTCAGTCATCCATCTGTCGGGCAAGGACAACACTTTGGCATAGTCAGGGCCACTGCAAGTGGACCCCGTGGCAGATCCTCTAAGCTGCATTAGTCAGGGCCACCACAAGTGAGCCCTCAGCATACAAGTCCTAGCCACATCATTCAGGGGGTAACGTCAGGTCCAGATCTGAATTTTCACCTCCAGATTGAACCACCAGTTTTTTCCTTTTTCCTGTTCCAGACCCCGGCTCGGGGTTCCTTCCAACGGGCTTTCTTACCCCAAGACTGGTTAGAGACATGTTCTCCCTCTCTTCATCCCATATTCCCTTGTTTTCTAAGTACCTTTCTAGTTAAGGAACCAGTCATCATGATCCCGGTGGCTCTGGACAACCTTGGTACTTTCTGATAATAAATGTTTCAGTTAAACAGCCTTCTGGCTGCTTTCATTTCCACAAGTGACTTCCTTTCTTGAACAGGAGTAGTGTTTTCTCAGCTCTCAGTCTTTTCTCCTCAAGGCCTGGTTCTTAAGTGGCTAGCTCTCCTAGAGTCCTTGTAGCCAAATAAGGCCTGTAATGTCTAAAAAAAAAAAATTAGTACCACGAAAACCTCAGTTTCCTAGTGGAAATGTTTTTCCCCTGGGTAAAAGGACAAGAGCCTAGAGTTTTTCAACTCTCTTTCCTCTCATGACTGCATTATTTAGTTCATATCCAGGCATTACTATCTTGTACATGGAACTAGTTTGGTCTTTGTGACTTGTTTCCTGTAAAAATATAAAGGTTTTATTTTCTTATCTACAGTAGGTCAGTAGGCCTCTTTTTTGGGAGTACACCTAGCGGTTACTCAGATTCTTTTTCTGTCAGGCAAAAGAGAAATCTGTCATTTCTCGGACCATTTCAAAGAATTCCACAAGGGGCCATTTCATTTCCAGACCCTTCTAGGGACCAGAGTTTTTTCCCATGGAACACAAACCTCTGTATATTCAAGTTCACGGGGTGTCCCTTTGAACCTGTGACAATTCTGTCTTGAAGTAAGTAACATCGAAGACAGCCTTTCTGGTTGTCTTTTCCTCTGTCAGATGGATTTTTAGAGTTTCAGGTGTTTCTTTTAGGCCTTCTCCTCGCAGTGCCTTTAAGAACAATTTAATCCTTTGGATGGATAGGAAATCCTTTTCCCAAGTGTCTGCCATTTCCACCTTCATCAACCCTTTTTTCCTGCCTGTACTGCTCTCAGGCAAGTCCTATCTAGGCTATCTCAATCTGATCAGATGGGGCATGAATTAGTCCTGCTGTTCTGTGTCAGCAGTCCTAGCAGTTCAGGTACTATCATTATCATCCCTTCCTTTCCTGCGTTTAACAGAAAAGGAGAAGCCAGTGAACAAAAGTATTTTCTCATGGGACTGTTTTCCCATATTTTGGGTCTGGCACAGCAAGGCTGACATTCAGCCCTTCTCATGCTTAGGGCCTACTTCTTGGAGAACAGCTGCATCCTCAGCAGTGTTCAAGGCTATATCCTTATTAGAAGTGTGCAGATCATTTATTTGAATCTTGCTTCTCACATTCAATAAGATCTTTTCTTGGATGTGTAGTCTGATAGGATGCCAAGCTTGGCAGGACAGTACTTCAGAGCCTCTTCTTAAAATAGATTTCTGTGCCCTCCTCCCAACTGCACTGCTTCAAAGTCTGCATCTGTCAAAGATGCTAAAGATTTCCTGGGGTGAGAAGAAACAGTTACTCACCGAAGTAATATTACTTCTTCCAGGGTATTCTTTAGCATTATTGACACTCCCACCCTTCCTTCTCTGGAAACCTATCTAAAGGCTCTGTTTGGGGATTTAGCCAAATTTGATGACTGTCATTCTTTCCTGTGATTAAAAAATAAATAAATAGATAAATATATATTTTTTTCTTATTGTGGGTTAGAATATATGGCGGGTTATTGCCAACAGTTTTTTGCCCCTAGAAGGCACAGGTTTTGCTCTTTTTCAGCTCCAAAATGTGTTCAAAGGTCCCTCAGGCTGACTGTTGGCAGCACTCTACCTTAACTGTATCCTGATTGACCAATGCCTTCCTCATTTGCATTGACTCCTCCTCTCCGGGGCAGCTGAACCCAGCTGCCATACTGCACCTGTCACAAATGCTAAAGAATACCCTGGAAGAAGTAATACTACTTTGCTGAGTAATTGCTTCTTTTTGTAAATCGTGGGAGGAAGGAGCAGGAGGGGACATCCATGACAGAGTGGTTTCTGCTATTCCCCACAATGGATCAAGCAGAATAGTGGAGTGCTTGTCTCACCTGTGCCTGTAACATTCACCTTGCCTACCACAACTGGAAAATACATACAGAAAAATCCATTCAGAGGTTCAGAGGTTTTGTGATGCAGCAGGGAATGCTATTGGGGAGAGAGAGAGAGAGAGCATGGTTGACAGAGCATGAGTGTTGATCTGGTAAGCATAAAGAGTACACTGACACAGCAGGGTTCACTTATTTTAAATTTTAAACAGTTTGCAGTGTTTCAGTGGAAAGGGAAAAAGAGAACATCAAGCTGCAGCAGAGTTTCTTTGTTCTGCTGAAAAGTCTGGAATTATCCACATTAGCAAATGAAAAAAAAGGCTGCATTTTAAAAATGAACATTCTAAATGGCACACTGATTTCTTTTTTTTTTCACAATGCAGTTCTGCATTCAGGTACTTATTATTACCTGTGAATGGAACAGATTTCATCCACAGATAATAACAAATCAGAAAGCAGGATTTTCTCTGTCCATTTTATATATCATAATGTCTTGCATTTTGGGGTTTGTGACGATTGATATCTAGCAAAGCTGGGTACATCCCAGTGGAATGCTGAACCAGAGAACAGCTGGCACAATGCTGAAGACATTATAATAGCCTCATACAGTGCTGAACACAGCATATGAAATCAAACAGAAACAGTTAAATCTTCATGCAAACAGATGATTTAAAATGTATAACTATTAAACCTATGTTGCATAAACTGAATATGCCATGGTCTATCTTAAAATATGTAGTTTATCATCACTTGTGAGGGGACAGGACTTTTATAACTCACTTGCAACTCTGCTACTCTTGAGTTATGGTTCTGTGTCCTCACACTTATAGATAAATTGCATATTTTGAGTGAAATGCTGAACCAATTAGGGAACAGATTTTACAGTGCTGATGACATCACAATAGCCATGTGCGGGACTAAAGTCAGTAGTTGAAATCAATTAGAAACAGTTATATCTTTGTACAAACAGAAGATTTAAAAAGCTAGACTGAAAACTACAAGAAAACAAACTGGAATATAAATTAAATATGCAATATGTGTATTCAAATTGCACAATTAATGACCACTTGCGAGGGGACAGGACTTTTATAACTTACCAGTGGGTTCACTTCTCATAAATTATGGTCCTGCCCAATGCTTATAAAGACAAATTGCTAATTTTGAGTCATCCTAGACTATTGCATATCCATCTGTCTGTCTGTCTATCTATCTATCTATCTATCTACTGACCTATCATCTGTCTATACTTTACAAACAACTTTGTTAATGCACTAGTTAGGGTTTCGGCATTAAAAGTAGGGAAATGTGATAGGGTGTCCAATCCTAAGACCCCACCCCCACCCTGCAGGCAGCAACAGGTGTGGGGTGTGCCTTGGGGTTGTCAACCCTAAAGCTCACTATATTCCATGATTAAATAAGCTGAGATCTGCACAGCATATGAGAATGTCTGGATCCTGCGCACCCAGCCATGCATAATTTTTGAGATATTGTAATTATATTCTTATTTTCCTGTGGAAGCGCAGAGCCCTCTGGGCCCTGCACTTTCATAAGTCTGTAATAGTATCTGTATTTTAGTATGGGAGTGCATGGCTCTTTGGGACCTGTGCTAGTATCCATTCATAATTTTTGGTACATTGTAATAGTATCCTTATTTCCCTGTTAGAGGGCCCTGTACTCCGATTAGTCCACAATAGTATTCATATTTAAGTATGGGAGTGCAGGGTCCTCTGGGTCTTGTGCTCCCATCCATCCATAATTTTAAAGATACTGTAGTCATTTCCTATCCTGTGCTGTGCAGAACCAAAGAAAGATCTTATATTGCAATGTTATCCTATAGGAATCAGAGAAAAATATGAAGCCTGTATAATGCCACAACAAATGACCATCTTTTCACCAAACAAGCAAAGGGCACATCTGTCAAGCAAGCTCTTTGTAGCCTGAAGATTTCATACAAAAATTGAAGCCATATCTTCACAGTGGAGTGACAAACGACTGCATATACCTCACATCACAATATTCACAATATATGTTATTCTATGGGAAATAAAGGAAAATCTATACCTCCAAAACTCCAGAGCAAAGTAATCTGCTTTCACCAGACCAGCAAAAGACACATCCATTGGGCAAGCCCTTTGTACCCTGAAAACTTCAGACCAAAATTCCAAACCATTTCTTTAGTGTGAAATTACAAAAAAAAACTGTATAAAAAATTCTGTTTTCACAAACTGCAAAACAGGATCTTGCTTTGAGCTTTCTTTTTTGCAATTTCCAAAAAAAAAAAAATCCTTTTTCAGAAATTGAAAAACAGGATCCTGTTGTGTGATTCTTTATTTGCAAATTTGTGAAAAAGGATTTCAGCATATAAAAAAAAAACTCACATCTCTATGTGATTTATAAGAATACTAACATCAGAATCACTAGAATGGATCCCAATTAGTAGAACACATGTGTGGGTTACTTCAAAAAACATTTTTTTTCTGTTTTTTAACTTTGCCTCGCTAAGAAAAAAACAAGATGGTGGCAGCATCAAAAATGATTCCCCCATACAACAAAGGAATACTAATTTGCAACACAGGACAGCCCATCTGTGACACAGAATCCTGTTTCAATGCTCACATCTAACTTTTCCCATTGACAATAATGGAAAATGTTAAAATGTTATAAGTTTTGAATGGATTAATATTTTTTCACCAAATCTTCAAAAGGCACATCTGTGACCCACAATCTTACTACTCTAAAAACTGTAGTCCAAAATTTCAAGCCATTTTTGAACAGCAATGTGACAAAGAATTAAAAAAAAATAAGTTTCACATTGTTTGACAGTCTGTTTCTCCACATCCACAATTCCAACCAGAATTACATTTTTAACAGCAAGAGACCTTTGGTCCCTCATGGTGCATGCAAAACTGCATGCAAATCAGTTGAACGGTTGTGAAGGTATTAAAGTGCAAAAAGCATGAAAAAGATTCCCATTTGCAACAAAGGATCCCCCATTTGCGACTTTAAATTCTTTTTCAAGGTGAACATCTAACTTCTCCCATTGAAAATAATGGGACATTTTTAAATTTAATAACTTTTGAACAGATTAATATTTTGTCACCAAATCTTCAAAAGGCACATCTGTGACCCAATACCTTTCTACCCTAAAAATGACAGACCAAACTTCCACACAATTTTTGTACAGTGGTGTGACAAATAATTTACAAAAATGGTAATTTACACATTTTTCAACACTCTGTATCTCCGAACCCACAAATGCAACTGGAAGGAAACTGGCCACATCAAGAGATCTCTGGTCCTTGATGGTGCATGCAAAATTCATTAGAATCACTTGAATGGTTGGGAACTTATTAAATTGAAAAATGATGAGTTTAACATAGACATGAAGGTTGAAGCCTAACTATAGGGGCATGACTACGCCCCTATAATTTATATATAATATATATAGATGAGCATTATACTGGTAAAAATGAGGTGCAAAAGCTTATGCACTATTGAGAGACTGTTCCCGAGTGTCTACAATGATATTTACCAATAAAAGCAGATTGGTAAACTGAGAGACCTAAAAAAGCACCCCTGCCAACTGTTCAAAAATGTGTTAGCTTGAAGTTAAGTTTTGACAGTGATCTGCAAGAAAAAAAAAAAAACAATAGCACAAAAGAAAAACAGTCAGTGTAAAGAGGAGAACAATCAGATAATATATTTTGTATACTGAATGAATACATAGGGAGGATAAACAGCACATTTAAAAAACAAGCATTTGTCAATGCTGAACATGTTTGCTCTCATACTGCTACAAGTTAGAACAACGTTGTGTTGAAGCTAGGTGAAGACCTTTCTTGCCCCTGTAGCCATTGAGTTGTGGACTTTAGGATGCATCAGACTAAGCTGAAAATTGTGACCAAAACAAGACACATATGTTTAAGTTCACAATTTCTTCATAACATCATTGTTTAATGACATTCAGAGCACAAATTGTGAACATATTATTTTTTGTGAGCCCATGCTATAATCAAGATAGGTGGAATTTTTAAAAATCCTGTCTGAAATGTGATTTTGTGGAGTAACTGCAAAAACATATTTCAGAGGGTATTTGAAATATCCACTTGTGATGTTCATGTGGTAAGGTAACACATGGCTTGTGTGGAAAATGTGAGGACAACACCTGCAAAAATCACAAAGTTATAAGTCAGTTTGGAAAAATACAGTGTTGCTTCATACCCTGTAATTCTGTTGTTTTTGACATTTTTACCTCACTTTTTCATCGTAGTCTAGTCATGTCCCACCCTATGATCAAGACAGGTGGAAATGTTAAAATCCCACCCAAAAGGTGATTTTGCTGTGCAACTATAAAAAATATGTTTTGGTGTGGATCTGAACATTCTGACTGTCATGTTCATGAGATGGGGTAACCCAAAGGCTATATTGAAAGTCTGGGGCCAAAATCTTCAAAAATCACAAAGTTATGAGTCAATATTGGTAAAATTCAACACATCATCCTCTAGTAAAAGTTCATTCCCTGGCTCATCACAAGGTGTGACTGGTGCAGTGTTACAAGATGCCATCTCTCCCTTGGCTGAGAGTGGTGCCACATACAGTAGTAATGTCATCCTTCAGTCTAAGACTGGCCAGCTGGCTCCCCAAGCTCATCCTCAAACTCAAATTGATGGCAGAGAAACACAAAATGCTGCCCACTGGGGCAACAGGCTGGTCTAAACACAACTTTTCTTTATGAATCAGGTTTTTTTAAAATTTTTGAGATTTTGATTCCATATTTTCAACATAGTGTTCTTATGCCCCCCATCTTCTGAACATGACAGATGCCATTTATTAAAAATCATGGCCAGAACATTATTTTGCAGAACAAGTATGAAAAGACATTTTGTCAGGATCTGCAAAATGAAACCTGTCATCTTCAAGAGGTGGAGTAAAAGAAGGCTATGTTGAAAATTTTGAGGCAAAATATTGAAAAATACCAATGTTAAAACAATTCAACCTTTTTTCATAAATATCTTACCTTTTTGAAATTTTAACCCCCACATTTTCAACAGTCTTTTTATAACCCAACTTCATGAACCAGATAGGTGAAATGTTTTAACTGTGGCCCAAAAAGGATTTTGTGGAGTGATTGCAAAATCACTTTTCAGACTGGATTTGAAAAGTTTCTCCTGTCTGGTTCATGATGTGGTGGTGGGGGGGGGGAGTAAAAAAAGACTATGTTGAAAACAGTTGGGTTAAAATATTGAAAAATAGGAAAGCATAAGTAAATATTGGACATTTTCAATTTTTCTTCATAAATTTGTTGTTTTTGGGAAATTTTGATGACCAGTTTTGACAGAGTCCTTTCATGACCATATTCCATGAACCAGATTGGTAAAGTTTTCAAATCTATCTCAAAAAGTGATTTTTTTGTAACTCGAAAAAATCGCCTTTCAGGACAGATTTGGAAACTTTCACATATCTGGTTCATGAAGTGGGGTCTTAAGTCTGTGTTTAAAATGTGGAGTCAAAATATTGAAAAAATAGGGAAGTTATGAGTAAACATTAAATTAAACATTTCTTCATAACTTTGCTATTTTTCAATCTTTTGACAATACATTTTCAACATACTCTTTTTATGATCCCACCTCATAAACCGTATAGATTTATTTATTTATTGAGTTTTGTTAACCAAGTTGGCTCACTCAGATAAACATCCCCTTTTCAGGAGTAAACATTAGTTACATTCAGCAGAACACAGTTCAATTATACAGAAAATATACAGTTCAACAGAAATGATTAAAGATGACAAGTAACATGACAATAATACTGTCATTATTAAAATACATACAGAAGGGAATCACACCAAGCAAAGTCAAGTGTGACATTTTATGTCTCTCTAGCATATCAGACACTCTTAAGACTCCTGATTAGAGGAGGGGGGAGACAAAGGGGGCAGTAGCTACCATGCATTGTTCAGCAGGGCAGGTGGAGGTACACATGTTAATGGAAGGAGAGAATTATTTGATCAGGCCTTTGAAAGACATTGACAAGGAACTCTTAAAGATAGGGAAGAGTAGTTTGTTCCAGAGCTGAAAGGTCTTATTTGAAAAAGATCACTGGCCCGTAGATGTCTTGGCTCTGGGACTTCTAGGTGAGTTTGGGTGGAGGATCATAGAAGTCATCTGTGGGGTCGCTGCACCAATTTGTCCTTGAGGCCAGGGAAGTAGTCATGCAGGACTTTGTATGTGAGGCAGATAAGATGATACAGTAGTAGTCTCTTTTCAATGGTGGGCAGTTGAGTGAGGTACAGCAAGCACAGTGGTGTTCCACACTTTCAGCACATGCTGCAAGCCTGTCTATCCTATGCTAGAGTTGATTCTGTTTGCATAACTCAGTTTTCCTAAATGAAGAGAGATTAGGAGTGCCATAGAGAAATGCCGGGAGTAGTATAGAGCAAGCAATAGATATTTGGGCCTTTTTTGTTAGGTAAACACTGAGTCTGCAAAGTAAGCCAAGTTTTTGAGAGACTTCAATCAATCAATCAATTAATCAAATCTTTATTTAGCCAGGTGAAAATCGTTGAGCACAGCTCATTTGCAAGATGGACCTGGTAAGGTCAAGGTTCAATTTACATAGATACATAAAAATATTCAATATACACACACTCTAGGATACTACATAGAATAGTCAGTATACACACAGTCTAAGGATACATTCTAATCAGACTATACATTCAATTCAGGTGTAGTGGTAATAAGGAGTGAGGGGAAGGGGAGTGGGAAGTGGTGTGCCTGGCTGGTGGGGGAGGAGGAAGATGGTGGGGGCCTATACTGTGGAACGAATAAACTGTGGGCCTTATGAAGAGGGCAGGAGGGTGGCACTGGGGGGTTTGTATAACAGGGGTATAGGGCTGTGATATATGCCAAGGGATTAAGGGGAGGCTGATGGAAAGTAAGGGTTTATGGAGTGTGAGGGGTGGTGACTCTTAGTAAAGGTGGATACCTTCCATGAGTTGGCTATTTGGGGAGGGAGATGGATAAGATTAGGAATACTCTACTGCTTGTGGAAACAATTACATTTTTCTTTGATAAGCCTCGAATACAGATATTTAAAGGATGTAAATGAGATGTATCTGTTCACTTTCAGGGTCTTCTGCATCGTATTCCATAAGGCAGATAAGACATAGCTGATAGCAGATCTACCATATCGAGAATTGAATTTGGGCACTTTAAGAATGATGAAGTTTAGACTTCTTAGGGCATATTTACTTGATGTGATTTGTGTGAAGCAGTCTGAGATGTAATTTGGTAGCATCTTTGATATCACTCTATAAGTCCATAGTGTGGCATTCCTGCCTCTTCTAAATTGGAGTGAGGTCCATCCAATTGCAGCATAAAGCAAGCAGTGGTGAGTGCTGAGAGGAAGATCTGTAATAAACCTCAAGGCTGTAAGGTAAAGTGTGTCCAGTTTGCTCAGATATGAGTTGGGGCAATGACCATCTAGGAAATCTGCATAATCTAATACTGATAGAAATGTGGCTTGGACCAGCTTCTTTTTAGAATCACTTGTGAGACTTGCCTGGTAGTGTTTTCTACATGTGGCCTGAAAGAGAGCACATGGCCTATTAGGACACCTAGGTATTTTGTGTTGTCAGCTGCCTCCAGTCTTCCCCTACTGTTGATGATGCTGAGAGACTCAGTCCTGTGGGCACCCAAATTTCTAGAACCAAAAAGTATTGTCTTGGTTTTCTTAGTATATAGGACATGGAGATCAGTCATAAACCATTTTTTTCCAGAAGCATTTTTTTCCGGAAGACATAGTCCAGTTTCCATTGCTTTCCAGTGGGAGTTAGTTTTATAAAGCACTGCATTGTCTGCATATAGTAATGCTTTGGCCTTACCACAGTTGGAGGACTGTTCATTAATAAATAGGAAAAAGAGTAAGAACCTGTGATGGAGCCTTGTGGTACACCACTAGATATCTCTTACATTGTGGAGAGGCCAGGTCTCCATTTAAGTGATTGACTATGGCTCACAAGGTAACTTCTGAACCAGGTAGAGGACAGGTGATCAAGCCCCAGGCTCGCAAGTTTAGTTAGCAGGAGTTCATGATTAACAAAGTCAAAGGCCTTGGTTAAATCTGTGAATGTGGTTCCAGTGGGTTTTCCATCATCATTGACCCAGTAGACAATTGAGGTGAACCAAATAATTGCTGAACCATTTCCATGATGCTTCTGTAAACTATGCCAGATGTCAATGAGCAGAGAAAATCAATTATTTCAGAGAGATGGCAGATCATTTCTGCCTGTAACAAGACTGAAGGAGTCATCAGATCATGGGACATGGCACTCAGCCACAACTTTCAAGGCCTGCTAGAATACTAGAACTGTGATGTGAAGAAACAGTATGGCAAAAGAAGGAAGAAGGAGGTATCAGGCACAAGAAGAGCTGACTGGTGTGGAGGACAGCAAAGAATGAAACGGAGCTAGAGTTTGGTCAGGTGGAGCTAAGATCCAGGAACTGGGGCTGAAACAGAGGAAACCAATTAAAATTCAATAAACTGCAGTTGCTTTTATTAAATACCTGTAAATTGTTTTTTTTTCAGCCTGAAGGACTGCACTTGAAATAAGGTGCATAACGTAAAGCTCTATTGTGGCCAACTGGTTACTTGTGAAAAGAGCTGTTAAACAGTATCTGATATTGTGCCCAGTTTACTGTACAGTTCTCTCTCTCTCTCTCTCTCTCTCTCTCTCTCTCTTTCTCTCTTTCTCTGTATATATATATATATATATATATATATATATATATGTGTGTGTATATATATATGTGTGTGTGTGTGTGTATATATATATATATATATATATATATATATATATATATATATATATATATATATATATATATATATATATATATATATATATATATATATATATATATATATATATGTATAGGAGCACGGTTGTGCCCTTTAGTTAGGGTTGAGTAGGAACTTTAATGTTAAACCTCAATTTGTGCACGTTAATAACTTTGCAACCATTCAAAAGATTTGCATGAAAGTTGGGATGTGCAGTCTGGTATGGTAGATCTCTTAATTTTCCAAGTTGTGTTTTGGTTGGAATTACAGTTTCTGTGCAGCAATGCGCTGAAAAACATGTTTTTCACCACTTTTGACAAGTTTTTTGCCTATGATGCTGCAACCACATCGTTTGATGTTTTGGTCTGAAATTTGGAACATAGAAAGAGTGTGGGTCAAAGAACAGTCCATCATTGGTTTGGTTAAACAATATTAATGCGTTCCAATGTTATTTAACTTTTACTTTTTGGGTTCTGAGCATGCCCACTTCACTCCAAGATTTATATGTTTGTTTTATGAAAGAGCATTTAGCTCACCGTCAAGGATTTTGTCAACTTACGGATGAGGATTTGAAAAATCCTCATTTTTCAGAAAAATTCCTTGTCCACGAACCACCATCTTGTTTTCATTTTTGCCCTCAAACAAAATGTTGTAGCTTTCTCCACAGATGACTTTTTGTTGTAATGAGGCAGGGGCTTTGTTCAGGATAACACTCTCTACAAACCCATACCTTTGGTTTGGTTTTTTGGTCCAAAAAACAGCCATTTCAAATTAAAAAATTATTTGACCATGACTCGCTAACAATCCTCTTTTGCAAACTGACAAAATCCCAGTCCATGAGCCAATCCTCTTTCACAAGGCTACAAAATCCTTGACCGTCACTTTGTGATGAGATGGCCATTCTCGCAAATGAGTAATCATTTGACGGTCAAAGATTTTGCTACATCGCGAAAGATGATCAGCTGGTGGACTGAGATTTTGTCAGCTTGCCAAAGGGGATTGGTTTTTTGAATCCTGTTTCATGAGATGATAAAATCACAGACTGTGAGCTGTCAAAATCCTAGTCCACTGCTCAATCCTTTTTTGCAAGGTAGCAAAATCCTTGATCATCACTTAGGGACCAGATGGTCAAAATCTGATGGTTGAGGATTTCTCATGGACGGCTAATTTGACTGCTCATGAATGGAGATTAATCTGATGATCGTAGATTTTTTTACCTCATGAACTATGAATTTTTAAACTTTTCACAACTTCCCCATTGCATTGTAACTTAACGGTTTGGGCTTTTGACTTGCAATTTTCAGGGTATTAAGGGGATGCCCTGGAGATGTGAATTATGCTATTTAGGTGTTGGAAAGTTAAGCAGTTCCATAGATATTCCATCACGAAGTTGAGATTTTCCCCATAGGATAACATTGCAGTGCCCATCATGCCTTTTGGAGCCCGTATCTCAAAAGCAGTTTGAGATACGGGCATTTCATCACAAAGATTCTTAGTCCCTCATAAAGGGACTAAGTACAGAAGTAGGTTGGAAAGTCATGAATACCATGAATTTTAATTTTTTTTTGTACCTTGTATGGTTACCGAGATATTTGGAAAATAGTATTCCAATTGCTCATTTTCAGGTCCGTGGGCCAGTATTATGCACTCAAAGTTAGCAACCACAGTGCTTTTCAGTGCCTGTATCTCAGAAATGATGTGAGATACAGATTCAGTTGATGTATGTTTCATGGACATCTCGTTGTCCTGATTACAACGACACTTGAATTTTTTCCTAGCTGCTATGATTCCCGAGATATTGGTAAATTAGTGTTACAAGGGTTCTTTGCCCTATAGGGCTGCTGTATGACTTTGTAGCTATGTGTAAGTGGGAGCGGAGGGCCCAGAGGACCCGTGCTACCACAGACACATATTGTTATGCAGAAATGGGTAGCTACCAACACATGCTATTTACTTGTTATATTACACTTTTTCAAAAAGTAAGAAAATTCATTGTAAAAAACTTCATTTAATGCATCAGTTAGGGTCAAAGCAACACAAGTGGGGAAATGAGATGTTAGGGGTGAGCCCCTAACCCCCCACCACCCCAACCTCCACAGACCGACAGATGCCAGGGTGTGCCATGGGATAGTGAGGCATAACTCTCACCCGATTCTCTTTTACTGTAGCATGTTAATCTGTTTACACATGCAATGGGGTGAGATTTGGGCTTCATGACCCCATGGCACACCCCGGTGTCTGTAGGTCTGTGGATGGTGGGGTAGTGGGTTAGTGGGGGGTTAGGGGCTCAATCCTAATGTCTCACTTCCCCACTTTTTTTGCTTTAACCCTAACTGATGGATTAAATTAAGTTTTTTGCAATGACTAGACCTTCTATAGATATGTGTATATATATTTAGAGCTGTGTGGACAGTATTCGAGAGACAAAGTGTAACATTCATATACTCAAAAAAAGTTTTAGAATTGGTCATGATTCAACCTTGATTTTAATTTCTATATGTGGTAGTTACATAATGCAAAATATTAAGATAGTTCTGTATTTCTAAGTTTGGAAAATGGCACAGTAGGTTATGACATGGAAACTACTTTCATGGGTAACTCAGTGTCCATTATGCATTATTTCCCATTCTAGTAATAAATTAAATTTTCAAATGCAGTTTCTCTGTCTTCTATTTAGGTGTTTTAGTTTACAACATTTAATGATTTAATGTTCTTCCACACCTATGTGTCGCTATCTATCCTCCAACATAGACAGCACTAAAAATACAAACAAGAGGTTAAACAAAGTTTCATTACCTCATGCTTATACTGTTTATGCCCAGTCTACATGCCTTTCATAATTCAGCTGGACATGAAGCAGAAAGATAAACATAAACAAATCACTTGGTTGCATTTGATTTATTATGTGACCATCTGTGTAGCATACTACTACTGTGGGTAAAGTGGACACTGCAGTAGCAACTCAACATGTGCAATACAAGGTGCAGCTTTTATCAGAGGCTTATTATCAACCAAACAACCAAACCACATTTATAAATACCATGCCACATCAGGGGTCATTTTGACATCACTGTACCTTGACAGAGGCAGACTGAGGGCAGGCCCAACCACAGTTAACAACCAGAAAGCACCCAGGCAAGCTGTTTGGTGCTGATAACTGTAGATGTAGGCACTGCATGACATCCCCTGGCAACCAAGTGCTGGCCTTTGTGGAGAAAATTATTTTTATTTATTTATTTATTTAGCTTTTGTTGACCGGGTAAGTGCACTAGACAAATCCTGCCTATTTTCAGGCATGACCCGGGGGAGGGGGATACAGATGAATGCCAACTGACCTTGAACCAGATTAAGCTGTTGGTGGTATTTTTAGTGAATGAGGGAAATTTGGCCAGGACACCGGGGAAATTCCCCTACTCTTTTTGATAAGTGCCATGGGATCTTTAACATCCACCTGAACTACCACCAATTCAGGCAGATGGGACCTCGGTTTAACGTCTCATCCAAATGACGGCACCTCAGAAATGCAGCACCCCTCTCATGCTGCATTACAGTGTCAGTACTGGGATATTAACCCAAGTGCCAGATGTGGGAACTGAACCCACAGCCCTCTGATCTCCCAGACTCAGAGGTGAGTGTGCTACCTACTGAGCCACTGACACTGCTCATTATGCCAAAATATCACACAGGCAAACCCTGTGCTGACCACCACATGCATCGCAGGGACGCCGCTGCTGTAGGGTTCTTGTACTGCACATGGAATGCCACATCCAAACTGCTCTACAACACAAAACTATACACAAAAGTGCCCTATGAAGAAGCAAAGGCAAGGCCAGAGACAGCTGGATGTTACACGGTGGGTCTGAGCCACATCAGGGGTCATGTTGACATCACTGTACCTCCACTGAGCCAGACCGAGGGCAGGTCCAACCATAGTTAACAACCAGAAAGCACCAAGGCAAACTGTTTGTCACTGATTAACTGTAGATGCAGGTAATGCATGATGCCTCCTGGCAACCCTGTGCCAGCCATTGTGGGGACAATTATGCCAAAATATCACACAGGCACACCCTGGGCTCACCACCACGTGCATCACAGGGATGCCGCTGCTGCAGGGTTCTTGTACTACTGCACATGGAATGCCACATCCAAACTGCTTGAGTTAGGCCCGGGTCATGTATTTTTTATTTTCAAACAGTTCCAAGATATTATGCCAACACCTGATGTTTAATTTATAGGCAATCACATTATAAATAAATTTGCAAAATGTTTTTGCCAGATGAATCCAAACCACTGATATTGCCCAACAGGCACCAGTACACCCAGGCAATGACTAGATTATTATACATGGTATCCCTCCCATACCCCTGAATGTACTAAGCAATGTGATGAGCAGCCTGTTTGAGGTAAGCACAAGTGCTGTATTTTTTATTTTTAAACAGTTCCAACATATTGTGCCATCACTTGACATCTAATTTAGAAGAAGTCTCAATATAAATAAATCAGGAAAATGTTTTTGCCAGATGATTAAATACTCCTGATGTTGCCCTACAGGCACTATTACAAACAGGTAATGACCAGATTACTACACATGGTACCCCCCAAATGCCATGAACAGCCATCTTGAGGTAGGCCCAAGTGATGTGTTTTCAAACACTTCCAACAACAATTTTGAGGTTGGCCCAAGTGCTGTATTTTTTATTATGAACTATGAAAAAAAATCCTAGACTCTGATTGGTCAGCTCCTCAATAAAGGTGTGATGATATCTAGCTACATCATCACACCAAAAAAAAAAGACCCAGCAACACACCAAACTTTCCAAGTACCATATCACTACACTCATGACAGAAATCAACACTTACCTCAAATGAAAAGAGAAGCAGCATCTTACCAGGTAAACTTCAACTTGGGCATTGAACACACCTTGAGAAAATTTCAAAAAAAAAATGAGTAAACCAACTGTAAAAAAGGATGTAAAATGCCATATACAGGTAACAGCTGAACAGTTAGACTCAGTAGAAATGAATAAAAATAAGCAGAATATCAAACATCAAACCAAGTGGGCAGTGAATGTCTTTAAAGATTGGCTGACAGAAAAAAAATTAGACATTGACTTTTCAACAGTAACATCTGAATATTTAAACACATTGCTTCATGAATTTTATGGCTGTGTTAGAAGAGCAAATGGGGAAGAATATGGCATAACTAGTTACACAGGAATACGAGCTGTTTTTAACCATTTTTTAAATGAACCGCCTCTTAACAGAAATTTCTGCTTAATGACTGACCCTTCCTTCATGACTTTGAAGTTATCAAAAAAATCAAACATGAAGGAAAGACTATAAAAAAACACCACCCAGCGTTATCTGAAAAGCATCTACTTTTCATTAAAAATTCAGCAGCCCTTAAGCCAAACATAGCACCAGGTTTACTATGCAAGGTTTGGCTAGATTTACAGCTTCATTTTGCTCGACGAGGAAAAGAGGGAGTCCAACAGTTAAAACCAAGTAGCTTTGTTTTCCACAGCAACGAACAAGGGTTGCGATATGTGTCTCTAGCGTGTAATGAGTATACAAAAAAATCACAATGACCCATTAGAAAAGAATAAAGAAAGTACACGTGGCTTCATGTTTGAAAACCCCACTGACCCACTATGCCCTGTCAGAAGCCTTGAGCTGTACCTATGAAAGCTTCCACTGGATGCCCCAGCACTATACTGCCATCCCAAATGACTGCCACAAACCTTCCTAGACAAACAAGCTATATGGTACAGTAAAGAACCCTTAGGTGTAAATTACCTTGCTTCTCTGCTCCCCAGAATCTGCAAAGAAGTAAACCTTGACAAAATATACACATATCACAGCCTACAAAGCACCGCAGTGCAACTTCTCTCAAAAGCCGGACTAGAAACAAAAGAAATAATGTCCGTTACTGGCCACAAATCTGAAACATCAATTAAAAGCTATTGGCAGCCCTCTTTAATGGACAGAGAGCAGTGGAGCAAAGTTCTAACGACAGTTAACATCAACACGGAACTGCCTGAAACATCTCATCAGTGTGTTACCGAATTAGCCAGCATCCCAAAAGAGAATTCACCACCCACAATCCCACCCGAAGAAACACCAGTCCCAAGCAAAAAATATAAATCAACCCAGCAGCCAAGCCCAAATACAAATGTAGACAATGACTTGGTAAGTACATCACACCCCCGATCATTAGCATAACATTTAACAACGTTTTTTTCTTCTCCACAGATCTCAACAGCCACAGAAGATGACAAAAACACGACTCCATCCCACATGGACTCACCATCACTTCTGGTAAGTCGATAAAAATAGCACCATTTCCCAAAAATTCGCACACAGCTAATCACAAAACAAAAACGGACTTCAGCAGTTTTGAACTTGTGGCCCACAAACATTCACTCAATGATGCACCTCCCAAAAGCTGCACAGAACCCTTTCCTCATACTGCTTACCTTTCTGAAGTAGCATAAATTCACACCACACTGGCCCACACACCATAACGCTCCACAGCAACGCTCGACTCGTCCTCTCTCTCAATAAAAAAAAACTTAGCTATGCATTACACTAACGTCTCTTCTCTTGTCTTTCCTACAGCTCCACCCACAGCAAGAAGAACAGGATATCCCCTCAATAAGCTCATCCAATCCATCTACCATACATGCAACAAAACAAAGCCGACTGGAAACCTTAACTGAAGACTTCTGCATACCGCTCTCAAGCAAACAGTTTTTCTCTTACATACAAGTAGGCACAATGTCTGGCAATATCCAATTTAATGTTTACAATTATAAACAGAAAGAAAATGAAAAATAAAATAAATATATAACTGTTACTGTTCATAAGTAACTGCTTTAGTATAACTCTTACCACCAGTACTGCACAAAAGAATAATTTGTATCTTAAATGTTTAGATTTTACCATACTACAGAAAAGTACAAATAAATTATTTTCATCTAAAATGTTTAATGTTACCATTCACAGTATGTAAAACATGTTCCTGCTGTACCGTTTTCTTACTTTAGGCTATCTTAAATAACAAAAAAAATAATACAGCAATAATCATTTCAGTTATACATTTGTATATTGCCTCAAAAAAGGGACTATTTTTTTTCATCTTTAAAACAAATTTATTCAGACAAGAAATAAATGTTTTAAAAATTAAAAATGACTCTTCTTTCAATTTACTAACTACTTTCTCTTCGCAGCCCTAGCTCATATAGCAATAATGTATCTTCCAGCTGGTGGTATATCGTGAATTCTCGGGCAGTTGGACTCACTTGGCCTGCAGCCTCATGCCCAACCACCCAAGGCGTGATGGTATCTCATGATACACCACACCCTGTCATGCATTATTGCTTAATTTTCAAACAGTTCCAACATATTATGCCACCACTTGACATCTAATTTAGAAGCAGTCTCATTATAAATAAATCTGCAAAATGTTTTTATAGATGAATCCAAAACAATGATGTTGTCATACAGGCACTAGTACACCCAGGCAATGACCAGATTATTACACATGGTACCCCCCCAATGCCATGAGCAGACATTTTAAGGTAGGCCCATGTGCTGTATTTTTTTTTATTTTTAAACAGTTCCAACATATTATAGCACCACTTGATGTCTAGTTTAAAAGCAGTCTTATTCCTACACATGGTATCCCCCCATAACTCCGAATGAACTGACCAATACCATGTGCAGCATTTTTGAGGTAGGCCAAATTGCTGTAGTTTTTTATTTCAAACAGTTCCAACATATTATGCCACCATCCACACCCTATCCCCTAGTTCAGAATGATAATACGATAATGCTTCTTTATAATCTTACATCAAGAAATGCAGCT